>QJSC01015167.1:3464635-3781549 GCA_003697955.1 Calidris pygmaea | reverse complement strand
GCCTGGACAACTCTATGACTCTATAACACGCTCGTTACGTGTCCAGAGTGCAAAGAAGAGCTAGAGAGAGGTGTTTGCTTTTCCCACCACGGATGGGGGAGTGGTAACCAGCAGTTACTGCCTGGTGACAGACTGGATGGAACGGGCTTTCAAAGAGATGTTTGCACTGCCAGGAGGAAAGCGAGGAGCTACTTCTGGGTGAACTGGCCAGCCATGATCTCCCTTCTGAAGCCTTGCTGGCAGGAGGGCTTTGGCAGCAGGAAGGCAGCCACAGAGTGGGACGCAAGTGATAGTTCCACCTCTCTCCACCCAGCAAAGCAAGAGCCAGAGTCACGTTTGTACAAACTCCTTTTACTCACCAGCAAAAGCACGAGGGCTGCTCAGCCCAGCTCGGGACAAGAAGAAGACCGTTCCTCTGGTCCAAACCCTCTATCGATTTTCCACCTAGGCAGCAGCCCTGTTTCTCTAAGGGAGGGCTTACTACCACTTGGAAGCCCTCTACGCAAGCTCTTTCCAAACACACCTCTCGCGTTTCCCTTGGGCTAGAAGTCATTTTTAGACTTGCCAGCTGGGACTCGGCCCCTGGGCTGATTCCAGCCCCTGAGCCTAGTTGTGTGTCAGAGCGAGCTGGCTGATCCCGTGGGACGCGACACTGTGCCCTCACCCAGGTGGTGGCTCGGAAAGGTGCTGCCGGGTCTTCTGCAAGGAGGTGGAAAAGTGACAGCGTCCGAGCTGAGCGGTGGCAAAGCAGCGATTTCCAGCTCCTTCTGATGTTTATTTCCCGGTGAGTGAGTGGCGTGTTCAAAAATATTCTTCGTGCTTGTGGCGGTAGTAAGAAGCGATATACTAGTGGCTGTTCCGTTTGTCCTGGGTTTTAGAATATCTGTGGCTAAAGATATAGTTACCCCTGCACCCCAGATGAATCCCCGAAGCAGAGACTAATCAACTGGATAATTGCTCGCTCCCAAGTGTCCGAATGTAAAAGGAAACTTCTGGTTTAGTAATTTTTCTGTGCTGCTTATTTTTCAGTGAAAGCAAATTGCCTTTTGATATGAAATACATGGTTCAGTCTCTAGGGAACCCTGTCTTTGTGTTCTTCTTGTGCATTATTATTTAAAAAAAAAAAAAAAAAAACAACAAACCAACCAACCAGTAGTCTGAGTGATCACAGCTGAAGAATGCAGACTTTGTTCCCAGGAGGCAAAATGGAAGAAAAATTGCATTCAGTTCTGTTAGGTAATGAAGAAAATAAATTCCTTCAGAGAAGAATAGTGCTAGTTTTTCTTTCTCGAAGGTATTGTATATGACTAAAGTAATTAATTATAGAATTATTCACAACCAGGAACAAGGATGTTTGATTCACCTTGGTGTTTGGTGGTTGGTTTTGTTTTTTTTTTTTTTAAAAAAGGGATTCTCAATCTGTTGAATGCCATGCAATGGAAGATTGTTTCTGAACATGGGTAGTGGGGCAGAACTTGGGGAGTTATGGGATGAGGAGGATTATCTCATGTACCTTGATAGCAACAGAAAAAGAATGGTTTATCTGCTGTCCTGGTTGTAGCTTTCAGTTAAAGTCTGGTTTATATTCAGAGTTCTTGCCAAACATTTGCTGTTGCCAGTTCTGGATTATTTATCAGCTCGGATTGACATAATAAGCTTTGGGCCTGTGATGTAAATCAGATGTCTAAGTCTGGCCACGGATTGGGAACAACGTGGGTTTTCCCAGCCTAACAAGCCAGAACTTGGCCTGCCAAAGATGTCTGCTGTGAAGAACTAGAGAAGTTGTGAAGGCTGATCCTTTCCGCTGGAGGCTACTTTTGAGAGTGATACCCCTCTGTGGTAGACTCAGAGGGCATCCTTACAGCATCTTTCTTCAGCAGGATTGCCTCTTTCTTCTCCAGCACCTTCCACCTGGTGCCAGTGGGTCCCCCCCAGCACAGCAGGGTTGAAGATTTTGCTCTTGGAGGGGGTGGCTGCTTGGGGAACCAAGTGCCGTGCATCCTCCTGGGACGGGGGAAGCCTGAGCTGGTGGGAGGTATGTTTCTCTGGGTGGGTCTTCATGCTCAGGGAGCTGTGCATGAATTCACAAACCCAGGCACAGTTGGCACGTGTTTTCTCAGGTGTAAATTCTAGCCCCTTTTCTATCACTCAGTATTTTATAGCATCACTCTCCTGATGCTCAGAGAACGGGGAGGTAGCCCTCGGTGGACTCTCAGTGGACTTTCCTTGCAGACACTTCTGGACTCGGTGTTTCTTCTGTCCTGGGTAACTGAGGTGCTAGTTATTACATGCTTCATCTGAGAGATCTCTTGGCTGTTTCTGTGACCTCTCCAGGGATGTCAGGTATAAATGCTGGATTCCAGCTTACACCACAGTTGTGAGGCTGTGCAAGTATTTGTGTTTTCCATTATAGAGTCTTGGACTCCAACAATTTCAGATACATTTGACCATGCTCTTAAGACAAGAAAACTCAGCCCAAAATATACTTCTGGGAGGAGGCTAAGCAAACCTTTTGTGATGATATTCAGAGTAAAGCATGTGCTTTATGAATTCTCACGTACAACACATCACTTGGATCAACAAGGAGGTCTAGATCCACTGCCCCTGGCTTCTTGCCTTGGCTGCTATAGGAATGATATATTTAAGAGTAATCATAATTGCTTCTCGTGTTTATCACCTGAGATGCATGAGCCTCAGTGGGGATGCTGTTCCTCCTCCTCCTTTACAGTCTCTTTTTCTGCAGTGGCCAGTTTGTTCTCACAGGGCTCGCTGGGTAAGAAGAGTCATAGCTCCTCAAGACAAATGGTCACACCTGGGCTTTGCCACCTGACAATGTTGGGCTCTGCTTAGAATGATGGTTCATCATTCCCTGTGACAACTGTGAACTTTCATGCCTGGGCCTAGGTAAACACGCTGATAGCTTAGTCCCATCTCTGCTTAGGCTTTTCAAGACGGGGTGGTCCTTTGGGAGGGGACTTGTGTGTCCTGCAGGAAATGTAGTTACTCGCATGCTGAGCGTCTGCCTAAGCAAACTGCCAAAGGCTTGCTGGGGTCACCTGGAGAGAGTGTGGCTTAGGGGTAGGATCTCATGGTGAATCAGCTTGCAGGTATATTGGGTTACCTGGTGGGCAGCTTGCTGTCTTGCTTTTTGGTGGTAGCTTCTCTCCAGGCGTGTCTGATTGGACCCGCAACCAGCATGGGGGTTGTGGAGCAGAGGGATGTTACAGTGTGAACTCTGCTGCCCTCAAAGAGGGTGGATGAGAGTGGGGCATGTTCTCAAAGACATCTGACAAGTCTTCCTACGTGCCGTAGGGTAAAAGGCCTCTTCAAGTCAACCCAAACTTCACATTTTCAACTCTAGACTCCAGCCTGTGCCCTGAAGGTACAGACCCACCAGATGGATACATTGCATGTGCTGATGGAAAATACAAGGTCAACAGGCCTTTAGGAAATCGGACTTGCTATTTGGTAAAGAAATACTTCTAAACCAAAAAAATCCCTAAAGAAGCCATGGTAACCTCGTAGTGACCTTACTGGGCTGCAATGCATATGGCTGCTTTGTGACAAGGGTTCTGCAGGCTGCTACTTTATAGTATTAAATGACCTTAGACCACTTCAGAACAAAAGAAGGCATATTTATTTAATTTTTCATGGTTAACGAGCCAGCGTTACTGAGCCGGCTGTCCTAGTATTTTCTTTGAAAAGAATGTGTTTTCAGAACAAAAGAAGCCTTTGCCCTATTCCTGCCACGATAAACAATCAGCCTTAGGCTCCAGTTTGGCAAAGCACTTATGTGCTTACTGAAATGCTACTGTCAGTGGCATTTACACATCTGTTTAAAGTTAGAAACAGAGAACTTGAAGAGTTCGACTGAATGGGGGCCTCGGTGGTAATGCTTTTAATTGCAGAGTAAATCCAGTCTTCCCACTCGCCAGTAGATGGGGCAAGTGAGCCTCCTTATAGTTGGTCAAGATTTTTTCTGAATGCAAGGTTAAAATGTAGCCCTCGTTGGCTCTTAGTCCAACAGCCTAGTTTGAAGGCTCTTTACCTTTGTACTGTAAGGGTAAATTACGTACTTTGACGCAACTGGACTATTTTCTTTACAAACATGTGTCGTAAACAATTGCTCTGTTCCTTGAAATTCTGAGATTTTTAAAGTGCTGTTCCTTTCTTTACACAGGGATGGAAACTAATATTTTGATGGGTTTTGTCGTGCGAAGATATGGGAATGAGTGTTCCCTCCCCAAAACTAGCCAATGGTTGGGTGTTTACAAGGCTCACGGGGGATGCAAAGGGTCCAAGTTTTAGTCCCTGGTAGTCTTCCACGCGCCTGTAGAGCGTACCAATGACAAGATCGCCTTACCTACCTTTGGGTCATCTTCTCCAATTCTCTCCTCCAAAAGCTGTTGTCACTCTTACACATTTATCGGTGCATCAGACTTGTACGGACCACATGAGTGGCCACAGTTGCTTTCTGCCCACACTTCTGGCTTCCTGTTCACGCTTCTGTGTGATGTACTTGTCCAAAAAGAGGCTAACTCTCAAAATAAGGCACTCTCTGAATACTGCCTCTTATAAGGAGAAAAAGCTTTTTGTTGAACACGTAGAAATGTAGAGTTCTCAGCAGTTCCCCTTTAGCCACAGTCACACTCTTGCATGTTCTAGCTCCCTAGGCGTGCTCTGCTTTGTCCCCATTCCTTGGAGCTCAGCTTGGTAGTCCTGGAGCTGGTTGTGTTCTTGCAGGCAATGTGGTGTGCAGGTTCATGAACGGTTTGCTGCCTTTTGCTCCGGGCCATAGGCTCCTTACAACTCCAGTGAAGTTGGCCTTGTGTGAGGCAGGAGCCTCCATAGGTGCAGCCCCGCGATGGTGGGGAGCTTCTGCTGGTCCCATAGACAACATATCATTGTTTGGCTACTTGGGTATACCTTGTCCTTGTGGAACTGTTTAGCCTTGAATAAAAGATAGTGATTTATCTATCCTGGTTTATTTTACAGTGGGGCAAGCTCCCTGAGACAGTGGGGTGGAGGGGTGAAGAAACCTGTATCTATATTAAACTGGACAGACAAACACAACATGTTAATATTTAAAAAAACAAAACAGCTTGGCAAAAGGTTTTTTTTTTGTTTTTTTTTTTTTTTTAAAAAAGGAAAACAAGCAAAACCTACCACGACTCTTTCTCCTCAAACTTTCAAAAACTGACACGGGGGTGGGAGGGAATAGATGGGAGCCTACCTTCTCAGATATGTAGGGAAAGCCTCAGCTGCTGGGCTCTGACTAGTTTAGCACGGGGAGCTATGTGCCACCATCTGTCATTATCCGTTTGTGATACCCAAACCTTGTCTCAGGGTGGGAGGGAGCACTGAGGAATTCTTGGCTGGGGTACCGTGACTTTATGCTCTTGCTTGAAACTGTTATTATGTGGTTAAAACTGAGATGGGTAACACTGAGTACTGAAACGGGACAAGGTTTAAGCTGGTGTAAACCGAGGGCAGCTCCTTTGCAGACAGAGTAACCCAGCTCTACAGACGTTCAAACCGATAGAGGTCTGGCTCACCTTCTCCTCATGTACATTGTATAGAATCTGGGCATGACCTTAACCCATTCCGTATTTTAGAGGAGCAATTTGTGTTACCTTTCCCTCGCGTCATTCAACGGTTGCTCCAGCTTCTCCTTCTTCCACAGCCTCCTGATGCCCTCAGACCTCACCTCTGACACTGCCTCCTCCGCGCTGAGCAGCCTGACTCACACCAGGCTTCTCGCAGCCAAATTCCTACAGCCGGACACAGTTCTGCTTGCTTTACTTTCCATTCAGTCTACTGACAGTTCTACAGCAAAAAATTCCTTTGGCTCCTGTTGTATCTACCTTTTGCCTTTGGATGTTTTCATTGGCTTACTATGTTGTGAATGAAATTTAAATTCCTCAGTGCATTTTCAGCCAGCGTTTGCATTTTGTTCATTGTGCCTTGACCATCCAGCATCCTCTGACTTCACCCCTATCCTCGTGGTCTTCCTCTCTTCATTTTCTTGAGGTTGTTCAGCCTGGAGAAGAGAAGGCTCCAGGGAGAACTTATAGCCCCTTCCAGTCCCTAAAGGGGCTACAGGAGAGATGGGGAGGGACTCTTGATCAGGGAGTGGAGCCATAGGACGAGGGATAACAGTTTGAAACTGAAAGAGGAGAGATTTAGATCAGATATTAGGTAGAAATTCTTTCCTGTGAGGGTGGTGAGACCCTGGAACAGGTTTCCCAGAGAAGCTGTGGCTGCCCCATCCCTGGAGGGGTTCAAGGCCAGGCTGGATGGGGCTTGGAGCAACCTGGTGTGGTGGGAGGTGTCCCTGCCCATGGCAGGGGGGGTTGGAACTGCATGATCTTTAAGGTCCTTCCAACCCAAATCATCCTATAATTCTTCATATCGTTCCCTGTTCCTGACAAGATGTTCTGCTAATAAGCTGAGCAGTGTTCCTAGCACTCAACCTCCCAACTTTCACACTCCCTTCCTGACCTTCCTTCAAGAATCACTGATTTTTCTCTTAATTTGCTGCTTTGTGGATGGAAAGAACGGCTTTATAAGAAACCTACTGCTCCTGGGGTAGGTGTAAAGCTCGGCCCAGGCTGCACAGGCTCCTAGGGAACGTGGGTTGTGACACAAATGCGGCGTGAGGCAGCTGGAAACACCTACAGAGTGCGGTGGTTTATAGTAAGCCAACTGTTCAGTGACATGCTGGCCTCTGAGGAAAGCTATGCGTGCCGTTAGCCAGAGGTATCTCAGGAGGATTGAGAGTCTGTCTGCTATTTGGCTCCTCACAGACAGCAGATGTTCCACGAGAAGGTGAAACATGCAATAAATGACTGTATTTACTTGAAGCAAATCAGAGCTCAAGAAAAAAAGGCAGGCAGTGGTCCAGCCAAGCGTGTTTACTGCTGCGGGACTGCTTTTGCGCTGATGCAGCATCTTTCGCCCCAAATCTGTGAGCGTCCTGAAAGCGTTAACAAAGGTAGGCCAATGCCAGTGTTTGCGGGCGTATTTCAGCCAGGTTTTTACTGCCCCTTACGGAAACTGCTATCCGTATGGCCTTCACAGAGTTTGGTACAGCTATGGCTACTTGGCTGAGCGTTTCCTTAGCTGCATAGATGGCTTCTGCAGCTGGTGCTCAGCTCAAGCTGATGGAGCTACGTTGGTCACAGGACCCGAGCGGGCAGCTGTACGGCTAGTTCAGGTTGCCTGGAGCATCTCCCTTACAAGGAAAGGCTGACTTGAGTCTTTTTAGTCTGGAGAAGAGAAGACTGAGGGGGGGATCTGCCTATAAATACTTAAAGGGTGGGTGTCAGGAGGATGGGGCCAGTCTTTTTTCAGTGGTGCCCAGTGACAGGACAAGAGGAAACGGGCACAAACTTGAATATAAGAAGTTCCACCTAAACACGAGGAGGAACTTCTTTCCTGTGAGGGTGGCAGAGCCCTGGCAGAGGCTGCCCAGAGAGGTGGTGGAGTCTCCTTCTCTGGAGACATTCCAAACCCCCCTGGACACGTTCCTGTGGGACCTGCTCTGGGTGGACCTGCTCTGGCAGGGGGTTGGACTAGATGATCTCCTGAGGTCCCTTCCAACCCTATAGCATTCTGTGATGGATGTGAGCTGGAGTTACTTTAGTGTACAGATATGTTTGTTCTGTTTTTTAGAGGTGGGGGGAAATCTAAGACCTGGACTGAAGACAAAAAGACAACTTGCAAAGATACACCTCTCTCTTCTACTGCTGCTTCTGAGGGGGCAGAAGTGAAATACTGAGTAGATTATCACCAGTGAAAATAGGTTCAGGCCAGGTTGTGTCATGTCTACCTGGTGAGTGAACGTTCAGCCAAAGTCTAATGCAGGGAAACATCCAGTGACCCAGAAGTGAGAGAATTAGCCTCTTCTCATGTGTGCATATTTTCCTCGTGGACCAACAGATGCCTGTTTGGATGCTTATGTTGGGATCCAAAGGTCACTTGTTAGTTTTCAGCAGCATCCAGAAGAGGAACGTATCTTCAGCCAACAGCAGGGTGTTAATGCAGGGATTCCATATTGTTTTTCTAGTAAGGAATCTGCTGCCAAATAAATACCACCTGGTTCCGGCTACCTTCCAGGGGTTAGGAGATACGTTGGGAGGGAGCAGAACTGCACTGCCCCGAGCAGTTCCTAGCAGAGCCCTGGAGACCCACAGCTGCAGGATGGCTTAAGGGGATGGCTCTTCCTCACCAAGGTACTCCCAGAGAATTCTGGTGGGTGGCTCCTCTGTGATGGTCCTGGTGGTCCTCTACTCGCTTCTCCGCAGCATGCAGAAGGGGGCAATCTCTGAAAGTTCCGGAGATGGACAAACAGCTCACGTCCTTCCTCACTGTGTGATTATTATTTTTTTTTACCGAGAAAGTTGCCTCCTTGTTCCCTTCTCCTTTTGCTCAGCTCGCTCCTGGTGGTTTTCTGCGGACGTTTCCTCCAAATGACCTTGCTCGAACCAAAGTGGAACAAAAGGCTCTGCCCACTTTCCTCTCCGAGTCCCTTAACTACAAAATGTTTTCAGTCCGTGGAGAGGGGTTATTTTGTTCCCCCCCCTCTCTCTTTCGTTCTCTCTGCTCTCTGGCTGCCCACGGTGACAGCCGTGTCTGTTTGATTTGAGGGCAGCCTCGCGTGTGCTGTGACTGGCTCCTTCTGCTAATAATTTGTTCTCTGGAGCCACAGTATAAATAAATTTCACTGTTTAGTGCTTTCCCGTTCCGTTCCTCCGCCGCTGGCAGCGAGCTGACCCACCCTGTTTTGTTTTGCAAATTTATCTCTCTTTTGCCCTTTTTGTATTGAGGCGCAATCACAAGATTAAATTAATAGGAACGCGTTATTTGTGCGTGCTTTGTTTTTGGCTGTCTCGTGCTGCACTAAAAGCTCTGCGTAAAACAGGAATTCCAATGCAGCTGGACACCCTGGACCGATACTCAGTTTGGTCCTGGGATGGGGAATAAGACTTTATCCCGCTTCACAATGCCGAGCGGTGTGTGCTGAACAGATACAGCCTCCGTAGAAAGAGCACTTTGCAGCCATCCTGCCGTGTAAACTCAGTTCTTTTTTTATAAACAGCCTTGATTTGGCCCCTTCCCTGCGTGCACGACCAGGATGTTCAGCCCATCAGCCTTGGCCTTGGAGTGGTGAATGTAGGTACTGGAAGTTCTCCAGATGTGGTAGTGTGCGTGCCCCTGCAACCCCTCGCTGGGAGCAGGGTAAATATTTAGAGTGGCCGAGCCCAATTTGGGCTCTCTACTGTTTTAACGAGATCGGTCCTGCCTAATTTAAAGCTGGCTTAGGCATTTTCTCCACCGCACCAGGATCGCTGCTGGGTACAGCCCCGAATTGGGGGTGATGGTGGCCACAGTCATGTTTTTCATGGTTCCGAGCCTGGTGCTTAGAGAACTTGAGGTTGTTTTTACTGTGTGAATGTGACTGCATGTGCATTTTAATTTGGGGAAAAACAGACTGTGAGAGACTAATGAAGTCAGCGGGGTGGTTACATTTCCCTGCTTCTTGGAAATCTTCATCATTCCCGTCTTCCTCGGGATGGATAAAAGGAATCTATCAACCAAAACAATATTCTTTCTGTATATTTTTGAATCTTTTTATAGCATAAATAGCTTTCAAATAACATAAATCAAGCAGTTTTTGCGTTCTCTTCCACCGATTTTTTTTTTTTTTTTTTTTTTTTTCAAAGCAAGGAAGGACACGGGGTAAAAAAAGGCAAAGAGAAACTAGCCCTTTGCCATTTGCATTTTACAAACCAGATCTTGAAGAAAAAAAAAGACTTGAAGGAGGGGAAATTTGTCACCTTAACATTGCAAATGATGTGAAACCAGAATGTCCTCCCACCACAGCATATGTTTGTGGTGGGTAGGCGGGGGGAGATGCAGGGAAGAGGTGATGGTATAAAAATACCTTGTAAAAAAAAAAAATATAATAAATGTTTGGCTAGGGGAGAGAGTTTGTCACTTCAGCCAGACTAGAGGGGGGAAACCAGACAGACAGGGGGCGGATGGAGGGGGGGAAGAACTTATGTCACTTCAGCAAGGTAAATAATTTGGCAAAGTGTCTCAGAAAGAGCGGTCAAATAATTAGCATGAGAAGATCAGATATTAAATAAGTAGGTGGCCTAGAAAGTGAAGAGGAAGGAGTAAAAGCTATTTGAGCAGGACTATGAAAATTGTAAGAAACAGTTAAATGGGTGGCAAATACCAAGCAGAAGGGTGATGGGTAAAACCCCGAGATAAATTGCATGGACTTGCGAGTAGCTGTTCTTCCTGCATGTTCATGAACTGAGAAGTGTGATGTTTTTGTTTTTTTCTCATTTATCCTTCTAATTGTTCAGATGTGGCAAGTCGAATACAGACTGGGTGGAAAAATCACAGTTTGCCTTGTTGTGCTCGGGGGGAGGTTTGTACGCGGCGGTGGGAGATGGATGGACATCTCCCCATCTTGGGAGGGAGGGTCAGGAGGGACGACCTTTCAGGTTGGCAGCAGCTGTCAGCGTTGGGAGGGCAGTCTCCTTCCTATGTGTGATATTTATAGGGGTTTTTTGATTGGGTTTTAATTGACTTGCCTCAGCGCTTAAGAAGGTGCCCGGCCCCAAGGAAGAGTGGGTGAGTATGTGAGACAGAGAGAGACAGAAGAGGTGGGGAGAGCACAGGCTGGTGAGGTGCCCTTTATGTCCGGTAACTTGTTATCCAGACATATATTGCCCTATTTTATGGACAGCTTCAGATGCAGTTTTCCAGGGCAACAAAGGTGGTTGAGGGATTGGAGCGTTTCCCTGATGAGGAAAGGCTGAGAGAGCTGGGACTCTTTAGGCTGGAGAAGAGAAGGCTGAGGGGAGACCTTATTAATGCTTCCAAGTATCTAAAGGGTGGGTTGAGGGAGGATGGAGCCGGACTCTTCTCAGTGGTTCCCAGTGACAGGACAAAGGGCAATGGGCACAAGCTGGAACATGGGAAGTTCCACTCAAATACGAGGAAGAACTTCTTTCTGGTGAGGGTGCCAGAGCCTTGGAACAGGTTGCCCAGGGAGGGTGTGGAGTCCCCTTCTCGGGAGATCTTCAAGACCCTCCTGGATGCCGTCCTGAGTGATGTGCTCTGGGGAATCCTGCTTTAGCAGGGGAGTTGGACTAGATGATCTCTAGAGGTCCCTTCCAACTCCAACAATTCCGTGATTCCTTTCTACTTCTCCTTATTCCCTGTTGCTTTAATCTCAGGACATTTGAAGGCCACTTGCATGGATCTCTCCATGAAGAGAAGGTGCTTTGCTCAATCAGACACCACCTGCCCTCCTGCTTTCTCTCTTTATTTCTCTGGGAAGTATGTTTTTCTCCTGTGGCGGTTGTGATTTTTTGGCGATAGGTCATTCTCTCTCCCCCATGGTGTGGGATTCTGCAGGGTATTTGAGCTGAGGTGGGTGCTGTGGTGGCTTCTGGTGCTGTGCCCCATGAGCCTGAACCTCTTGGGAGGGCTTATGGCAACGTATCCCCTGGGTTGACAGAGTGGCTGGTGGCCCTTTGGAGAGGGATGGGACCAGTCTTAGCACAGGCCAGCTTTCAAGGGTGTCCCAAATTGCCATCAAGGGCAGGAGAAGATTCAGCTCTCCTCTCCTCTGACCTAAAGCACGTTGCTGAGGTCTGCTGCGCAGGGTGGGACTTTCCACCAGTAGGTGTTCATACAAATTTGGCTATATCTGGCTATCTTCATGTTGTTGGTGTGCAGTCATCTCACACTTGCATTCCACAGAAAAGCAGCGGGTGTTTTCCCCCCTCCTTCGAGTTTCAAAGAAAATACACTAACAAAACATTGTTAAGAGAAATTTTGCACGCTCCAGTCAGCAAACTGAAACCTAGAATACCTTCGGAGACCCTGTCTGTGCAGCTGCGTGGTTGCTTTGTCCTCCAGGGCTGACTTAGGGTGGCTGCGGGGATTAGGAGCCTGACTTGCATGCGTGTAATATTAATGAAATATTTTGGGGGGAAATCTAGCTTTTACATTTCAGATTTGTTTCGTTGCACCAGTTGGTGGGTTGAAACTGCCATCACGGCAGCTGCCTGAATATCATGTAACGCAACGTGCCTTGATGCCTTGTCGTATTTCAGTGTTTGCTCCCAGCACGAACAGTCCCAAGCATTGTGTTGGGGTCTTTTTTTTTTTTATGAAGGTCCAGAGTTAGTGAAATAGAGAGGATCTTTTTTTTGTTGTTTGTTTTTTTTTTTTTTTTTCCCCTCTCCACTTTCTCACAAAACCCACTAGTTCTCGTGCCTTTCCACTATGCCTGCCTTCCACTGATTTAATGACTCCCCCTTTACTGTGCAAGTGCTTAGGGCCACTTGGACCACGGTAAGAAATGCAACGCAGAAAGCCTATGTAGATGCTTCTGCATTAATGTCTTACTGAACATACCCAGTATATAATGCTATAATAACTGAAGAGGGGATGTTGTAATAGCGAAAGCTAAGAGCTGTACAATTAGTCAAGAACCTCTTTGTTGGAACTTGTTTTTTTGAGAACCTCAAAACTAAAACCTAAAGCTTTTCATGGAAATTCAGTACTTGTGATGAAACTCTGAGGGGAGTTTCTAATGTGTGGCATGCTATTTCTGATTAAAAAAAAAAAAAAGAGAGAACGAGAAGTTCATTGCAGGGTGTTCAGTAACCTGGTTGTTGGGTGATGTCTGAGATGTACAAGAACAAGTTCTAAGCTCTCAGGATGAATTAGAAAAAATAGGAATATGAATTCATCTCTCCAGTATCGTAGATAAGTGTCTTAACTGTTGAGCTTTTGAGGAGGGAGCATCAGTCTGATTTCTGTGGTTTCTTTGTGGGAAAACTCTCAGGAACTTCATTCAATTCTAAAATTCTTCCTTCTATTTCTTTTTGTTTGGTCGTTTGCTTTAACCTGGGTTTAGAAGTTTATGTTTTTGCAAAATGGAAACCTTGTCATCCAGCCAGCTAGAATAACAGAACTTGTAGGTGTCTTGTGAATGTGAGGCGAAGAAGAAGTGGTGGTGTTTCATTGGCTCTGTGTGAGAGGAAAGCCTGGACTTCATTTAAAAGTGAGATGTATGTATATTTTTGCTAATTTTGGCTTGGGCCAGATCGAGATATGACATATTCTTATTTCCCCTCACGAACTGCTAAGGATTCAGACCAACCTCCTGAAAGGAGGTTGTAGAGAGGTGGGTGTTGGCCTCTTCTCCCAAGGGTATAATGACAGGAGCAGAGGAAATGGTCTGAAGTTGGGGCAGGGGAGGTTCAGATTAGATGCTAGGAAGAATGACTTTCCTGAGAGAGTGGTCAGGCACTGGAACAGCCTGCCCAGGGAGGTGGTGGAGTCACCATCCCTGGAGGTATTTAAGAAACATGTAGATGTGGCTCTTCAGGGCATGCTCTAGCGCCCGAGATTGTTGGGGTTTTTTTGGTGTGTGTGTATGGTTGGACTCGATGGTCTCAAAGGTCCCTTCCAACCATGAAGATTCTGTGATTCAACTTGGTCGAAAACTGCCTTTGACAGACGACAGCAGGATTTCCTGCGTGAGTTCTCTCTCAAGGCAACTGCCCCTTCTCCACCACCAGCCAGTGGCAATGGCATTCTAAAGGAAGGATACCAGAGAGGGAGCAGCTTGGTTTTCTCACTTGTCATGGTTATTTGTCTCTCTCCTGGCCCAGCCACCAGGAGCAGGTTAAGGATGACAGAAACTAGCAACAAATCAGGGGGTGGAGGACAGAGCATGTGACAATGCCCTGGCTGGGGTGCAAACATTTGAGCTACGTTTCGAAAGCCCTGGATTTGTGTTCCTCGGGGTTCAGGAGTGAAAAAATACAAGTCTTCAACGATAACAATCAACAAGCTCAATCTCATTAGCGTCTCCCCTTCTTCAGAGAAGAGGCTGGAGCGGGTCCCATCAAGCTGTGATTTGGTTGAGTGCGCTGGGGAAGGTTCCTAGAAGCATTCCCCCGGCTTCTTCACACTGTGCACTGAGGGGGGAAAAAAACAACATTTGGCAATTTGTTGTCAATATTTGTATAACTCCTGATGCCACTAAAACTGCATATGCAGGCTTTAAACTAACAAAAACAAAGCCATGGCCAAGCTGGAGAGCTGGATTTGTTTCCATGCACAATTAGGTTTATTTGTTTAGGTCTCATTTTATTTGCTTTCAGATGACTCAGATAGGAGTATTGCAATCCTTTCAAAGTGAAGTAGTGTTCTGTGTATTTTGGGCATTGGGCTTAGCCAAATGTGGAAAGAATTGGCTGCTCAATAGTATTTTCCTATCCAGAGGTTTTTCAAACTTTTGAGAGGAACTGAAGGAATGTCCCTTCCATGCCAGGCTTTTTTTTTTTTCCTTTTTTTTTTCCTCCCCTCCTTTCACAGTGTCTCTCCACATTATTGTTAAAGAGCAGAGGAATTTTAAAACACTCCTCCGTTGTGCAACTGTTAGCAACTGCTCTTATTAATTGCTTTACCATTATGCTGCATGCTTAAATTCTCGCCGGTGTCATCCATAACGTGCTGCTGCCAGTGCCTTTTAACCCCTTCCAAGAAGAATATATGGATGTTGCGCTGCTCAGGAGTCTCCCATCCTGCTAGGCCAGCCCTGGGCTCGCTGGAAATTATTTCCTGCGTATACAAAGGGATATTTACATTTTGGCAAGTGCCCAAGTTTTCTGCCGGGAGTCAGTCGCTGAGGGCGGATTATTTTCCAATGGACATGCTTGCACGCTATCGGTGTTAAGAGAATGGTCTCAAGTCTCAGTACCGTGGTGGTTCTTTATCCCCCCAGCCCAAAAAAGCAAAATAATAATAAAAAAAAAAGCAGGTTGGTGGTTTTTTTTTTTTTTTTCTCTCTCCTGTCTTACATGAGTAGGAGGCAATGGCTTTTCATTGGTGCTTTAGGCACCACTCTGTTTTGGGGGGATTTTTTTTTTTTTTTTAGGTTGTTGTCTTTGTTTTGTTCTTCTCATCACTTTACTTCTGGAAATGCCTCCTGGGGTGATGTTTCAGAAAATGTAGACAATATGAATAAATCCGCATTTATTCCTATTTCTATGGAACATAAAGGTTAAAGGATTTCCTGCACTCACCAGAAGTATGCATCTGATTTACGGCCTTCCTTAATGCTCTTCCCACTCACGCTCGTAAAAGAAATATAGTAACAAAGGCTAGTGGGCGATCTATTTTAAAGTTTGCCCCGATAAAACCATGCTGGAACTTTATTCAGTCTTAAATGTCAATCCTAAGATTCGGAATGGTTTTTCCAATCGAGCCCAGTAACTGTGGAAGGGAGCCGTGGCTCAGCAGGCTGCTGCACGCACGCTTTGGGGGCAGATGGAGCCTGCACGTCCCGTAGCCCTCCCAGGGCTTTGCGAGACGGGGTGACTCCCAGGAGGGAGTGAACAACACTTGGGAGACCTGATTTGTTGGTTTATTTCGCTTTTAAGAGGGTAGGAGCCCAAAGCATACCTATGGCAAATAACCAAATTGAGGAGGGATTTAAATCGTCGACTACAGGAGAGAATAATATGAATTTCCAAGAGAAGAATAATATGGATTTCCAAGCCTGTGTTTAAAAATTAGAAGAAGTAATAAGGTGGGCAAATAGATTGGATGGTGCCTAGAGATCTGTTTGGTGGTGGTGATGCTTTGCTTCCCTCCCTCTGGCTGTGGTTTCCCACCTGCAGTTCTTCAGGTCGAATCCCAGAGGGGATGAGACTCTGGGCGTCACTGGGGGCTGAGAGGAGACTGGACCTGTCGGAGCCTCATGTTCTCTGGGCTAGTATTAAACACATAATTTGATTGTCAAAGTATGTAGTTGATGCAGGACGCCGAATTAATTTGGCTGCTGCCGAGCAGTAAACATAAAATTAGATTTTATACGCTGAAAACGTGGAACCGTTCCAGATGCCTATCGTTCAAGTACACAGAAAAATGTAAAGACCGTGCGCTACGTTATAGCTCCCTTGTCACAGAAGAGGCTTCCTACATTAAACTGATTTTTACCATGTATGGGCTCCCTGAGTTGCCATGTACAGCTAAGTGGTAAGACAGAAGCTTTTTTTTTTTTTTTTGGCACGATATATGTGCCTTTTGCCTTTTTGCTTATACCACAGTGTGAACGACAGCTGGGCAGGTGGTGATTTCAGCCTAAGGTGGTTTTACCCCTTCCTTCCTGCAGATGTGTAGCTGTGTGTAGGCAGATGCTCACCGATGCCTGGCTAGTAATTCAAGTATTGAGACCTGCGGGTTTTGCCACCACTTCCTGATGTGCATCTCAGGTGAGCCTGTGAGGGGAAGGAGAGAGACCCTGGGGGTGAAAATTAGGAGAAAAGGACTTTAAGATTTAAAAACATGGGCCTTGAAGCTACAAGGTAGAGTCAGGACGTGGAAGGCAGGCAGACTGCACTTCCTATTCCATGTTGTGAGGGGCTCGAGAAGTTTAGGACTGGATAATTCTTAGGGTAGTGCCACGCACAGGTAAGATGGTGCACACATTAGTCTTCTGTTGTCCTGTCCCTTTGTTCTTTTTTTTCCCTAAAGTGGAATGAGATAAGTCTGAAACATGTGCTTCTGTTATGTATGTACTGAAACATGTCCTTCTGTTAAAGTTTAGGGTAAAGTAAAATAGCTCACCTTGAAACATCTCTGGAGGGATAAATCTCATCGTCCAGATGACACGTGCACACTTTTCATCTGTTGTAAAGCATTCCATCACAGCTGAGGGTGGGCAGGAGGTGGCTTCCAGCCATCAAGGAGCAACTTAAACATAGCCTGAACATTAAACATACCCTAATCAGAATGCTGGGAAGCAAGAGAGGCAAGAGAGGTGGGGGTAGATGAACCACCAGTGATGGTCTGAGACTGAGCATGGCAGTCGTCAGGAAGACTCTGAGGGCTCAGAGAATTCCTTGCCCCCTCTGACACTGGATTTTTCTCTGTATCTGAGGCTCATTGTGCATGATTTGACTCAGTCTCATAAAACAGAGGATAAACTTCACACTGTTTTGACCTACAGGTGCTACAGTTCAAAACCCACTCTTTTTTTTTTCACCCACTAACGCAGATCAAGGTGTCATCTAAAAAGCAATTATTTTGATAACCCATTTGATTTTTTTCTGTTACGTTTCAGTTTCCACAGACAGTCTTTATTACCTTATGCTGCTCATTTGAAACAGGACCTTTGATCCAGCTATGATTAATAACCTTATTATGGTGATACCTGTTTGCTTCCTCATTGCTGGATTTCATAAAGTTGAGGTTGCCGTATTTGAACTTTATACTCTTGAAAAAAGCAAAACATGTCGGATGTCTTCATTCCAACCAAATAATTTTTGCATGCGGCTTTTCTAATTATTATTCCCTTCCTTACACGTGTGTCTATAGCTACGTGGTCACTCGCCAGCAGAGATGAGCTCCCCCTGCTCGTGCTCTGAGCTGTGGCTGCCGTTAGGCAAGGTGCAGAGCCCAGCTCCTAAACCTGCAGCTGGGGCTTTAGCACTTCTCCAACGGGGCTGGGCGGCTTCCAGTCGGCCCCGCGGTGCCAGAACATCTGCCTGCAGTGTCCCTTGTAAAGAAACCCTGCGTGAGTCACTGTGGTGGCTTCCTAGACAGAGGACTATTAGTGTGGAAATAGCCTGTTGATGCTGCAGATGGTGCAGGCTGGAGTTGGAAGTCCAGTAGAACTAAAGGAAGTCCAGTAGAGCTAAAAGAAGTCATGTATGTGGGTGGCCAGCAGGTCATGGGAGGTGATTCTCCCCCTCTACTCTGCACTTATGAGACCCCACCCGGACTACTGTGTCCAGCTCTGGAGTCCTCAACACAGGAAGGACATGGTCCTGTTGGAACGGGTCCAGCGGAGGCCATGAAAACGATCAGAGGGATGGAGCACCTCTGCTGTGAGGACAGGCTGAGAGAGCTGGGGTTGTTCAGCCTGGAGAAGAGAAGGCTCCAGGGAGACCTTAGAGCCCCTTCCAGTACCTAAAGGGGCTCCAGGAGAGATGGGGAGGGACTCTTGATCAGGGAGTGGAGCCATAGGACGACAGGTAATGGTTTTAAATTCAAAGAAGGGAGATTTAGATTAGATATTAGGTAGAAATTCTTTACTGTGAGGGTGGTGAGGCACTGGAACAGGTTGCCCAGAGAAGCTGTGGCTGCCCCATCCCTGGAGGGGTTCAAGGCCAGGCTGGATGGGGCTTTGAGCAACCTGGTCTGGTGGGAGGTGTCCCTGCCCATGGGGACTTGATCTTTAAGGTCCCTTCCAACCCAAACCATTCTATGATTCTATGATAAAAGAAGTCCAGTAGAGCTAAAAGAAGTTGTGTATGCGGGTCGAGTGGATAGGACTGTGTTTACAACAATGAGCGATAAGGCACAGGTGAAGGTAAAACTGCAGGTTGTGAGATGATAGGACTGTAAGGAGACAAACCTGCAGGTAGGGATGAGGGGAGGATGGCACCCTGCAGGAGAGGAAATCTTCTCCCCGCCCTTCCAAGCTGATGTGCAGGGCAGAATTGGTGGAGAAGGCTCCAATTCATGGCCTTTGTTCTTTCTTCTCTCCATGACTCTGTAGCATCCCTCTGAAAGACAGGGGACTAAAAGAGCGTGGAAGTAAGTGGCACCCGTGGCATCGCGTTATCTGCCAGCCCTGTGGGGAAGAGCAGCACAGGTCTGTGGTAGGAAACGTGCTGGCATGAGGGGGCGAGTCTGGAGGATATGAATCTCTGTGCCAACACCTGGCCACGCTTGGCCAAGCTCTGGCTTCCGCCCGAGAGGGGGAAATCCCTGTGTTGGTACGTCAAAGCAAATATCTGTCATTTCCACCCTGCTTTCGTTTACTCCTTGCTACCTTTATGACTAAGAGTCTCTCTCTCTCCCTTCCAAGCCCTACAGTTCTGTGACTCTGGGATTTACTAACGGTGAGGGCACAACCCTCAGCACCAGCCTTGGCCTCCTGACTGCCATCAGAAGGCTTATGCCCACTTGAATTAAAGTCTCCCTGCAAACTGGGGTGGGTTTACGCCTCAGCAGAGCGCTTTTCAATGGAAACCCGAGGAGAACGTCAAGCACTCGGCATCCAAAAAGCCACCTCACAGAGTGGGGCACACCTGTGAGCAGGTAAAAGCACCCCGATGCCAAGCTTAGTTTCCAACAGATAAGCAGGAGCTGAGGATAACCTGCTGCTTAACAGCCACGAAGGAGAAGATGGCACCGTGGGGGAGGCTTCAACCTACTTCGGTGGCCTGACTTTTCCCCCCTCTGTGCTCATGGCGATATTCCTCGTTTGTGCAATGTTTTCCAGGCGAGCAACAATGCTATTAAAGAGAAAACGATACCATTGGTGAATTATTTGGCATTAGCTTTCCAGTCAGACAAGTGAAAGGAGAAGCATTTGTCATACCGAAGTGATGTCACTTTGGGAAGGGAATAATGTGTATGGATTACAAGATAATTAATGTCTGCTACCCCTGAGGGTTTGATTAAACTATCAAGTACCGAGCGACATCTTTGCCACATGACACTTCTTTGGAAACCATAAGCACCAGAACAGCATTTCAGCGTGTACTTTGGCTAACGTGGAGCCACCGCTGTTCCCCAGGGCCGAATTTGTCATGACTCCTGGGCGGTGAGGAATCTTTGGTCTCTTGAAATAGGTTTATTTCCTTTTTTGGAAAGAAATAAGAAGACACAAGCAAGGGATTAATAAATTTTTAGGTAGAATGCCTGGCAGCAAGGAATGGAGAAGGATAGGAAAAAGTGGTGGTACTGAGACCCTGGGCTGTGTTGGATGGGAGGAATATTTTGCATTTCACAATCAGCACAAAGGAAGAAACTAACAATTTTAATTTTTTTTTTTCTGTAGATGTTTTAAACACCTGGCACCAATAAAGTTCCTTGTATTGAAGGAAGTGCACTGATAAAGAGTGAGGAATACCTATCTGAGACCAAAGAGGTGGTGAAGAAAGACAAAGAAAAGGCAGCAAAAAGGGGAAGGACGTACAGGTGACAGAAGAGAGAAGGGACACAAATATGGGAGAAAAGCAGACAAAGCAATTGTTAGGAAAATAATCAGGGAATTACTCCAACATACTGGAAATGGGCCCTGCTCTGGTGGATAGTGTCCTAGCTGCTACCTCTTCACTTTTGAAAGGTAAAATCCGTCCTGGTCCTCAAATATCTTCAGCCACTACGTCCAGGTTCTTGCAAGTTCTGGGCAAGAAAACCCCATGCACACACGCTCTGACAGAGCAGTGGATACAGCGGGGGAAAAAACAGAAAGCTAATTGAAACTAAATGTTGGAATGCCGTTGCAATTCCATCATAGAGCTTGACATGAAATTAATTTCATTTAAAAGCAAGGGGCAAACAGTTGTTTTTATATTCTTAACTCCTAATATTTTCCTTCTTTTAAGAAAGAGTGCTACAAAGCTTTATAGTGTCCGCCTATCTGCACGTACAAAGATCTTATTTCCTGCTCTGTAATTTCATGACACTTAAGGATACCGCAGTCATGATGCTTTGTTGCTCCCTAAGTTTCTCAATTGAAAGGAAGTTTGTTGACTAAGTGAAGCAATAGATATGAAAATAGCAAAGGAAGGAACATCCCCATAACTCTACTAAACTCTACACATAGCAGGGTGACATAAGCAAAAAACCCAACGAAATTAAATTTGAAATATTTTGTTGGATTTTGCTTTAAAACTCTCTGTGAAGAGATTCAATAGATATTTTTTTTTTCAGTCCCTAAACTTGCTTTGGATGAAACTCGGTTTTTAGGATCCAGACTTTCTAGTGGCTCTAACGTTTGGTTTGTGCTAGAAAACATCAGGCTTGGATTCTTCAGGGTGTTTCATTCACCTGTGTCAGCCAAAATGTCTGAGAAACAACTGGGGCATGCAGGGCCCAAACAGGAAGCGTTTAAAGTGTTGCCCCATCATTCAGCAACTGAAGATCAGGATTTATTTCCGTCTTTTTCACATGCTGCAGCAGAAATTGTCTCCAGTTTCAGTGACCTTGAATAAAAATCATTTTGCTGGCACAATGTGGAAAACAGAGAATATATGAAATAAAAGGTGATGAGTCCAAAGCTAGAGTTAACTGACCAAGTTATTACAAAATTGTCCCTAATACTCTCAACTTTTATTTAAGTGGTTTTTTTTAAATAATTATGTAACTGGATCCCTCTTGTTTTATTTGTTCTAGGGATTTGTGTGTTTCTTAGCTTGCTAGGCTAGGGCATCGGACTGGAAAATCTCGTGAAATCTCCCATGGCTTCAAGTAAGGAAGTGATTATTTTTTTTTTTTCTGGAGTAAAGTTCCATGCTTGATAGAAAATATTTATATATTCTCTCCCTAAGTGAACTTACTTGTGCTGAAAAAGAAACCTATTAACTGTTGTGGCTTTGGCTAGAGATACGAACGCCCACTATTAGTACAAAGAACAAGAGTGAACAACAACCATCTTTATTCAGCTGTCCTTGCACTTTATGTCCCTGCGCCAGTTGCTTTGCCACTGCATTGTATTATTCTCTAGAAACCTGGTTCATAGTTCTTGGAAAACTCCCCGAAGCAGCAACTTATGATGATAGGTCCCTGAAGACATCAGGAAATATAATAAAGTTCAAAGTCCCGCCATTTTCTGGAGGTAAGCAGAGTGCGATAATATTTCTGAGGTTTTTTTCACTAAGCAAAGGCTAAACCTCAGGTTCAGTGTTGTCAGAAGAAGTTCCTGCTGAAGTTGTTGCAAGATAGCTGTGATCGAGGCAAGTTTTTTGGGCAGTTCCTGTGGAGACTCAGCACCACGTAGGAGGAAGTGATGGCACCACTCTGGTGGCAGTGGTGTCCTGTGTCATTCAAAGAACAAGATGACCCTTGTGGCACCTGCGGGAGGAAAAGTTAAAGCCCACTTGAGGAAGCACAGCTTTTTGCTTTCTTTTATGACTGCTATCGGATAGGGCTGAAATGCTTGGGGGATTTCAAAGAGTAATTTGGATGCGAGACATCGAAAAGAACAGGGAGGTGTTTATGTACTTGCATGTGAACTATTCCTGTTATTGCTGTGAGTGAGTTATCATGGCTTTTCTTAAGGAAAAGTGAATGATCATTTTGGGTTTTTTTGGAGACTGATTTCTTTTCACTGTTAAGGATCTATGGGATGGCAATTTCCACCTCTGGGTGTCTTACCACCAGGAGGAAGAACGTGACAATAGGCAAAGCTTTGTAGGAGTCTCTGATCATCTCTAGGCAGCCTGTTAGAGATCAATGAATCATTTTGAATTATTGGAATTCTTGAAGTACGAAGGAATTATTTGAGGTATTGAGGTTGCACTTTCCCTGTAAAACATATGCTTACCTTAGTAAAGCAGGAGTAAAACGCGTGTTGCCAGAATTTTTAAGAGATCTGAACTTTGCGGACTCAACCAGGTATTTGCTCTACACATCTGGTAGACCTGAGGTGTGCCTGCGCGTCTGCTTTTGCACTGCTGAAAACATTCCCAGACTTCACAGAGACAGTCACCTGGTCCATAATGTCCTCAGCAGAGGGCAGACGGTGGGATCTGACGCTGCACAGTCCCCCTGCTACGAACTGTTACTGCTGGCAGCCACGTCTGTGGGATTTATAGGTGAACATCCTACCCGCGGCTTTGGGAATTCATTCTTCTCATGCTTTATTAATAAACTGTCTTACTTTTGCTGAAAGAATTTATAGCACTACGGATTGTTATTGTTGGTACACTGAAGAGCATGCAGGCTTTTGAAAAGGGCCTTCATCTTTTATTAAGTGATGAAGAAGGGAGCGTATGGAGGGCTTGGGTGGAAAGTAAGGTTACAAAGTACAACACGTCTGGGTTTGGGGTTTTTTGGGTGTTGGTTTCTTTTTCTTTTTGCTTTTTTGTGAGGCTTCTTGCACCCTTTACTGAAATATTCCCTGCCGGACACTTAAATGGAAGTATTCTGGTCTAAACGGACCTTGTGCCTGGAGTGGATCTGGCAATTCCTGTGTTAAACCATTTCTAGAATATACAAATAAAGAAGCAGATAGATTATAGAATGCTATTAAAATGATATCAATTTCCTTCCATAATCCTTTAAAGGTGTGGAAACGAGGATATATATATTCAGAGTTCACAGTTGATTTCATTCCGATTTGTTATTCTATTGGAAAGACAAGTTACTGAGTCAGTGTTCTAATAATTATTTTTTTCCTTAGCTGTTGGTAATTCCTTGGTCACGTTGCTTTTGGAAGCTTTTATTCATTACTTTATTCTCACAAGCTGGAAATCCTTGTCTGTTTCCAAACTTTGGTCCCAGACCGTCTTGTTTCTGTAAAGCGGTACCCTGCTTCCGTTTGCTCCTCGGGCAGGTAGGTTGTGTGGATGTTCCCCTTGCGTGGCATCTCACCACTGCCCTGGGGTGGTCCTGGGGTGACACTGGGAGGTGAGGAATGGTAGAACCATAACTGAAGCATTGACACATTGCATATCAAAATACTAAAGAATATGCTGAAGAAAGCATCTCAGCTCTTGTTTCTTAAAGATCTGGGATTCTAGCCAGCCACGTCCTACCAGGGCAAGAATTAGGTGGGATCATAAGATACCACAAGACTAGATTTTTCAGTTGACTTGAAGCAGCTTATGTTGGTACTTCTTTTTTCAAACAGTTTGGTTTAGTCTGTTTTGCTTTATTAGTGTGTTGCAACAAAGTACAATAAGCGTTCATCACAGAGCGACCAGGGACAGAGGGTCAGGAGGAACAGATGTGGCTTTGTAGATGCAGGTTAGAAGTTCATTCAAGTGGGAGGGAGAACAGCTACGTGTCTCAATGGGACACAGCAAAATAGGGAAGGGGCAGCAAGTCATATGTGTCTCCAGAATGCCTTGCGTCTATAGGATGCAGCTCTCTCTGAAGGGTGGCTTTTCTGCCGCTCTGAATTTCCAAAAGGCACAGAAAGCATTAATCTGAAACACGAAACCAGGCCCAAGGTCCTAAGCCAGGCTAAAATAGCAGCGTTGTTTCATTTTCCAGCTGAGTAATTGCTCCTCGGAGCCAGGGAGAAGGAGGGGCTTGGAATGTCACTTGGAAATGACTTCCCCCACACACACCTCCACATTTTTTTTATTTTTTTTTTTAAGACTCTCCTTGCAATGAAGTCAGTGCTTAGTTCTGAGGAGCACACAAATGGTGGTCAGTGTGCGGTATGCAAGAGGAGTACCTCTGCTGAGCTGCTGGGGGGACTGTTTAAACAGAAGGAAAAAGGGGAGAAGCCAGGTTAGATCCCAGGTTGTCAAGTCGTGGAGACACATCCAAGGTCCATTCCAGCTGTTTTATGTCACCAGCATGGCACAAAAATGTCCCGTTCACTCTGGCCCAGACACACAGGCTGTTGCTCTTCTGTTTTTGTTATTAGGAGGGTCCGTGTTAAAATTGGTAGGGTACTTTCCAAAACTAGAAAACTTTAGGTCTCATTATACACCAGGGGAGGTTCAGGCTGGATATTAGGAAAAATTTTTTCACCGAAAGGGTTATCAGACACTGGAATGGGCTGCCCAGGGAGGTGGTGGAGGCACCATCCCTGGAGGTGTTCAAAAGACGGGTTGATGTAGTGCTGGGAGGTATGGTTTAATGATGGTGTTGCTTTTTGTTTGTTGTGTGGGTGTCTATTTTTGTCAAAGTTGGGTTGACGGTTGGACAAGATGATCTTTAAGGCCCCTTCCAACCTAGAAGATTCTGTGATTCTGTTCACCACCAAGTTGAGCAGTGTTTAGCTGAGAAACCAATCTCCACAAGCTTGGGCTTCTGCCTTTCTGTTCTTGACCTCCTTTCCACAAAAGTAAAAAAAAAAAGCCTTCATTTTCCTTCAACTGCTCCCTTGTTTATCTTCCTATTCTAGTTGCCATCACTCTTTCATCTGACTGCCCGTGTTCCTGTTTTTATTCCTTCTCAATGTTGGACTTATCTATTGACGGGATCAGTATCACTGTCTATCACCACAATGTGCAAATGCTGTCTCTAAAAATTAGCTAAATGTTTAGTAGATTTTGTGGTTTTTTTTCTGGTATGTTGCCCATACCCTTCTTTTTTTTAAAAAAAAAAAAAATAGAAAGAAAAAGTGCTTAGGGTAGAGTTCTCTGCAGGGCAGGAATGTTGTTTGGGGTTTATTGGAGACTGGGGCCATGACGTGGTGGAAGGCTTTGCTGCGTTGTGATTGCATTGTCCCAGAGGATAAAAGCAGCTGCGAAGGTTTGTTGATCAGAATTCATTTTAGTTTCTGGGTTTTAAGCGCATCGACTGCTTTAGAAATTAACAGCAAGTTTTCAAACCAGCTTCCAAAGCTTCTGGAAGGGCATCTTGACACGGTGGTCTGAGTCCAGGAGAAGAAGGACCGAGGAAGGGCGTTAATTCTTAAAAGTTTTTTAGCCACAGCAAATGAAGCTGCCTAAATCTGGATCTGACTAAGGCATGGGTCGATCTTTGCTAAGGAGTAAGGAACAAGTTCTCTGGCAGACGAAAGGAGGGAAGAGATGCTCGCTAGCCATCCACACCTAGCAGGGCATCAGTCAATGCCCTGGTTCATCACATGACTGTGATAACTCAACTCTGAAGGTTTTGGGAGTACTTTCAGGCAGTTCAAAGTATTTTCCCCAGTCTGAACAATGCTGACTCGCTCTTGCCTAAGATCAGCTTGAGCCAGCCAGCCAGCCTTTATCAGAGAGCAGAATTCCTGTAGGTGTCCTGTTTTTCCACAGAATTATAGAATCCTAGAGTTGTATAGGTTGGAAGGGACCTTTTAAGATCATCTAGTCCAACCACCAACCTAACTGTGATAAAAAAACCCCATCATTAAACCATGTCACTAGGCGCTGTGTCAACCCATCTTTTAAATACCTCCAGGGATGGTGCCTCAACCACTTCCCTGGGCAGCCCATTCCAAGGCTTAAGAACCCTTTCAGTGTAGAATTTTTTCCTAATATCCAATCTGAACCTCCCCTGGTGCCACTTGAGGCTGTTTCCTCTTGTGAGTGAAACTGTGACTTGGGAGAAGACACCGATCGCTGCCTCTCTACACCCTCCTTTCAGGGAGTTTTGGAGGGTGAGAAGGTCTCCCCTCAGCCCCCTTTTCTCCAGGCTGAACAATCCCAGCTCCCTCAGCCTCTATTTTCAATAATAATAATAGCTGTTGTAGCTGTTGAAAGTGTCCTAGCAGTGTTATCAGCTACGCTTCCGCCACCTTGGAGAGTCCGTCCATGTGTGACCCTGCAGGTGAAGGCCTGGGCAGAAGATAAAATTACATGTACTTCTGAATTCTGTCTCATTGAGGTACCTCCTCTAGTGGGAGGTGTCCCTGAACTTGACGATCTTTAAGGTCCTTTCCAACCCAAATCGTTCTATGACTCTATAAACAAGACATTGCAGGTACCACAGGGCAGGGTTGCCTCTTGCTGTATCTGGCATTTCATGGCTTATTGCAGCCTTGTGTGGGACCATCAGGCTTTTCTCGTTGTCAGTAGTAGCCCAAGTGGCAATAAAGACAGGCTCTATTCTGTGTCCTGGTGTGAACCCTGACTGCGAGGCCTCCCGAAAGCTGGCCGTTATATGCTGTTGGCACCTTCTGGTTACTGTGTTTGTGATAGTTTTTGCCCAGAAATGAGATGGCAATTGCAGAGATCTTCAGGGGATAGCGTGTCCTTTCTGAGGAGTGGAAAAACTACTTATTTTTCAAGCAGCTTGATAGGTGGATCTCTCTGAGGCACTGGTTATTTCCATCTTTGGCAGGCAAACTTCTTCTGCACTGTTACTGATACAGAAAGCCACAGAACCGTTCTGTAGTTTATGGCTCTAATCTTTTACCGCTTTTCTTGAGCTTTGGCACATGTATATGGGATGGGATCATTTAGAAGTGATGAAACAGGTAATGGTATCTGTTGAAAGATGGAGCAATTTTTTCCTATGCGGGTTTTACTTGATCTTACCGCTCCTGTACATTGATGGTTCTTCAGCGGTTCCAGGGCTTCAGTCTAACATCTTAATTAAACTGCCTGGCTTGAGGAGCTGTTTTACGAAGTGAACTAACTATTCTGGTTGTAATTGTGCTACACTTTTAAAAGAGTGATTTCTGTCTGTCTGATTCATTGGTCTCGAGCCATCTCTGAACCATGCTGAACTTCCTATCAGTGTGGGCAGTTTGGAATTTACACCTTGATGAAAATGAAGGTCACGTAGTTGGGCTGCTGGTGAAGGCATTAAGGAATGAGTATTTCTGTTCTCCTAAGGTGAGTGAACTTTCCAGAGAGGAGGTTTTTCTTAGAAGCAGACCTGTTTGATGAGAAAGCTCCAGAGCACTGAGATGGTGAAAGGAGGAACCTGAGCTTGATAATGTCCTGATCAAACCAGAAAAGTGGTTTGTTGGTTTCACTCCATCAGCCACTCCTAAGTGTTCAACCCTTTGCATAAGGTCTGTAGGGCATGTACCTTGTTCAGCCAGCAGAAACCTCACAGGTATTGCTTTCCTATTGGTCTCCTGTCTGGTAGAAGATTCTGGTCTAAGATGGCTGTGCAGCCACCCTCTCTTTTCTATATTTGTTCATTCTGTTAATTGTTCATACAGACAAAGAGTTCTGTAGACTCCAGAAACGTCAGAAATTGTGTGCTGGGCAAGGCTGGCTAGTCCTTACCCAACACTCAACCTGCCAACATATCTAAGGCAATTGGTAGTGTAATAATAAGGAATTAGTTCCTGTGCTTCATGTGCTTCAACTTAGCTTTAGGGTTGGGGGATTGGGTTGCTTTATTTGTTCAGGCTCGCTCTTTCTTTCTTTCTTTCTTTCTTTCTTTCTTTCTTTCTTTCTTTCTTTCTTTCTTTCTTTCTTTCTTTCATGAGGGCTGTGACTATTTCTGGAGTGTCTGAAGCTTGCTTCTGTTTCTCGTCATTCATAATCAATTCCAGTTCTATCAAATATTTCATAAAATGGTAGCTGCACATTTTTTCCTACATCAGCCATTAAGACTAAAAAATAAATGCACATAATAGGGCCAGAACCTCAAGACACTTGTGACGCTTTGTTAAGCCTGTGAGTATCACAATTTACAGCATCTGAAAGTTCTTGTTCTTTTCACTGATTGTATTCTCGACTACTGTTCTACTCAAGTTTAGCCAAAAACCATGTTGTTCTTGTTCTAGTTCCTGTTAACAAAGCACATAACTTTTCATTTTCATTCTTGTCCTTAATAATGCAAAGTTACAAAACACATATAAACAGTGAAGAACCTCTAGCTGATTGTCAACTTCTACTGGAGGATACGTGCTTTGGGAGCCCCGTGTAGGCAGCTTATCTATCTGACAATCAACCAGTTCTTTTATGACTCATTCCAAACTGCTGGAAAAGGTACGAATGAGAAGCACTTCCCTAATAAAGTGAGAAAAATAATGTTTCACCTACCAAAAAATCCCCGCAACTCTTGTTACTCAATGTCCGCAAGCAGAGGAATGTGGCTGTGCATCTGCCTCTAAAATATGTGTGCCTCATAAAGGAGTCACATGCTATGCCAGGCTCCTTAAAACTCTATAGATCCACTTTTTTGACGCTTCCAGAAGACGTTCAAGGCGCACTAGACCTGAAGCCTACATCTTTTCTTCCTTTCCATTCTTCCATCATCTCTTTGCGTATGTAAACACAGGATGCTGTCAGTGTGGCTTCTGGAGGCAGCTCCTGCATCAGTGGAGGAATGCCCAGTACAAACTAGTTTGCTTACCTCCCGCGTCGGCTCGTAGGTGTGGGAAAAAGACGTGCATGGAAAATGCCATCCTGATTATTATACTCAATTTTTATTGTATTTCGGAACGTTTACACACGAGCTTTTAAACATAATTACTGCGAGCAACGGAGTCAGAGAGTTGTTCCTTCTTACGGCGTAATATTCATTGTCACTAATGTACATATTATCTTCTAAAACTGGGCTTAATCTGTGGTTTGGGTTTGCGGGAGCTGCTTTTTTTGGCTTTGTTATGCAAGCATGCTTACAACGGGGCCAAATAGCCTGCTTGTTTCAATAGCATGATAATTCCTGAGAGCAGGAGGGAGGAGAGCAAGGGGCTGAAGTGCCACGTCTGCTTGGCTTCACAAATGCAGCACCTTGTGCCCCCACAAAACATTTGCAAACATATAGCTAGCAGTGTGGGTGGGGGCTGCGTAGCGTGCTTTAGAAATTTATTTCTTCTCAAAGCCTCAGAAATCTCGTGGGCTCAAAATATTCATCAGCATACTGATGTTTAATAAGTTACCGTCGCTCAGCTGGGACGTGGTAATTCCAGCGTGAATACTTTTAGCCCACGGAAAATGTAAGGCAATTTGATGTAGCTTTGCCTGCAGGGAAAGATGGCCAAACTAAGCCATAATAGCCTGCGTTTGGCCAAATTAAAAGTGTGCAGCCAGGTTATTTCCTGGGCCTCAGCTGATTTACGATAACTTGACCCGTGAGTGTGAGTCCCTCTGCACCTTCATCTGCAGCCAGTTCATACTCAGAAACTGAAATCTGGAGGGACAGCTATATATAGCCATTTTTTAATGTAATTCAACTGCTTTGGCACCAGAAAGCCTTTCAGAATTTGCTCTGGCCAGGATGCATGGAAAGAACGCTTCCCTGACAATGTAACACTGATTATTTTACGGATTTCTGCACTTTGATGTAGCAAGCATGCAGGAGGTACCCCCAAAAAAGTCTTTCCAGTGGTCTCGTGGAGAAAGGTTTCAGAGAATAACTCAAGAAAAAGGAGTCATCTGCCTGGTTTTTTGCTACCTACCATTGACTACTCTTGAAACATTGCGGGGGGGGGGGAGGTACGTGAGGTACAAGTGTACAACTCGTACTGCACAGTGTGTTACTAAGTACAGTACAGGCTTGCAGGAAGTAAGGTTTGAACATCACTCTCAGGCCTTGAAATTACCATTTCATCACGTATCGACCGACATTTTCCTTTGAAAATTCAACTTCTTAAGTCTAGAAGGGACATTATGATTTCCTGTGCTTTGTCCTTCCATGTGACATAGCTTGCAAAAACTAATTTTGCAGTTCCCAACTGAACCAAGCTTAGAACCCAAGCAAGCTCAACGCTGCAAGTTTGTGAAAGTCCATTTTTAAGAAGAGTCAGCTGGAAACCTCAGGCAGCAGCACACTCTGACTTTAGAGGAAAGCGAATTTGATTTAGATCTGAACTTTGTGCCTTGGCCTTGACTCAGTTTTTTTCCAAGTAAAATTAGTATCTGGCAAAAATGCCCCAGCCCCCCTTGCTTATTGGGTAATATAGTTCACTAGTCGTTTAAAGAAGTGTAAAAAGATATACTTGGGAGACTGCATTCCTTTGGAAGGATGCAGAGTACCTCAAATGCACAATAGCCCTCACTATGGTATGAAGTGCAGCATTTTTATTTTGTAAAAGGAACTGATTACAGAAAGTTCTGATCAAAACCAAGATACAAATAGTCCTCATCTATTCACTCTTCACTGAGGTAATGACCCATTTGGAAAAAAAGAAAAAAAAAAAGTTTGGATTTCACTTCTATTTTTTATTTAATGACTAAGTGTAGACACTAAAGAAGGGAATTGCCTGTTTTTACTAGCTGATTCCCTTTCCTTCCTCCTTGGCTCATGTGGCTCTCTGGTGAGTAATGGGGAGGTTGCTTCTCTGGAACACAAGGGGAAAGTTTCAGTAAATTGCAAAAGCATGTTTGTTACTTGGAAGTCTTTTGGCACATTTTTGAGCTAAGTTCATGGAAACCTTAAAACTATTGTGAAGAGAGACTGAGAGGCTACATTATCAAAAAATAAGCACCTACGCACAGGGACCTGCTCATGAAGAGTTCATTGGAAGATCAAGAATCTAAGCATTTTGTGCAGTCAAACAGGTGTCCGTAAAATACGCTGCTACGGATGAGGCATTTTCCCTATCGTGGAAATACACAGCTCTCCAATTTGCATGGATATCTCCATGTTTTACACCGGCGAGTTCGGTACCCAGCTCTATCTGAGAATTAAACTCTTTCCTAACCTCTTTCTCCTGACCCTTCTGTTTTCCACGTGCATAAAAGTTTCTCCCCGCAGAGCAATTTAATGCTTCTAAACTGCTCTTCCCTCAGAGACAGCACAACATGAAGCAAGATTAGTAATAAGCTCATATTGGGGACTGGTATGTTCATACAGAACCTTCACCTCAACAGGACTTCTAAGTTCCACCACCAGTAATGTGTGTTTTATTTGCTCATTTCAGGAAAAACCATTAGAACCTAGGGATTTGTAGGGAAAATAAACAGATCCACAAGATGGCAAAGAGGGTTATGAGAGGGAGGAGAGGATGGATGTCCTCTGGCAGGCTTTGAGTTCTAGAAGCTCGCACTAGTCTTTTGGCTGCCTGGATTACATCTGCAGCTGCACATGTGCTCTCTGGTTTATATGTCTGCTTGCTGGCTTAAGTAGTCACAGTCAAAAAACCAATAGATTTTTCTTTCCTTAAAATGACCGTTAAAAATGGATATTGCACTTGTTAAAGGTGTTAACTAGGCATGCTGGGACACCTGGGAGACATACATAGGACAGGAATATGTTTTGCGTTTCACTACCAATATCTTTCAAACAGCCTGGAGAAAACAACTCCAGCAGGAAAAGGAAGCTTCGTTTTCCATAGTCCTTTAGGTCTTGGCTTCCCCGACAAGGAAGTCGTATTAACATCTTCTCTGATGATGACTTCTGTGATGCAAATAGGCCTTTGCTGAGAATGGAACCGAAATGACATCTTCATTTCGTACAACTCATAAAAAATAGATGCATGTTATCATTGTGGAGTCCTGCTAGGAAAACTAGTTCGTATGCCAACGTCCTTTTCCTGAGCTCCTCATAGTTCTTTGAACTTGCCCATCTTTACCGGTCCCCTACCCATCCTGGGGAAGCTTGCAGCGTGTTCAACAGGCGTGTGTCTGCAAGTCTGCAATCGACTTAAAAACACCTCGCAGGTATGGCTGTTGTCAGCAGTTGGCTCTACCTTCCTTTGTCCTTTCCTTGAATACTCACATAATCTGCAACAGCCTGGGAGGCTTTTCCTTTCCTGTGTGATCTACCGACAATCCTTTCCTTTGGTTTTTTGCAGATGTGTCAACACCGGAGTTTGTCTTCCGCAATACGCTGTCTTAAAAGGTTTTGGGGGAAGAGGACACACACACAGACAGGGAAGCTGTTGAAAAATCAATTTAAATGCCCTGTACTGGGAGCGTGTAAGAACATAAACCACAATCCGTCACCCAGAATAAATTATGTTAGCAAATGAGAGCCACGGGGAGAGCTGACATAAGCAATCTGCCTACCATGCAAAGCGTTAATTTTCTAGAAATGCCCCATACGTGCTGACTGTAACTACCTAACCCTGAAAACATTCATACACATGATTTTAAACAACAACTCGTAAGAGTAACAACTCTGACACTGGGTGTTGCCTGAAAATTAATGACTGCCCGTGATTAATGGCCCTCAACTGTGTTGGAGCCATCGGCTCCTCCCAGCTAGTCATTAATCCCTACAAACAGTTCTCAAACTCCTGTTGTCCATTTGGTGTTGGAGAAGTTGAAAATGCATTGTCTTCCAAGACTGGAAAAGCTTGCAGTAATATAAACTTTCAGTAACTCCACTGCTTGCTTGAGGTTTGTGCTAGGGAAATTTCTGTGCTGAGTTTGGTCCTAAATTATGTCTTTTACATACCTTTTGGTTCCCACAATTAATCACTACACAGGGCCATAGGGGGAGAGGACTTCCATATGCTGCACTAATGAGAAGCCTCTAAGAAATGTGACTAATAGAGGGAATGTGCAGCTGAAGCTGTGAATTAATAATTTATGTGAATTGCAAACAGGACTTTGCATATGGTGCTTGTATGATTACAGTTGAAGCTGTTCATGCAAATAAAAGGATCTGCAAAATAGTTGCACAACTCGGGACCCAACTCCCTCCAAGACCAGGTCATAATAACTCTTATGACCTGGAAAATGCAGGGCTTGGTCACCCACAACATATATTTAATCTGGGGCTGTGATTTTGGTTTTTAGAGTGTGATTCTGGTCTGAAGAGAGACACCTCATTTCATGAAACCTTCTTCCTAGCCCTGTACTCCCAGTCATACGTGCTAACCCTGGAGACATAAATCCTGAGCTGAAAAGCAGCAGTAAGTAATGTGGGAAGTGCCAGGATTTCCATCAGAGCTGGGAGCGAGGTGGAAGGAGGCACCCACACAGTTCCTTGCTTTGGGACAGGAATGAGTTAAAAGCTGGGATGTCCATGTCATGGAAAATATTGTCACTTTGCAAATTGCTCTCCTTCAGAACGAAAACAGTCTGCAACTTCCTGTGGAATGGAAATTCTGTTGAAATATTCTGTTAAAAATGTGTCATTGTACAAACAGAAGACCTCCCAATCCATAAAATAGGAGTTTCTGCCTTGACTAAGACACAGCTGTCCATATATAAAAGAAAACATGAGAATCGAGAATCAGCTCATAGAATATTGAAGGTATTGAATGTGTCCTGTGAGACAGCATTGCTACCCTACTGCACGAGATGTCAATAACAATATTTTTAAACCCCCTAAAAAGAAATGGCTTTTAAATTTCATTTTTAAATGTTCATAGATTGTCTGGTTCTTGTTTCAGGGCGATGTGAAGTCTTGTCAAAATCAAGTTACTTTGGCTTCACATTAGACGAAATCTTTTTTTAATCTCTTAAAGACCAGTGCTTAGAAAAGATAAAGCCACGTCAATCCGGCGCGGCGTTGCAGGGCTCGTACCTCACGCAAACCAGCGCACCCACGGTACTGAACAAAGTGCTGCGTATCTGTTTTGAATTGGCTCCTGGTGGGGCGTCCATCATGATGGTGTCTGCAAGTCTGAGAATGTAAAGCTACTTGCTTTGCGGCCAACCTCTAACTACTAATAAGGGTTAGAGAGAGAAAGTTTCCTTGGAGGCGGTTCATCCCCTAATTGCTTGCACAGATTTTTCTAAAGCTCTACTCAGATGAAGTTGGCATCAAGTCCTGTCGGAGACAAAGGTTTAGACCACAAGGACATCAGCAGCTCCTGTGCTCCCTCAATCGTGGCTGCCAGTGCCCCGGGGCTCGCACTCCCACCGGGAGCTGGGGGGGGCACTGGAGATGGAGACTGCTGTTTGGCTTCATTGGGGGCCATCACAGGCAAAGCAGAGCATTACCAAGGGTGGCAGATGTCTAGTGGCAGCAAGAAGACTCTGTGTCTTGCTTGGTCTGTTGGAGGTCCTGGTCCTGGGCTTGTCACCATGGTCTTTGGCAGGGATGGCAGGAGAAGTTGAGTTTCGGGTCTCTTCCAGTGGCAGGATGAATAATGAGGGTTCTCCCCTCAGTCTTTGTCTTACCTCTGCCTTTTGCCCTCCCCTCCAATGACAGAAAGAGTCTGATCTCTCATCCACAGAGAGGTAAAATGCATTTTTGTCTGCTCTGTTGAGAATCCATGAGTCCCTTCCGAGGCAGTGACCTGTAATTCTCTCTCCTAAAGTCTCTGAAAGACTGTGTGGGGAAGAGGTAAACAGGGACCTCATCTTTGTGAGATGCAAAATTATTACAGTGAGAGGTTTAACAGCAACCTTACCTGTCTGGAGATGGGGAATATACTGAATATGGCCAGGTGTATTTGTGCTGGCGGAGACAGCCCAAGAGTCCTTCGAGATAACTGAGTATGGCCAAGCTCTGACCTGAAAGCCCTTGACCCATGCTAACACAGGGTATCTCAGCATGGTTTGCCTGGACCTCAGCGGGCTCACAGCTGGCCAGGCTGGAGTATGGCCAGGTTGGGCTGGAGTTTCCCCGAGTCCAGGTACCCTGGGCACGCATCTAGCAGATCTCTGGGACAGGTAATTTAAAGCCTGGTGAATGCCAGGCAAGCCTGGTTTAGACATCTTTTGTTTTTAATCTTTTATCATGCCTACAGTCTGGGGTTTTTTTTGTACCCCTGTCACCAAACCCTTTAGAGTAGGACCTCCTGATCACATGGATCCTAGGTAAGACGTCCTCAAAAAAACCCACAAAGCTCCTAACTTTACTTTGGGTTTTGCTAGCGTCTTTTAAAGCCAGTACTTCAAAGCTCTTTGCAAACATCGTAAAGAAGGTCTACAAAGGTGTCATTGTCTCTGTTTCGCAAATGACACATCTGAAGGACGCAGATGTTTGAAGACAAGGCCCAAGACAGGAGAGTAGGGATGAGTGTGAGAATACATATATCATTGTCCCAGGGCTTGGGTCCTAAGCAGGGGGTCGCGGGGAAATCCTGCAACCACTTTAGGCTGAGATATTAATTTATTTATATTTATTTATTAATTTATTTATATTTGCGTATCAGAAATGCTACTCTGCTGGGACTCCTGCAATAGTACTGTAGTAGTAGCTGTACTATTACACTTAATTAATAAAAAGGCAGGGTTCTAGAGATCTGAATGGCAGCCTTTGTACACATTTTGGGTAACAGGGTGGTGACAGTGGCTGAGAATTGGCAGTGTCAGGCCAAGAAAGCGACGGGGGGGAACTTTTTAAAAGCTGAATGCCTGAACTGGCAGTAAGAGTACATAAGATAAACAAGAAGAAATCCTTTCACAGTGAGGGAATGTAATGATTCCCATAAGATCATCTTTTAATACTCTCACTGTGAGCACAGTTAAATGAAGTAACTGGCAGCAACATCCAGCATAAAGTCATCCACTGTTTATTAACAGCAGTTCTAATTAATCTAAAGTCAGCGCAATCTAAACAACAACAAAAAAAAATATTTGCAATCAATCTTCGAAGTTTTCTGGACCATCTGGTAGACTCTCCCTCCTGCAGTAATCTTATCTGATTACCAGGCCAGAAGCAGTTGTGAGCTCCCCAGCAAGAGCTGTGTTTTCTGTAATCACACATCAGTATGCACAGAAACTTAGCAGGTGACCGAGGTGAGAAGATTTCAAAGGAGGAGGAAAATATTTCCTTCCCGCACTTCCAGGTGTGATCAATAGATCAAGTGAAACAGGTGCAAGAGGGGTGAAATGGTCTCTTTAAGGTGATTCTCTGTATGAGAAGGAGAGTGTAGGCTCAAGGAACATCACCGAGGTGGCGTTGGTGGGCTGGGATCGCTGGGGGCATGATGCTATCCTGATGTCCTGCTGGTATTAGACAAACCAGAAGTAACTAGAAGCACTAGTGCTGTAAGTGATTTTATTCAGGTTCAACTGGCCCATGCATGGCTGTGCAATAAGGAAGCTAGCTAGCAATTTCAACCTAAGAACTGATTCCCAGCTTTCCTGGCTCGAGGGATACAGGACTAACTTCTTCTCTAATGCTGGGGAAAACTCCACTTTTGGAAGCCTCTAGTGTCTGAATTTGTGTAAATATTTACTTTATAGCCAGGTAGGCTATGTGGGATTCAAGGTCTCAGTGGTTTTTGAGCCTTGCCAGGTGTAGGGATGAGGAGGAGCGAGACCCAGGCATTTGACTCAGGCTGACCAACAGGTTTTTTTATATATTGAATGTCACATTCAATATAAATTAGAAAGTTTGCTGAGGAGTGTCTCTTTTCCCTGATGGCTGCTATCCTGAGAACTCCTTGCCCTGGTGCCAGACCCCTGAGCCCTTCCCTTCCTCCTGAAGCCATAGCACTCCAGTGTCCCATGTTTGCTGTCCCTGCTGGGAGTGCACGGCTTCTACTGAGAGAATGGGCTGAGTGTAATTCTTGTATATCTTATATTAGTATCAGGATTAATACTGGTTCTTTGGTATTATTGTTAATTATTTTGTCTTACCCTATTAAATCTATTTATATTTCAACCCCTTGTGTTTCTTTGCTTTCCCCGATTCCTCTTTCCGGGTGGGGAGGGGTGCTCAGGTGATTGAATAATTGTCAAATGACAGTAAATTGTTACGGGTTTTCTCAAACCATAACACAAGTGGAGAAAGGAAGCTCGTATCTAGGTGTTGTAGAAACAGCACGGTGGAAAAGACTTGGGCCTGGAACCGCCCAGCACTGGTGCAGGATCAGGTATCCATACAGGTCATTTTTCACTTGTCATTATAAACCTCGCGTGAAGGAGATTTTACATTTCTTCCAGGAGTTTATCACAGTCTTTGACATCTCCAAGTGAAACCTGTGCTTAATAGCTTCCACCCAGCAGTGCACAAATGCAGCAGGACTGCTTTGGGGATCCGAAGTTCTGCCCAGACCTGGTCCTGCCCACTCACTCGACTATCATCTGGGTGGTGGTGATGTAGAGATGTGGCCTAGGACAGTCAGAGGAAGAGGTTGGACCTGACCCGCTCACTGGGGATGAAAGGGAATGGGTATCGGACCACAGAGCAGATCTCAACCAGCTGTGCACTTACGGTTCCCGTGAACCCATCATGAGCCACCCCAGCAAAACTGCTGCTGCGCAGGATGCCGGTGCCTCAGGTGAAAGCAAGGTCGATTAGCCAAGTTAAGTATGCCAAAATCTTTGAAAGTTCAGAAAAGGTTATTTAGTCCCAATGAAGTCCGCTCAGCTCTGAAATTAGCTCATTTTTGCTTTACAAAAGATTCCAGAGTGTGCAAAGCTGGAAGGCAGGAGACTGAGAGAGCGCTATACGTTGTAAGAACAAAGTTATGGCACTTTCTTAGACAAGGCTGGTGTTGGCCAACGCTTCTTTCTTGGAAAGCAAGAAATAAATACAGTCCTTCCTCAGCTTGGCCAATTATGAGGAGGTTTATTGTAAAACCTCTGCAGGAGAAAGTCCAGTGAAGGACCATGAATTTGATGAAGGAACTGGGACTTTCCTTTATAAGGAAAGGCTGAGACAGCTGGGACCGTTCAGCCTGGAGAAGAGAAGGCTCAGGGGGGTCTCATCAATGTAAATATCTGAAAGCTGGGTGCAAAGAGGACGGAGCCAGGCTCTTTTCAGTGGTGCCCGCTGGCAGGACTAGAGGGAACAGGCACAAAGAGTCAGAAACCCTCTGAATGTCATGAAACACTGTTCCACTGTGAGGTGGTGGAGCCTCCACTCTAGGAGACATTCAGAAGTCATCTGGACGTGGTCCTGGGCAACTGGCCCTAGGTGGCCCTGCTTGACGAGGGGACTTGGACCAAATGACTTCTGGAGGTCCCTTCCAACCTCAGCCATTCTGTGACTCTGGGGCTATGTAAATGTTACTTTACAGACCTTGACAAAAGAGCAGCTTTTCACAGAATTACCTGCTCATATGACCCTGAGCCAGCATTCAGGACAGGGCAAATATCTGCAATAAGACTGATGAGTCCAGTCGAGAATTTAAATGGTTGATAGTCTGTGAAACCTCAGTGAGAGGACTCAGACAGGCCCTCGCCTAGCAATTTTAAGGACGTGAATATCATATGCAATATAGAAAGATCTACAACACTGAGAGACAGCATGAGATGACATGAATGAGAGACAGCATGGTGTCCCTGCCCACTGGCAGGGGTGGTTGGAACTAGATGATCTTTAAGGTCCCTTCCAACCCAAACCATTGTATGATTCCATGAAATGATTTTTTGCTTGTTTGATGCGCTGTCTTGTACCTGTTTATTTAGGATTTCATTTATCTTAGTAACTGATCGAACAACTATGCTGACCCCATACAGTAAAAAACTCAAATCGCAGTGTCACATCAGGGTGCGCGACTTGGTGCCACCTCTCAGTTTAAATCAAAACAAAAAAAAAGAAGCAGCAACAGAAGTAGAAGAGAAGTTTCTTGCGTGGCTACTCGGAACGGACTCAGCCTGCTTGGGGTGGGACTGCTGGCCTCTGGAAAGGGTCTTCTCAACCATTCTGAAACAGGGGGTACCATGAAGTGACATAAGGGCCCTTTGATCTGTTTCGAGATGGGCCACTTTGAGGATCTCTTTTGTTTTCGTTCTGTCTTTTTACTGTCTCCTGGAGCATTTTGTCTAATTCAAAGGTTAGCTGTGATTGTGGTAGGTCCACGTCTGCTTCCCCTCCCTCTAAATAACTGGTTAGAAAGAGACCTTTAGCGAAGCTACTGCTTTTAGTTGCATGGCTTGCTTTGTTATTTCTAACAGCATTGAAAAATCTCTTGCCCTGCCTAAATGAAATATTTTGCTTCAATAAAAATAAAGCGGTGACTTATTTTGCCAGAATACTGTGTTCCTCCTGACTGTCACCTGTCTGTACTCGTGATGCATAAGCCACACGTTTCTTTTTCATTATGAATGAGAGTATTTCCCCTGGTTTTCTGTTCTTTCATTTTCTATGGAATCAATAAACACTGTGCATCACTAGAGAGGATACTTTGGTTAGAAAATAACTACAGAGTCTTGGCTTTGGGAGCTCCTTCTTGCCTAGAACAGAGAGGAGTGTGGAAATCAAGGACATGCTTCACGCCGCTGATGGCTCCTATTTTTCCTTCTGTGTGCATGCTTGTTTTAAAGGAGTTGTGTAGAAAGCTTTACTGCACTCAAAACCAACAAGGATGGTCCGGGCTGTATGTTTGTGTGGGTTTTTTTTTTTCCCCCTGCTATTTTAAACATGTGGTTATGGCTGCGGGAGACAGGGTTTCACCAGCCGCACCCTTCTCCTTTTCCCAGTTTCCTCAAACGGTTCCCCAGCGCTAGAGCAGATTCACTCCACGTGGAGCAATTGTGCAATCTTACATCATCCCTCGCTCTTCGCCTCCCCGTTTCCCTTCCCCGCCATGAAAAGAGTTGCTCCAACACATTCAAGATGTTAACCGGAGCATTTTTTTTTTAATCAAAGCTCCTATAGTAGTAGGCATTGCTATTATCTATGTGGGTTTTTTTCTACCCATCAAATTACATCTACAATTTCTTTTCTACAAATTACTACTACAATTTCATCTCTAACACACCTGAATTTCACGTTGGACAGATTTTCAGCAACACTTTTGTCACTGGCAAAGACTGTTGAAGGAAGCAAAGTTTTGTGGGATTATTTCCTCATACGATACTTCATTTCTCATGTAAATAGTCTTTGATGATCCTCTATTTTGATTTTTTTTTCATGTATTTTAGCCACAACGTGTTGAAAGAAATAGTAAAAACATTATTCTGATAGAATACTATCTTGATAAACACTATATTTTTACAATGCTTTCTAGGAAATTAAGCAGAAAATTAAAAAAAATTACCAGTGGGGTCTTGTCATAGGTCTGCAGAAATTGTAGAGTGGGCTGAAGTTAGGAATAAATTACAGGTATGAATACAGAGAGCTTTCACTCTTAGCTTCAATTAATACTGGCCTTTTCCAAAGTGCCATTTTATAGAGTTTGTGTCTCAGCTGTACCTGCTTATTAATACATGTGTTTTAATACACATTCCTGTGGCACAAGGAAATAATTCTGTTTCAGGGATGAAGAGTTGAGAAACGGAGATTAAGCAATTTATACGAGGTCACACAGGAAACATGTGGCTAACCCTACACCTCTTGAATGCCAGTCTGGTGCTGCAACTACAGCAGCAGCTCCCTGCTTGCCAAAAAGAAAAATAAGGTTTGAGTTGTGCTAAAGCCCTACATTCTATATTGTAAAAAATCAAGGTGATTATTAACTTTTAACATGCTAAGAATGATGCAATGGGTAGCCCTCTATCTAGTCCTTATGAATTCTAATTTACTTAAGTTCTACCAGGCTTTGTATTACTGCAAATTGCTGCTGCTCAGAGCATGGGATTTTGGAGCAAGGTCTACAAACATTGACATACCATTACGGCGAGAAGAGAATGAGTTGTACTTGTTCGACTTATGTGATCAAGATATTTCCCTCCTACCATTGCAAAGTGCAATCCTGTAGAAAGCTGCTTAACTCTAACCTAACTCCAGTCACCTGCTGTGGTTAATGTGTGTTTTGTGACTGCCCACTTACAGACAGAGTCCAGATTACCTTACCCACAATATCTCAGTATTTCTGTAATACCCTTGAATATGCTTCATAAATATGCTGATAGAACATAGACAGGGACTGCAATTAAAAGATGATTTTCAACGGCTTTGTACAGAGTGCATTGCTAAATTCAATTGTGAAAATACAGTTACTGATACAGTTTTTTAAGATTTAGCATTATCTTTGATATTATGTGGAAGGACTCTTATAATAAGGACACTGGCAGCTTCACAACTCATGTGGATCCCTTGACTCATGTCTTTCCTCTGGTCACGAAAGACCATGATGTACAAACATACCGAGTTCAGCACATGGCACTCCCTTGTAAAGTGCCTCCCAAATCTCTTGTTCGGGTTTTGATTTCAGTTTTCCCCTTGCTTTTTTATTTGTATGCCTCAACCCAGGACCCACCACGTTGTAGGACACCTCCTCATCAGTTTCCTCTGCTGTGCTTCAGCTGCTCTGTCACAGCCTTGGGAAGGGATGCCTAATGGTGATCCCAAGGATTTGTGCCTGTTTTCATTCTCTCTCATCTGCCGTGTGTCGGGGCAGAGCACTGCTGCACAGCATCCACCACCTCCTCAGCTGGTTTCAGGGACCCTTGGGAGGGTCCTCTGTTTGTTGCCTCCTTCCATCTCCAGATACTGTTTTTTCAGTTTCTAGCCTACAACCATGAAGACTCTCCCTTTCTTTCATTTGTTGCCCTCCATCCTTGTTTGTTTTCTGCCCAGATTTTCTTTTCCTCACGCACTTTACTGGGAGGTCATGGGGAGAGGGTGTTCAGCTTTATTAGGAACTGACTAAGGCTCCTTTTGGAGGAAAATCCACTAGGAACAGTGAGCAACTTCAGGCGCTCCGGGAAGCAACCAGCAGTTTTTCCCAGATTACTTTAATGCACACCCACTGATCCACTGCCTTCTGAGGTAGGTGCAGCCCTTGTTCTCCTTTGAATATGGTGAATTTTCTTAATACTGCTTTCAGGTAAAGGTCATTCTGAAGGTATTTCGTAGGAAGTGGATTTAGGTATGGGCATTCCTGTAAGCCTGGCTCTGGTCAAAAGCATCAGAAAATCTTCTGAAGGGGATCTTCCTCATAGAAAATAAATACAACATTTTCTTCAGAAGTTCTGGCTGTGTTAATGAACACTCACCTGGTATTTTCTACAGTAAGATGATGGTCCACATAAATTCAATTTAAGGTCCTTGCACAACCACCCTGTATTAGCTTTCATCCTGTAATACAGCATCCTGTATTAGCTTTCATGCCCAAAGTGAATATTCATACAGATTTTTAAAATCCATTAGTCACCCCAAATAATTTCATATTTAGGAAGAAAAGCTGAGGAACTCAGCAGTAGGGCGTCCAATCTGAGCAAGGTTAAGTGGACCATTTCCTCCTCTTTGCTTCATGAGTTACCTGCTTGCAGAATTCTTGTCGTGGGTACTTGAATCTATGGGAATAGGGGACCAGTGAAAAAAAAGGAAAAATGGTTAGAGGCTTGAAAAGTGAGGCTTTCAGCAAAGAGAAGGAGGTACAGGGAACAAATACCAAAGAAGCAAATCATGGTCAGCGCTTAAAGGGTTAAGAGCACGATGGCGTTGGTGTACGTGTCAGCAAGGTTGGGGAAAGAATTTGGGTCCCAGAGCAACTTTTTCATGATGCTGTTGCTCAGAGGCAGCGCTGGGGGAGTCCCTGTTCCTCCCAAGATCTGCTAGGGAGCTGACTAATAAAGCGTTTGCTAGACAGGCACGAGGGGAACAAAACTAGAACTTGCAAACTGTCAGATTTGCATTGGAATCTTTGGTGATAATAATAATAATTTTAATTAAGTGAACGATGTTTCCCAGCTGTAACCTGAATTCTTAAGGAGGTTGCAGAAAAACATGTGGGTAAGAAATGATTCAACACTGGATTCCTAATCTGCGAGGGTGTTCCTATCAGTTGTTGGTAATTAGCATCAGAAATATGTTCTTATCAGCTAGCCACAAATCCCATCTTCTCTTTCTCCTCTTCTGAGTGTGTGTTCATGAGGTTTGACTAACCTTGGTAAATAGTGCAAGGTAAAATTGTCGTGTTTGATTTCCTGACAAGAAGAAGGGAGAAGCTGTGGTTAGAGCTCGTCATTCTGGAGTAAAATCCTACCACAGCTCAAACAGTTTTCAGATGAGGTAAGCAGCCAGCTAAAGATTGATTAAGCTCCTTATTTGAAACACAGGTCTTTTGCCTCTATCAGTCTGCCTCTGCTTGTCTTGTACGGCCGTAATCATCTCTTCTTTTGTTATTTTGATGGCCCTGAATTTGTTCCGAGCATTTCCATGGCATCTTTTGCCTGTAGAGTTACTTCTTGCCTTCAAGATTTCAGCTACATACCTAATTTCTTATGTTGCTTGGGTACTCCCCACATTTCTGAGACATCTCTGTTTACTTGAAGAGATGAGAGGTTCCAGCTTTCATGTGAGTTACCCAGATGAGTGAGGACCTGACTGTGGAGTTCAGTACTTCAGCTGGATTCTGTTATTGGCCTTGCTTAGGTATATACAGATGCTGAATTAAGAGTAAATTTCTGCTAACTTCATGGGGTAGGTGTCCAGAGCTTCCTCTCTAGTGCAAGTGACTATATTCATGGCAGGGGACTGAAGACCTGGCCATTGTCCATCTGAAAAATTCTTCTGCTGATAGTCACAGAATCACAGAATGCTATGGGGTTGGAAGGGACCTCTGGAGATCATCTAGTCCAACCCCCTGCCAAAGCAGGTCCTCCTACAGCAGGTTGCACAGGAACGTGTCCAGGCAGATTTTGAACACCTCGAGATATGGAGACTCCACCACCTCTCTGGGCAGCCTGTTCCAGGGCTCTGCCACCCTCAAACTGAAGAAGTTCTTCCCTCATGTTTAGATGGAACTTCCTATGTACAAGTTTGTGTCCATCACCTCTTGTCCTGTCAATTGTCCATTGCTGGCCAGTGATGAAATTACATTATTTCCAGGTATTTATCTGGTAGGGAAAACTTGGTAAATTTAGCACTTTCTTAATTTTCTTTTTTAAAAAGAAATATATGCCAAATAGCAGAAGTGGAACTGATGTTGCCCTATGGCTTCTTGTGATGGGCAATTAGTGGTTGTGCATAATTTCGTGTATGGATTTCTAAGAGCAAAGCACATGGCTGTGTCTTAGAGAGCAGAGACTGAGCAGATTATTATCTCCAGCATAATGGAGAAAGAAGGAACATCTAGGTGTAACAGATAGGGCAGTAGCAATCTGGAGACTTACGTCCTTGACAGGGCCACTTGGAAGATTCCAGGAAATTTCTGGAAATAATTCCTTTATGAAAATGGTCACTTTTTTTTTTTACACTCTTGTGGTTGTTTTAAATTTTTCAGGATGAGAAAAAGCAGTTTATAACATTTCAGAATTTTAATATTGTTGTTTGTTTGTTTGTTTCAAACCAGGGGCTTTCTGGGTTCTCCCTTTACTCCTTAGCACTTGAGAATGATTTGAAGGTGTGAAATGCTAGCATCACTTTATTTTGTTCAAAGTTAAAAAGAGAAGTGAAAAACATCAACACCTTTATTCTAAATGAAAAAAAGTGGGAGAACCACAAGACAGAATTGGAAGTTAATTTTTGGTTTTATCTTTTTGCTAAGTTCTTAAAATTTACTGTTGGAAGAACCCAAAGACTGGGACAGTCCTTACTTTGGAGGCTCATCTTATGGAGCTGCCAGTCCAGAATCATCCTGCATCTAATGGAGGAGGAATGAGAAGAGCTAAAATGGGATCAAACAACTGAATAGCTGACTTTACAGCAAAGACATGTAGCAATGAGTTAGATCCTATAGACTAAGTATTAATATTTGGTGTCCAACCCAGAATAAGATTAAAATGATGAGATCTCTGTGAAGTCCTCCAGAAAGTTTGATGAACAGGTTGTGAGGCTAATCAGCCATGTTGTGAGAAGGAAATAATGCAACTTACCAAAACCTCAGGAGACTTGGGTAAATTTACTGATAGCTCCTTGCCCCTACAAGACCAAGTAAAGCCTCAGCATGTTGTCAAATTCTTGAAATCTGTCCTTTTCCACTGAAAATGGAAATTAGCCCCAAGTACAAGCCTAGTGATTAGTCAAGGACTTAAAATCCGTCTTTTCAGAGTGGCCAGGTCAGGCAGGTTCTGTATTTCATCACAGGGGCAGTACTGGATCTGACCCATATCAGTTTAAAAAAGCTTGCTCTGAGAGGTACTGCAAGCAAGACTGAATAACAGTGATAAATGAACATAGGACATGATAAATGAAGCTAAGCTATATTTACATTTTCCACTCTAAAAGTGAAAAAGAAAAAATAAAAAAGGGTTGGTGGCAGTGGAAAGCAATTTAGTATTTATAGAATTCATCCCTGTGAACAAAAGATGCAGCTAGAGTTTCAGTTGGTGCTATAATAATTGATGACTTTGTGTGGGGGTACATTATTATATACCTCATTTCCAAATTACCTAGTTTATTCAAACAAATCTTTCCAAAATGTATCAATTAGATTAGCTCAGTGCATCAATCAGCAGCACTCAAGATTGTGCTGACTTCAGTTTTGTGGTGTCTTCTTTGCAGTATTGTTGCTCTTATAAAAATTGTTTCTGTGGTCCTTTCAGATTTCCAAAGTCGGCTACATCCAAATTCTTCTAGCAGTGGACATTTTGGGTAGTTAGGGAAAACTATTTCCAAAACCACATTTAATTTATTTATTACCTCATCCCAGGACTTATTTTACCCTAGGGCACAACCAAAACATATGTAACTAATTATCCTCAGAATGTCCACAGCTCCAGTAAGTATGATTCTTTTTTTTCTTTTTCTTTTTCTTTTTTTTTTTTTAAATCCCACTATTTTTCATTCTTTCTGGTGTCCATTAAGTCCTACGGAGAAATTTCTGCTGGATAAATTCAGCTTTGAGTTCATGTGCAAATTCATTTATGTTTCAGAATATTCTGTTTCATCTTTTGCCGTTCAAGTAATAATCTAGATCTCAGTCCACAAACTCTTAAGCCTCTGTCAAGCATTTCAAGGATATCGAAAAAGAAAATCACAAAATGAAGGCACTGAGGCCCAGATTTAGTCAGTTTAAATTCCACTAACGTCCCCATGCCTGGTGATTCCTCTTGGCTCCGCACGGCTGAAGCTGCAGGGCCAGCCAGGAGGAAACATTAGGCAAGAGGAATAAATTGGAATTTAACCAATACAAATGAGATCCCATGTCTCTGATTTTGATTAAAAAAACAAACCACAAAAACTCTGAATTCTTCAGGATAGAAAGCTGTCTTATGAGCCTAAAGTTTGTTTAAAAGCAGCTATTTTCACTCTCTTCCTTCCAAGAGAGGGAAAGAATAAACACAAAAACCTTACTGAACTGCAGTGGAGTCATAGGAGGAATAAAGTCAGGCCATTCTGATTAGAAATCTCTTTGTTTGAACTTTTGTGATATCTGATTTTCTGTGATGTCATAGAATCATAGAATTGTCTAGGTTGGAAGGGACCCTTAACATCATTTAGTCCAACCATCAACCTAACTCTGATGAAAACCATCACTACACCATGTCTCTAAGCACTGTCAACCCATCTTTTGAATACCTCCAGGGATGGTGCCTCAGCCACTTCCCTGGGCAGCCCATTCCAATGTCCTGAGTGAGTCCTTTATTCTAGGACTGTGATAGGAAGTATTTATTAAAAAAAAACCAAAACAAAAAATCCAACAAACCAAAAAACCCCAGCAACAAAAACCTGTAGTAGAGTTTGGAGAAAGTTTCAGGCAGATGGGTGCTAAATCTCTCTCAGAATCACAGATTTTCTGTTCTCCATTGCCAGAGAGTGGACTCTTCCAACGTGCTCCTGGGGGTTGGGAGAGCTGCACATGGAAAGTGTGCTGGCCCCAGATTCAATGTGGTGTGAAGAACCAAACCTGTTCAGTCTGAGTATTAGAAGCAGCTTAATTCTCACGGAGAGGAGTTCCACCTATGCTAATTTATCTTACCAGGAAGCCTGGTAAATTAGCCTGAAGCAGCCGTCACCAGACTGTCTAAAAATCGCATGTGCATAATGTGGAGAAGGCACTAAGTGCTTTCAGGTCTCATTTCCTTTGCTGAAGGTGTGGGAGGTCAATGCGTTTCATATTCAGGCTCTTGACTAAAGGTAGAATTCTAGCATCAGTGAAGCTGATGACAATGACAAAGCTCCCCTGAATTCAGTGAGGCATAATTAGCCTGATTGGGCTAATAAAGGACAGGTACTTCTTCAGCACAGGAGCAGAAAACGACTCTACAGGTGAAATGTATGTAGTTCCGGGTAGTGTTGCCACGTGGGAGCGAGTTCTCATTGGAACTGTTTGTTTTTAATCCCGTAAACAAGGGGATTTATCATAGAATGATAGAATGGTTGGGTTGGAAGGGACCTTAAAGATCATCCAGTTCCACCCCCCCCTGCCCTGGGCAGGGACACCTCCCACCAGACCAGGTTGCTCAAAGCCCCATCCAGCCTGGCCTTGAACCCCTCCAGGGATGGGGCAGCCACAGCTTCTCTGGGCATTTAATATCTGCCACTCTACATTTGTAAACTCCCCTCATAATTTTTCCGTAACTATAAGAAGGAATAATTTAGATGCCTGCTTTTTTTAATTAGTCAAATGGCAACAGGATGCTTCTCTCCATAAAAGACTTACAACTCAGCGTGCCCCCAGAAATATTAATCTCCCAGACAAACATAGCAAAAGCAGGTTTAATGAAGATGTAGGGAAAAAAAAGAGCTGCTCCAGATTTCCTAACTAATTTTGATGCTGATTTTCTCCTTACTGTGTTTGCTGGACTTTTGGGGGGACAGTTGTCTTTGGGAGTGCGAACTGCATGTGAGAGATTTTATACAGAAATGTATCCTGCGTGGTCTTGCTCTGTGTGTGCCTGTCATTTATTTTACTTGTTGTCCACTGAAGCTAACGAGCCTATCCACAAGAGTAAACATAGGATGATAAAAATTTCCCCGTTCAGACCCTAACTCACATCTCAAGATGTGTGACCAAATGTCGGACATTCCACTCAGAAGTCGAGATGAGCTCATCTCAGATAACTCACTGTGTTTCCATCTGGTTCGGATTTGAAGAAAACTATTTAGTTGGAAGAAGAAAAATACATTTTGTATCATTTTAATGCTGAACAGATTTAGTGACATACTTGCTTATTTAATCTACAGCATTGGAGAGTCTAATGAACTGAGTAAGATACATATCTTGGCTCCAGTTGTGTTCTAAGATACACCAGAGAAGCCCCAATTGACTTAAATGGAATAGCATCTTTGTTAATGAGTGCAAAATGTATTCTGATGGAAAAAAAAAAAAAAAAGCGTTCAAGCATGGTACAAAGATAAGTATTTCGAACTATTGAAAATTACTTAACAGTTCATCTGCGTTTATGTCTTGTGTGTGTGTTTTTTAGAGGAACAATAGTGTTTAGTCAATAAAATAGTCTGTTTTTTTCAGCTGAGGAGTTCAGGCATGTGACTCCCACTCCTGATAGCTGGAGAAATAACAGGTCTGCAAAGCTTCCAGGTTGTGAGGGGAGAGTGAAGCCCAGCGTAAGGCTGCTGGTGTGGTGTGTGCCGGGGGGGGTTACCTTTGATAGCACACACCCCAGGCCCAGGAGATGCCAAGCACCTATTAAAGAGTTCATGGCCATCTGCTGCGCTTCAGGAAAATGGGTTTTCTTGGGATGGTCCAAATGCTCTTCCTTTCTGTTGCACTGACAGCACAGAGGGACAACGGACATAAAAAAAATAAATAGGTCTCCCCATTGCCCAGCTTTTATAGGGAAGTTTGCAGCTTCTGATGAACTTGTCTGGAGAAACTACCAGGAAGCAGCATTATCCTGCTTAAACTGGCATTGCCATTGGGGTAAAAAAAATCTTCTTCTGTCTGTCTCCAGCTGCTCCATCCTTTTTTCCTGTCACACATGCTTGGGAGGCCTCATGGTGAACAAGATCAAGGGAGAAGCTCAGCTAAAGCTATCCTGTTGTTTGCCTGTACGAGAAAGGACTCTATAGACAGGAGATGAAGGTGGGAAAGCAAAGAGTAAACTGCATCAAGGGTGAGATCCACAGTTTTAGTGGTGTTTCCATTTTATGCTGGTTTAAAGTATGTTGTGGTACACTTGAGAGTACTTTTTCAGCTCTCTGAGGTGAACAGGCCACTTTGCCAGTTCAGCTACAAATAGGACCTCACTGTCTCTGGCACCAGCTTTATCTACAGCTCCGTCGTTTGCAATATGTCCTTTTTTTTTTTTTTTTGGTCCACACTAAAAGTTATGCGTATGAAACCCTACAAGTAATACTGCAGAAAAATACGAGGGTTCAGAAAAAAAAAGTGAGTCTAACTTTTGTTTATGAGTTTTAAAGCTCAGCTTTCTTAAATGTTGTGCTGTCCATTTATTTTTTTCTACAGTCGTGTTGTTGTCAAAGTTGTGGGATACAAGACTTGATCCTTAAGCGTCAAGACTGGAGTGCTGTTTTAAGTGCAACTGATGAAAGAAAAAATTAGAGGGCTGCTTCCTTTCGAAAAAGATGATACAATAATGAATTGTACCAAGAACTTTATTTGGGCACTCGACTATAAAGCATTAGGAGTCCTTTGACAAATCTTTTTTTTTTTTTTTTGTCAGAAAATGTCATTTTGTGGCAGCATTCAAACACTGAAATGTCAGTTCACCAAAATTTGGCAAAATAGCTTCTCCAGATGAAGTATGGAGGGAAGGAGAGATCAAGCTTAGAGAAAAGGCCTTGGCTTTCTCCCAGGTGTGGAAAACCAACTTTCCAGCCCCAGTCTGGTTAGGGAAAGCTCTCCAGAGGGCTCTCCCCCTTTCCTGGGGAGCGCAGCCGCTGTGAACCCTCTCGGGGGGATTTGTCTCAGAGTTGTGCTTTGTTTTCAGTGGAAAGGTCGTGGATTGCATTCGCATGCAGACAGAAACAATTTTGGAACCAGGCACAGTTTAATGAGACAGAAATTCCAATTTTCCAGTCATCCTTCCTTGCTACGCTTTGTCATCGGCTGAACTCAACGAAAAAGGAAGCAAAAACTCGCATTCTCTAAAAAGAAACAGACTCAAGGGAACATACTTGAAACAGGTATAAATGCCAAATTTCCACTGCCATAAAAGGATTAAGAAGGATTTAGTGGCTGGGAAGTTCTGTCTCCTTCATCACGGACAATTTGAAGGTGGGAAATTTTCTTATAAAGGTGCCAGAGTTGTTTAACTGCCTTTCCAAATATCATAGTAAGGCTGAACTGTGCGTTGTGCCCTGGGCACTGGTTACAGAAATGGCACAAACTGGTGGGAGGTGTCCCTGCCCAGGGCAGGGGGGCTGGAACTCGATGATCTTTAAGGTCCCTTCTAACTCTAACCATCCTATGATTCTATGAAACAGGCAGCCCATAAACAAAGCAGAAGCAGAGGGGGCACATTTGCTCTGGAGTTGTTTTCAGCGAAGCTATTGGCCATAGAGATTCACAGGAGAGAAGGTGATTTTCATTTATTCGGCATGCTGACAAAGAGCCGCCATTAATTATCGCTTGGAGATTTTTGGCCGCCTGGGCAAAGAAGAAGAGAGAGTTAGTCCTTCTTCTCTTTCCCTTTCCATGTAGCTGCAGCAAGGTCTTGTGAAGTTTCCTTCACTCCCTCCTCCTGACTCTCTTACGGTGTTAAGCGCAGAACAGAAAAAAAAGGTGATTTTGTTATTTGTACTTAAAACTGACTCCTAGTTTCTTGAGGATAACACAAGACAAAAAAAAAACAACGTAAGAGGAGAGAGAGGAGAGGGCAGTACAACAGCGGCAGAGTCCTCTTCTTATTCCATTTCTTCCAAGCTGGCTGCTAGAGAAAGAAAATAGTAGCAGAGAGCCTTATCAGCCACGCTGAGACCTGGCAAATTTACACCAGTGATGGGCTGTCAAAGGCAGCGCTCTCCGTTATCTTGCTGGTTGCAGGGCTGCAACCGAGTTGCAAAAAGAAAACAGCCCAGGACAGACTAACTAAACAGACGGCAAGAACAGGGGAAGGTTACCTGAACAGGAGAAGGAAAAGGAGGTAGGAGGGAGAGTCTGGGAACAGGAACCTAGGCCTCGTGTGCTGGATGTCACTCAGAAGTTGACAGAAGCTAGTAGAAATGGGGTTATCTTTTGGATCCTTCCCATCCACTCTATGCCTGCCCACGTCATCTTCTTAGCCTTGGGAGAGCTAAGGACCAACGATGCCATAAAGGACCCTCAAATCCCGGCCAACGGTGGGCATTTTGTGCCATGAAGGTAAATCTCACTCCTTTCAGCCTTCTTGGCATCAAATTATGGACACAGAAGGGCAATAAGCAGAAAAAGGACTATTGTTTCCTTGTTCACCAAGTAGGCCAAATCTCCTGCTCATCAGCTTTGGCCCATTCATCTCATTTCTGAAGTGTAATCTCACCCAGAACTTCATTCAGCAAGGACTTTTCTCTGAACTTTTGAAGTCGTTTTGTCTGTAATCTTTCCTGTCTTTGTAAACTCTTCTTATAAAAGGCAGATGGAGACTTCTGTTATTTGGACGTTGATGCGTCCACACAACACATCTTGTCAGTTTTGGATTAGCTGTTTTGTCCAGTGGCTTAGCCACTATAAGTTTCCTTTGAAAATAAATGAATTATTACTTTACAAGGAATTTTTTTTCGTTGTCTTCTTAAAAAGCTGGTATTGTCTACTATCAGAAAGGCCCCTGAACACTGATACACCAGTGTCACTATCTGGGACAGTGGACTACCAGCTTCTGAAGGTGTATTCCTCTCACAAATATGCCTTGCAAAATACCTTGAGACCATCTGATGGAAATCACTGTGGAAATGCCATTGTGCTACGTGCCTGTCTCCTCAAAGATTCATAATAAACAGAAATATCTTCAGCCTGGGCACCGGGAACCCCATGGGACCCCGGCTAAAAGCCATTCATGCAGTTGTGGTCCTCAGCCTTCACGTTGGCCTGGCTCTCTGAAGGGAAGCAAGCACGGGGACACCAAGACTTGCAGCAACCGTTTCTTCCTGCTGTCAAAGGGGACAAAGGGAGGAGGAGATGAGAACATTATGTAAAGAACACTGCAGGGAAGACTAAGAAAAAAATGTTCTACAGTTGGAAAAACGTCATCAGCAGATTTCCTCTTTTTGCTTCTGTAAATTGCAGCATTAGAAGAGGGGAAGGGAGGAGGAGGGAAAGGGGCCTATGGCCAAATGTTTACTAGCCATTTAAATGGTAGTCCAAGCATAGACTAGAAAGTCTTCTGCTAAGAAATTTTTTTTTCAGAGTTGTCTCAGGTTCTTCAAAGTTTAACGCTGGGGTTTATTACACTGTTTGCCTCAGTAACACAATCAACTCTGAAATGGAAATAGTCACTCTCTAGTGCATATTAGAATCATGGAATCATAGAATGGTTTGAGTTGGAAGGGACCTTAAAGATCATCTCATTCCAACCCCCCTGCCACGGGCAGGGACACCTCCCACCAGACCAGGTTGCTCAAAGCCCCGTCCAGCCTGGCCTTGAACCCCTCCAGGGATGGGGCAGCCACAGCTTCTCTGGGCAACCTGTTCCAGTGTCTCACCACCTTCACAGCAAAGAATTTCTTCCTAATATCTCATCTAAATCTCCCCTCTTTCAGTTTAAAACCATTCCCCCTCGTCCTATGGCTCCACTCCCTGGCCAAGAGTCCCTTCCCATCCCTCCTGCAGCCCCCTTTATGGACTAGAAAGGGCTAGTGTGAGCCAGTTCTCTAAAGCCTGAAGCAGTTCTAGGCACAGTTAATTGGGAACAGAAACTTAACATGAGAACTGTTAATGAAAACTGGGAACTGTTGAGGGATCCACTGCTGCTTTGGCCGTGCACAGAATAAAGGAGAAGTAAATGGAAACAAGACTCAGTTGCAAGTCTGGGTGATCATCCAGGTGATAAACGGGAGTCAAAAGATTACAGTCATATTTACTGCCCTGTCACTGCAAGACACCTACCTGGGTGTCTGACCAGCTAGATCACTTACCACCTCTCTGCTTCCTTTTCTTTCCCCAGTAAAGGTGAAATGGAAGGAGAGAAAGGGGAAAAAAAAAAAACAAAAACACAGAGGAGAGAAAAACTGAGAACCCAAAAAATATTGCAGAAGGGAGATTATTTTGAAATGTTTTCTATGAAAATATTAACATTTTTCCCTGGCTCTAGTGAGTGCATGAAACAGACCTGCTGTGTTCTGGTTGCAGCCAAGGGGAAGTATGGGTGGCTTTTTTCACTCGTGGGGTTTTTTTTTTTTGACAGGATTGTTCAGTCTTCATCTTTTTATTTCCATTAGAGCTTTGCACAGGGCAAACCTTAATATTTCCAAGCATCTCCTTAGTAACTTACACTTAAAATAGAAAAATCTCAACATTGACCTCATTACTTGCTCCAAAACTCTCAATGATATAGAGGATCCTGTGGAAAGGAAGCGGGATGTGCAGGCATGGTCCAAGAAAGGGATCAGCTCCGTGAAGCCCTGAATCCAGGAGCAGATGAAGGTCCAGCAGAGGAGCCGTCCCTCAGCCCACGCTGTTGTGGACGCCACTTTTTCTCTCATTGCAACAAAGCTCTAATAACAGTGCTATCTAACTTCCACTTTTTGTGTTTTCTTTGGAGAGAAAAACTGCCAAAAGGAAATTCTTTTGCCTATGGCCAAGTAATGTTATTCGAAATTCCTGTGTTAGACGGGGGTTGCTAAAATCCCTTTGGAATCTCCCCTGTGCAGTGTTTCTGTACACACACAGCATGGCACTATGTTAAATCACCACGGTTGAGTGATCTCTGCAATCCACGGCATAAGGAAAATAGATTGATCATATGGATTGAATCACAATAGATAGAGAAGCCTAGTACAGAATATATCTTCTTTAATTAGGAAATCTTTCTGTCCCAGGTACTCAAAAAGTGAAGTTAATTCATGCAAACATTTTACATCTGGGCAGACTTAAAAATGCATCAGCACAGAATATTTTAAAGTTGCAGCTTCCTAGGGGAAATTCAATAATTTTTTAGGGCCAAGCACTGAAGCCAATAGGATTTTCCTCTCTAGAATCAGAATAAAACTAAACAGCCCCCATCGCTCCCCTTGACTATTGATGACAGGCACCAGAGCTCCGCAAAGGAAAACAGAAAATGAGCACTAATGAATTTTGGGGCGAACTTGCCAAGTTACAAAACTGTCTTCATTTAAGTCTCTTCTAAGAATTTTTCCAAGGTATTCACAGGAAATAAATAGCTTATGAAAACAGCAGTATAATTTCAGTGGAACCATTGACGCACCCGGGAGCCCAAGTCAAAGCTTTTTCATGTGAGTGAGAGTCTCCGAGGCCGCCGGCAGAACAGGGTTGGGGTTTAGTTTGGTAAATAGATGTGGGTACAGTCTCTTGCTCTGCCCCGGCTTCCTCCGAAAGTCTTTAGCACTCTTAGGACCATCCGTTCATAGAATCATAGAATCATCTAGGTTGGAAAAGACCCTTGGGATCATTAAGTCCAACCATCAACCCTACTCTACAAAGTTCTCCCCTACACCATATCCCCCAACACCACAATATCCCCACCACCAACATCTAAACAACTCTTAAACGCATCCAAGGATGGTGAGTCAACCACTTCCCTGGGCAGCCTATTCCAATGCCTGACTATTCTTTCTGTGAAAAACTCTTTCCTAATGTTCAGTTTAAACGTACCCTGTTGTAGCTTGAAGCCATTCCCTCTTGCTCTATCACTATTACCTGTGAGAAGAGACCAGCACCAACCTCTCTACAATGTCCTTTCACGTAGTTGTAGAGAGTGATGAGGTCACCTCTCAGCCTCCTCTTCCTCAAACTAAACAGTCCCAGCTCCTTCAACTGCTCTTCGTACGATTTGTTCTCCAGGCCCTTCACCAGCTTCGTTGCCCTCCTCTGCACCCGCTCCAGTGGGTGCCTTTCCACCCAGGGATGACAAAACTGACTCTGGATCTTTTCATACCAAGATAATTTTGAAAGTCAGCTTTCAGATACTGAAAGATAACCCCTGAATGAATGAGCAAGCCTGGTTACTGGAAGTGGGATAATCTCATTGGCAAGGCACAGGTCGGTCGCCTTCCAGCAGGGCTGACTGGCCAAGCAAGCACGGCTGTTGTTTCCCCGGTACGTGGTTAAGTTGGGCAGATTTATGTGTCCCTGCACCAGGCTGTTTAGTTATAACCACTGGGGCTGGGTTCCTTGGGTGTAAAATGAAAGCAGTAATAGCCTCCTCCTGCCTTGCACGCATGTGAAGGGGAAAAAAGTTAGAAGACTGAAAAGCATGTGGGTGTTTCTTGTAAAGGGTGCTAGACCTGTCTAGTGTCTCAGATCTCCCTTAGGGACAGCTTTCTGGATTTTGAACCTGACCGATGCCAAGCGGCCGTGTGATTCCATCGTTTTGTCCACGGTCTCCTGCTTTTACCCCGTTTCCCTCCTATTCACTGAATTTCACTGAATTTCACTGAATTTTTTAGAGTTGGAAGGGACCATAGAGATCATCTAGTCCAACTCCCCTGCTGAAGCAGGATTGCCTAGAGCTAGAGCATGTTACTCAGGACGGCATCCAGGCGGGTCTTGAAAATCTCCAAGGAAGGGGACTCCACGACCTCCCTGGGCAGCCTGTTCCAGGGCTCTGTCACCTTCACCAGAAAGAAGTTTCTCCTCATATTTGAGTGGAACCTCTTATGTTCCAACTTGTGCCCGTTGCCCCTTGTCCTCTCACTGGGAACCACTGAAAAGAGTCTGGCTCCCTCCTCCTTCAACCCTCCCTTGAAATACTTGTCAGCATTGATAAGGTCTCCCCTCAGCCTTCTCTTCTCCAGACTAAAGAGTCCCAGCTCTCTCAGTCTCTCCCGTGTTTGGAAAGGGCGACAGGTCCGGCCGGACGGTGAGGAAGGGGAGAGACAGAGTTATCTCAGAGCTGATGCTGGGGCTCTGGGAGGTAGAGAGGGCCTCAAAGGCAGCGGAAAGCTGGCTGGGTCAGAGAGCTTTCCAGCCACTTCCTTTTTCTGCTGCTACCACAGCAGGATGTGAGATGGGAGGCACCCCCCGTGCTAAAACCTATCCTGAAACTCAGATGATTCTCCCTTCTCTCTCTCTCAATATGTTTCTGTGGGTAGATCACGCTCAATGCCACCCCAGGGAGTCATCCCGGAGAGGAGGACATTGAGCAGCCTGCTCAGCTGGGAGACTGGGCACACAAAATGACCGGTTTTGTGTACGAACAAAGAAATATGCAGGAGAAAGCAGCTTTCTGGGGTTGCTGAAAGTGCAGGCAAACCTCCTCTCTGTACCCTCTCTCCCCTTGCACGGGTAAGATGTCTCACACGCAATATACCTTCCACGTGTCACTGACTCATTTTCCTTCTCTTAACTGAGATCACTTTGAAAGCAAAATTTCAGCCTTTAAAAGCAAGTCCCTGCCCTTTTATATTTAGCACAAGCAGGCGACTTCTCTAAAATCTGCCAGAATTTCTCTGCAGTGGGTTTGTGGAGGCTATATCGCAGATCTGACAGTCATAGCGAAAGAGGAATATGACCTGCTCCATATATGAACCAGGAAGTCTACTCTTTTTACATAGAGTTAGTGAATTTCAGATGAAAGACCTGAACAACTTCCTTTTTCCACTTCAAGCTAAAAATAACACAGCCCCGCTCAGAAGCCAGAGGGATAAAGAGGGATGGGGATAAAGTGGGAGACTGTCCACCCTGTGGCTCCGCAGGTCAAAGGGCTGCAAGAACATCACACCCTGATACTGTAAACCAGACCCAATGAAAGTCTTGCAAGTGCTTATTATACTATTTAAACATACTTTTAAACCTTTCCGCACTGTTACTCTGCCGCCGTCCCATGTTGTGTTGGCGCTTTTAGCAATATGTTTTCCAGAAATGATGAATGGATGTAAGAATTGTTAATTAACTGATCTCTGCTGGTGCTACCAAAAAGCACAACTGTGTCATTCTTACTGAAGTCAGCTACATTTTGCCCACTCTTCATGCCTAGTTTTGAGAGATCTCATACTGGAAGGTGAAGAGACTGTGGGTTTAGACTGTATTTCTGGCTATTTTCTCTCTGTCAGCCGTAGGGGTACAGTTTTGGACCTCTAAACAGAGTCTGGATGTCTCTCTGGATATATCTAACTCCTACAGCAGGTACATGCTGTGAAGTACCCCTCCAGAAGGCTATATTCTAGATGTCCCATTGAAGCATGTGGCTGAATGGTGTTGGCTGCCACCTGCCCATGAGGCCCTCCCAGGAGCTGGTGGGGAGACACCGACCACCCAACTCACACCAACTGCAACTGGGCATGTGGGTGTGTGGGTTGACATGTCTTTTGCACAGCTGGGGAACCCATGTCGCATATTTGTGGCCCTTTGATGAGGACCTCAGGGATGGCTGATAATTTCATTGGTTATTCTCTGCCCCTTAGCAGGAGGGTGGAGCCAAGAGGTGGAATTTGGTATGTAAAACACCAACCTGAGAAGACAAGCGAGTTGGCTAAGAGTTTCTACACCTGGCATTGCTTCAACAGCTTCTAGAATAGTGCTGTTCTTGATCCTACCATTCGAGAACAATCTCAAAAAATTGGAGACAGCTCAAAGAGGATCCCCAGCAATGGTTAAAGAAGTGGAGGACGTATACAAAGACTCCTAGAAGTTCAAGCGTTGGTAGGTGATAAAGTTAGGGGAGAACCTCCAAGTCACGGTCATTGAGGAAGGAACAATTTGATGATAAAGGACGTTCTGATCCAACAAACAAAAGTCCAAGACCTAGTAGATGTGATCTGAGGCCTCCTCTAGAAGCCCAACAGAAAAGAAAGGATGTTCCCAACAGCTCTGCTTTGGTCCAACTGAGATGGTCGGGGAAAGAAGTGTTCCTTCTGCTGGACCCAGTGGAGGTGCTGCCTCCAGCAAGGCAAGCTGTGGCTGAGTTCAGCTGGTTCAGCCACAGGTGCTGGCTCCAGCATGGACACGCTATAGCATCAACATTTTAACACATATTATGATTGAGCGAACAGGGGCAAAAGGGAAACAAACCTTATTTTGGCCCTTGGAGAAAGAACTCTTTTTTTTTTTTTTCCTTCTTTTTTTTCTTTTCTTCCTTTTTTTGAGTGCTCTTATCATTGCATTTGGCAAAGTAGGGTCAGAGGCAGAGACAAGGAAATCCCATGACACAGCTTGCTCCCGCAGATGTCTGATAAATTCTGGAGCAACAAGGCAATTATTTCTGCTCTCCTGATAACTCAGAGTCAGCATTTCAGCTCACAGAGGGCTAGAGAATTTCAGATTTTCTAGCCAAACTTAAAGTAAAATGTTAAAGACTTTTTCTGTCACATACCACCGATAACAGATTAACTGATAAACAGATTAACAGATTAACAGATAAACTGATAAACATCAAAACTAGCAGCCATCAAAACTCAGGCAGCAGACTCCCAGTGCTGCAGAAAATGCTGGGCTTATCAAACTGGCTGAAAATCTTCTTCTACAGTAAAGAGAGAGGGCCACTTACTTTTAGAACATTTTCTCTTCTTTTCATTAGATTTGGTGATGAAAAACTTATATGTAACTGTGTGTTACTGAAAAAAGTTTTCTGGAATAATGGAAGAACGCTTAGAGAATGGAAAAAGTCATCACAAAATCTTTAAGAAATTAAATTTTTAAAGAAATTCTATAGCTGGAGCTCTACTGATGGATCACTTTACTCTGGTACTCTGGTTTACTTTTACCCTCTGATGTAGGGTAAAGCAGGCTTCCAAAATTGTATTCTCCATATCAAGGAGATTAGTTTCTGCAAAAAAAAAAATGCAGAATATTTATTGCAATGAGATTTTCTGTGTTGGTTTTTGGAAGAGTAACATTTAACTGGAGTCAAAGTCCAACCCATAATTAAATTGTGCCTGAAGTCCACCTCTTGCCTAAACTGACGGACACCATCATACTGTTTTATACCTCAGTGCTGCCTGCGTTCCTTTGCTGAACCAAATAATTCTGCTGTGCAGCAGAATTATTGGTATATTTGTTCATAAAACACTTTTGAACTTTTTAAGGAAAAAATATTCTCAATTAAAATTATAACGGCAGCTACACACACAGTGCACAAATTCCTCAGTTTTTAGTTTGATGCAAACCTAGCTTAGTAATAAAAGAGTCCCACAGAATTTTTGTATCACCATGATGATGGGCAAAAAGAGAAAGTCATAGGTTATTATATGTGCAATAGTTTACTATAAGTGCAAGACCCTTAATTTATTATGGATTAACATCTTTAACCTAAACAATTTTTATAATGTGATTCATAACCTATTTTTCATTTCAGCAATAATTTATAACACTAAAAAAAATTGAAACAGCACATTTTTTCCTAAAAATAAACTTGATGCTAAAATGAAAGTTAAGACATTTAATAAAACACAGTTAATTTGAAAAGTTTTCTATATATATCTTCAGAAAGCATATATTGCTTTGTACATTTTTAGTAGTAGGGGCTGTTTTGTCTCCTTTTTATTGCCTTAAGAAATAATTAATTTTGATGTTAAAAATTAAGAAAATATCCTTTCTTCTGAGTAGGAGGGGGTAAGGGACGACTCCCAGACATCAAAAATACATGAATTATAATTTTTATATTTCTATATATAAAATCAAGGGCCAAAAGTAATAACCGGAGAGGACCAAAAACGGTTTATTTAGCCATTATTTGGGGAAAGTTAGAAATAATGTAGAAAACCCAAAAATGTTCAGTAAGTGGGTTTGTACTTTTCTAGGGGAGGGGGAATACAATACCAAATTTGTTGATGAAATATAGCCATTTTCAAAAGGCATCTCTATTCAATGTATAGAAATGGGAGCTTTTTGCTGCTCATTTATCCCACCTGCCTTGAGCTTTTTGCTGCTTATTTATCCCACCTGCTTTGAGCTTTTTGCTGCTCATTTATCCCACCTGCCTTGGGTTCTGCTCCCACTAAGTCACGTTCTTAAAGTGCTTGAAGGCAGAGGGAGGTGTGTTCCATCCTTTGGGTCACATAACATAAATTCACATTGTAAAATGGAATTTCTCATCAGGATGCGATTAAAAAAAAAAACAAAAACAAAACAACAAAACAAAAAGGCTTTTTCAGCTGGAGGATGCGGTCAGGGGAACGAAGTGACCTGAACACGAAAAGGGACAAGTAATCTCAGGATGAATCAGGTGAGGGGAATCTTTTTTTTAAAAAAAAAAAAAAAATGGGGCAATATTCGGGCTATTTGCCAAGGCTGTTGGTAGGATGTTGTCTGGGAAGTTTGTTCGCTCACGTTTGAGAACTTGAAGCTCGCGCACGGCGGGTAGAGCAGGCACCTGGACGGAGCGGGGGGGAAATCGCTCCGGCAGAGCGGGCGTGAAGGAGCTTGTCTTGTTTATCGTAACGAAAGAAAGGCTGGGATGTGATCTGATTGCTTTCTGGAAATACATCAGAGGGCTGAGCTCCGCGAGAGGAGAAAGATATGTGAGCTGACAGCATAGGCAGGAAACAGGAGATGGGGAGGTGGATAGATAGATGGATGTAGAGGTAGATAGATAGTCCCATCCTAAGTGTCTCTTTTCTGTAGAGGGGCTCAAACAGCCGGAAGCTGAAATGAGAGAAATTCCAATCAAAGCAAGATGAAAAATTTTAATTGTGATGATAACTGTAGCCATTTATTGGTTTACAGTAGGTTCTGTCTCGGGGGAAACTTTGAAATGGAAGTGGTACATTTTCTCTAAAAGGTATAGCACTGGTCTGGAATCAGGAACAGATTGATGGAAATCACACGGCTCTTGTTTTACTGTGTGTCAACTAGATAATTCCCATAGTGCCTAAAACCTTGTTGCTATCGTTCTACTTAATTAATTTACTGCTCCTTTTAAATTGCAAGAACAGTGTAAATCAGACCCAATGGAAATCAGAACGGGGTCCTATGCTTTAGCACTTCTGTGAAACAAAAAAATCCATTGTTTTATGTGTCTTTAATCTTTCTTCTTGAAGGGTTTTATTTCATGCATGGTGATAGCTCAGTAGAAGGCTGTTGTTAGCTCACAATAATAGATTATATTCCAGTATTTTATTCTTTTTTTTTTGTGTAGCTTCCTTTGCTGAGGAGGCCAGCCTCTAGGTTAACTTCTGGAAGTAACTTTGGAAACTAATTTTCAGGCAGCGCTCCAAGAAAAAGAGGCACATGTTGAGGAACTGACATAACTTTTTAACACCACAACCAGCATATTTCTTCAGGCAAGCCCAGCCAAAACAAGTTGCCAAAATCAATATTGATCTAGTCCTTCATCCAATCAACAAATGCCATTGTTTATAAGATATAACTTTTCTTGGTTAAAGTTCAAAGCTAAACGCCAAGGATTTTCAAAACTATTAAAATGAGAGGATTTAGGTTTCCAGAAACTCTGGCTTGCTCTCAGCCTCAGTGGGTATTCTGAGCCATTAGAAACTATCCAAAGAACCTCCACAGTTTTTATATAGAACCTTATGGTGAAATGACAGCAAAGAGGACGTGGGTGTGTGCACACATGCATGTGCGTGTGCTATATGTACATAAAAAAATACTTTATAAATCTTATATCAAAAAACAGCACTTTGGATTTTTCTGGATCGCTGAAATCTAGTTTGAGACTAAGAAAAGAGAATTATGCAGCATGATTAAATTGAATTTGCAGGATCTCCTGTGTGTTGATAAAATGTCTGCTCTTCCAATCCAGCAAAATAAAAAATATGGTGGGTTCAAAATTCCACAAGCTTGGGTTTTACAGTTGTAAATCCATTGAATCATTGCACAGGCATGAGATTTATTTAACCTTTTCCTTAAGATGTTTCTTTAACAGAACCAGTCAAATATTCCTGAATTTTCCATGGTAATAGTGTGCCCAGAACTACACAAACCCAGAAGAGGCAATGCAAATGTCTGTCTCTCTTAGCAAGAGATATGCACAATTCCAGTCAAGGATTATATTCCAGAATCTGGGCTTCATTTTGTGAGACACCCTATAGGAGCTTTAAATCACAGGTAGACCACATGGCAAAAAGCCATTTTCAAGTAATCTTCAGCAGCCTCAGTAAGTGGAAGCTGGACTTTTGAAAATTTTGAGTAATAATATTCTCTTTGAGTCTGGAGAAGAGAAGACTGAGGGGGGGATCTGATCAACACCGATAAATACTTAAAGGGTGGGTGTCAGGAGGATGGGGCCAGTCTTTTTTCAGTGGTGCCCAATGACAGGACAAGAGGGAACAGGCACAAACTTGAATGTAAGAAGTTCCACCTAAACGTGAGGAGGAACTTCTTTCCTGTGAGGGTGGCAGAGCCCTGGACGAGGCTGCCCAGAGAGGTGGTGGAGTCTCCTTCTCTGAAGACATTCCAAACCTGCCTGGACGCGTTTCTGTGCAACCTGCTCTGTGTGGACCTGCTCTGGCAGGGGGTTGGACTAGATGATCTCCAGAGGTCCCTTCCAACCCCATAGCATTCTGTGATTTTGTGTTCTAAATAGCACTATCAAGGTGTTCTTGAAATACTGGTGTGTAATATCTGTCTAGCTTTGGCAGGCCATTTAGGTAATGAGGAAGCCTCTTGCTTGGATATTGAATGGTGAAATTTGCTTTCTTTTCATAGCCTTTAATTTCCTGGAACCATAGTGTAGGCGCCTGATTTTCAACAGGCTTATATGGTACTCTGAGGCTCCTGCTTCGCTTTTACCTTAGATTTAGAATTTTTTGCTTTCCTAGCTTGAGGGTGAAGTGGTTGGAATGGATTATTGTTTCCAGTGCTAACTTGTTCCTAAAAAAAAAAACCAAAAAACAAAAAACCAAACCCTACATGCCTATTTGCTTAAAAATTCTGGTTATTCATTGAGCTGAGTGGAGACAGTGCTGCCTTCTCCTCGCTTTTACCATTTCAGTGGCCCAAGACTGCCTAAAGGATCGCAGCCGTTCCTCTTCATTCCTCCACATGCATGGAGACTCAAAGTTTCTCTCTCCTGGCAAAACAGCCAGCAGTGGCTTAAACTCCCCCTTACTGAGTGTTTTGTGTCAGAATCCTGGATATGGCTGAGGACTGCGCCGTTTACTTACTGTCTTCTTAAAAATCTGGGGTATTTTTTTGTAAACAGGAATGTCTGGGTAAATAAACGCAAATTGCATTAGTTTCACTTAGCTTTTGAAGTTTTCTCCCTAAAAAAAATAATATGATAGATTATATAGTCGGGTATCTGGTAGTCAGGCTGTAAGATGAGTAACCCAGCATGTTAGAGAGTGGGAATATGGTGCAGAAATACAAAAAGACCTTTGTCTTTTTAGGTATTCTGAGAGTCCTTTGGGTCGTCTTCTAAGCAGCAAAAATAAGAATCAGTGCTGTTTACTGATGAACACTCACAGAGGATGGGCCTAGTTCTTCCAGAAATTGTGTGTTATTGTGGTCTTAAGCTATGCCATGCTTTAACTTTTGGGTTTCATAGTCCTGGCATAGACTCTGTGGTAAAACATACATTTCATGCAGCTAGTGTCACGATTTACAAAAAAAACAACAACCCAAACCCCAGAAAAATTTTTCAAAGAAACCCCTTTGTCCCTAGGTTCTGGGTTATTAAACTCTGTCAAACTAAATTTTAAGCGTAGCTTCAAAGTGAGCATCCCACTTAGAGAAATACCTCCTTCTCCCTAGCACGTACCTGCAGGTCAATCATCTTTTTTTTATTAGTGTGACTTGTTCTGGTTTTATGGTGAGGAAAGACAAGGAACTCTTCTTCTACCCCACCATCAGAGTCAAGCCCTCCATCCACCCAACAGCGTAGGCACTTTCTATCAACCTCAACCCAGAAATCAGACCCATCCCACGAGATGAGGAAAAAGACATAGCTCCATGAAAAGCTCCCACCAGCGCCTTGTGGACACCACCATATTCCATGGGGAAGGGACAGATGGGAGGGCAAGCTCCTGCTCTCAACTGGTCAAAAGGGGCATCTCACGGCAGGAGAGGGCGCTTAGGGCCAGCCTGGTTGATTGATAATGTGGGGACAACCCAGTCTCCTGCTGTGGTTACGTGCCCTGCCTTGCAGATTGAGTGGTTTGCACTGTGGTGGCCTCGGCTGAAAGTCTCACCCTCTTGAAAGTGATGAGGAGATCCTGCTGCTGTCGCTTCTCAGCCCTTATGCTACGAGCCAGTTGGACCTGTGAGACCTGGTGGATTGGGTACACACCAGAGGACTTAGCAGGGGAAGGAGTTTCACGTTGACCTGCTAATCACCTATTAGGAGTTTTGCCTGCCTGTTTTTATTTGATTCAGGGCTTTTTTCAATGGCTCCTACACAACTGCTTCACTGTGATGAGCAACAATTTATAGGACTGCGTGGGGGTCATTTGTTCAGCATTTTAGGATCAGCTGTGTCTGCACAGCAAAACCAGAAAACCCCACCCTCCTCAGACTTTGCTTTTTTTTTTTTTTTTTTTTTTTTTTTTTTTTTTTTTTTTTTTTTTTAAATCTTCCTGGATTTTGCTTAAAAGTAGGTGTACTGCTCACTTTTTTTCCTCCTCTCAGTACAGAGGGCTGCTCTGGAGTGGACATCCAATGACATATTTTGTTTTCAGGGAGATGTTTAAAAATATTTGAAATCTATCACCAGTAAATATTCATAATATTCCCTGTGGAAAAGTTTGTTCCCAGAAGTTGCCATAGGTGACATGGAAGTTCAGGAATGATAAATGTTTCTTTTTGCTGACTATTCCACATTTTCTCCTTGCTGCTGACATTTAGACAAAGTTTTCTGCTGACATTATAAAAAAAAATTATTTTCCCTGTCCAGACGTTCCTGGCCAAAACATCACTTTTGTGCTTGCTTTTACATTCTTAAGTTCCCAGTTGTCCTAAACGAATTCTTTTTTATTGATCTAATGATTACTGAGTTCAAATTCTCCCTGATTATTCTTTCACTTTATGCCTTATATCTGTAGCTGTAGCAGCAGAGCTCAGCTGTTTCATTTTAAAACTTTTAGGAATCTTCCTTTCTGTCTGTCCAGCCACACAATAACTTTCACTTGACTTTATATTAGTTAATGGCAGGTGGCTGCACAAATTCACTTCTTTTTTTCCTCCCATCTCTTCTGCAGCCCAAGTTAGCACTACTTCCCCTCACACACGTTCTCCAAAGTGCATTGCCCCATCTGTTTGCTGCCTTTGTTTTCGTGTTGTTTTACAGCAATATGGTTGCAATTTCTTCACGGCTCTTCCATTATCAGGCATCTCTGTTTCCCTGATCACATCTAGTGTTGTCCATCCTCTTGAGCTCCGGGCTTGGCTTCTCTCTTAACATCATCCATAACTTCCCTCAGTTCTCTCAATGTCAGCTCAGGCCAAAACTTAAGGTTGCAATGGCCACAAATGAATATATTTTGAAACGGACTCACTTTCTAAACTAACATTCAGTACAAGCCTGATTAGTTCCAGATTTGCACAGATTTTTTAAATGCTGCTAATTCAAAACTCTTGAATTTACTTTTATAACACTGAGACAATTAAATGCAGGCTGGACAACAAGGAACAAATCTGGAACTTGTTATGACACCATTGTTGTTATAACAGTTCTGGCTGTTTGTATTTTGAAGTGAGAAAATTGAAAGTTATTCTGAACAAAACCAATGCTTGTGAATGCTAAACTTTTAAACTCAATTTCACTGCCTTTTGGTTTTTCTACCATGGAAAAAAAAATTCCTAAAAAAAAAAAAACATCACAAAAAAAATATCCCTTCTTGAGTGTCATTATCTGGCTGCCAATCAATAGGTAAGCAAGAAGGGCACAAGTCTGCAATAACACAGGAAAAGGAAAACAAAGCATGCAGGCCAAATCCTAGCAGATCTGAGAAATTAAACCAGCCTTACCTCAAAAAAAAGCCCAAACAGTTGGGGAGAGGCAATGAAAACGCTCTGCAGAAAAGCCTACTGCACCTCCTGTGGAAGTTGGAATGATTTGTTCCATCTAGTGCTGCCAAGGGAGAGGGAAGAGAGGACAACCGAGGGTTTTGCAGGAAACACGTGCTTGTGCAGGGCTTCTCATAGAAACATAGAATGGTTTGGGTTGGAAGGGACCTTTAAAGGTCACCTAGTCCAACCTCCCCTGAAATGAGCAGGGACATCTTCAACCACATCAGGTCGCTCAGAGGCCCGTCCAACCTGACCTGGGATGTTTCCGGGGATGAGGTTGACACTCTTCTTCTTGTTTATCACTTAAAATGACAGGAACCTGTACACGGCTGTTCCCGACAAGAGTAAATCTCTTACGGTGGTAACACAGGCCAAGAAAAATATCTTAGTTTGGGTTCGTACCTTTGTTCCCTAAAGAAAAGCCACAGCATGGACACCTGCTGGCTGCAGTTTCCTGGGGTTCTCGATTCCTTGGATCCACACCAGGAGAAGAGCATTTTGCCTGTGGAGCCAAACTGCCCATTTCCATGCCAGCACCTTTGCAAATCCAGATGCAGCTGGTACCAGTAGAATTGCTTTGCAGTAAGAGGACCCACACTATACTTTCTCTCCTGTGACTCCAGATGCTCTGTAATAATCTTTATTCTCCCGATGACACAGGGATGGCAGGCGTCATGTGTAATGAAGACACACGTGCTGAGAAAATTAAAATATTAGAGGCAGAAAAGATAACACATCCCCCTAGTTTTCAGCCCCATCGTCTCACAATGCCAAATACCATCCTGACATACCACGCTGTTCTCTTCTGCCTTAACACACAAAAGAAATATTATTCTACCATGTCTCGGAGCTTTAAATGTCTGCAAGGTTAAAGGCCCTATTCTGGAAGGCTTGTTTGGAGGTGAAATAGAGAGCTGAGCACATACAGCACGTTGAAGGTGTATTACAGGAGAGAATCTTCTCCCCTATCACAAAATTCATTTTAATATGAAAAGAATGAGAATTTTTAGCAGAAAGCAGTCATCCTGCTAGAATGCTGGATGACTTTTTTGGCTTTTCTGTTCATGCCCCTCTTCTTGCATCCGTGAGAACGAAGCAATGGAAATGAGAACTGGTTCAGCTTCAGGGAGGCACAATACTTGATGCACTACACTTCAGTTAAAATTGACACCTTGAGTTAGGTGAGAGAGGATGGTATAAATAACAGGAAGTTTCCTGCTGAAGCAGGAAGCTATTTTAATTTTTTTATTTTCAGAAACCCTGCAGAGAGATAGGGTAGATAGAGAGCAGTGATGTTTTGCTCTATTTTTTCCTACTCGTCTGACCCAGCACAAGGTCCTGGTCTGGAAACCGTAGCACCCCAGAATCAAAGGTGCTAAAAATACGCATTGTTAAATGTGGAAGGCAGGTAAACCCAGTACTAAACTAAGGCAATGCTAGATGTTCTGGCAAATGTCAGCTTTGGAGCCTTCCAAAAATGCATTTAGATGTATTCTCAAATGATGGTGTAATCCTGAGTTCAGAGAGGTACCACTGGCAACGCACTTTTCTTCTCAACACAATTACATATTGTTCAGCCACAGGAGCACAGGAAACTTAAGAACTAGGAAGCTACGGACTTTTCCTTATGCATTGACATTAACTTTTTTTTTTTTCATAAGTGATTAGACACTTGTTTGTCAGCCTTAAAGGGGATATTTTATGAAACAACCCATAAAGGAGAGCGTTAAGCATTACGGCTGCTGCCTTCACAAAGGTTCTACAACTGGGCAGAGACTTCACCAGAGCAGCAGAGAGAGCAAAAATGACTTTTCTGAAGCTCCAGTTCTTGTTCAGCGTGATGAATATGGAAAACCAAAGAACCTGGCTACAATCCCTTTTGCATGGGGTGAACTTTCTCAAATTTTAAACATGAAGAAGCTGGACCTCGTCAGCAGAGCTCCACCTTTCCCTCCGTTAGGGTAACCTCATGCAATCCTCTACATTTCGAGATAACCTCTCCGTTTGAATCTATTAAATCTGTTAAATACCAACATTTACACTGGAGGTGGCCAAACCCCAGAATATTTGAAGGGATGAAACTTTTTGGCATTTTTGAAATTTGTTTGTGTGCGGATTAGAGGGGGGAAAAAAGCCTGTGAAATTTCTCCATTGAGCAGGCAAAGAGGAAAAAAAAAAATAGAATTCTGGAAATACCAACACACATAATTTCCGAAAGGAAAAAGGTGCTCTGCGGGGGTCACAGCAGAGGTTTGGAAAAAGCGGCGGCTCATGGGGGGTGAGCAGGAGGGAAATCAATAGGAATCATGTTAGCATCTGCCACGGCTTCAAGATTCCAGGAGGGCTTGGGGAGCCCAGAAAGCCAGCTGGACCGGGAGCCTGGGCACCCTGGGACCCTGGTCACCCTGAATTAGCAATGAACCTCCTCAGCCTCCTCCGCAGCGGGACGCCTGGCAGGCAGGCGAGCGTTGGCTCGGGCTGGGGCTGCAAGCTGTCTGCTCTAGAGATGGAGGCCAAGATAAAAGTTAAAGCCAGAGCTTCCAAGGCTCCCCTTGCTCTTGGCTCGAGTAGGATCCCAACGTCTCTTCCCAACAGCCCCAGATAGCGCAGGGGGCTGTCCTGGAGCTGTGGGCTCCTAGACCTCACAGCAAAGCCCACCAGGATCAGGAGGGAGCACGTCAGGTTTGACAGATTTGTAGAAAAAAATTTTAACTATTTTTTTTTTTTTTCTTTTTAAACTGACAAGCTGACCTCTGAACCAGTGCTTCCATCCTGGCCACAGGGATGCAATGTGTAACTGGAAAATACAAACGCCTCAGCCTGAACAAAGACTGTATCATAACTTCACAGAGTTAGTAAATGTGTTTGTAAAATGCCAGGAGAGTCATGTGCTGTCAAGCCATCAATCCTATGGCTTTTAACCCCACAAAACAGGATAAAAACTCTTCCTACTCATCTCAATTATCTCGCTGAGTCCAAGACTGGGATTTTCATTCTAATAACCGGGTCATAGCACATTAACAACTATCTATACATCATGTGCAGCTGGAAGTGAACTAGTAGAAGCACAACAGTGTAAGAACTTGCCTGAACCAGAAAACCTTGATGGGTCATTCTGCTTTTGACTTTACTACCACCATAATTATTTTTTTTTTCAATGTCAGTATTCAAAGGACCCAATTAAAGCAGGTCTGGACTTTGGCCTGGGACCTGAGTACAAACTGAATCATAGAAACACAGTATTGCCCAGGTTGGAAGGGACCTTTCAGATCATCTAGTCCAACCATCAACCTAATTCTGATAAAAAAACATTACTAAACCATGTCACTAAGCACTATGTCAACCTGTCTTTTTAATACCTCCAAGAGTGATTGTAGTCCTGAATCTAGACTGTGAAGAAGTACATTGGTGCACAACACATGTAGTTTTTTAAGATAATACAGTTGTATCTTTACACTAAGACAATGAAAGCTGTATATCAAAAACACTATGAAACATCACATTGGAATACACTGATTCAACTTAAGATTCAACTTATTAGCATAAACAAAATACAGATGCTAAAACTGCACTCTCGTGGACCTTGGTTGAAGGCTAAGCCAATACTTTTATCTCTGAAAGGAGCCAATATCAGTTTCTCTGAAGGTGCAATACTCTGCTGCTTCCAATTTCATACTTCTGTCAACAGGAAAAAATATCACAGAATCACAGAATGCTATGGGGTTGGAAGGGACCTCTGGAGATCATCTAGTCCAACCCCCCTGCCAAAGCAGGTCTACCCAGAGCAGGTCCCACAGGAACGTGGCCAGGTGGGTTTGGAATGTCTCCAGAGAAGGAGACTCCACCACCTCTCTGGGCAGCCTCTGCCAGGGCTCTGCCACCCCCACAGGAAAGAAGTTCCTTCTCATGTTTAGATGGAACTTCTTATGTTCATCTTCACTGAGCTAGTGAGCAGCCTGTGAAGCAGGACTGATGCTTCTGGAGTCTCTCCCCAGCTGGTAGCGTAGCAGTGGAGGCGGATGCAAAGACACTGCAGAACGTAACAGTTTATTGACTCATCCTTATTCCTTTGGTACGGTATATGAGCACGTACGCAAGAAACACTGCCCTTGCAAACAGCACAAATAATTAGTGGGCAAGAGGAAGAGCTGAAGTTCACATGCAAAGGTAGTTCCTTTTTTTTTCCCCCTTTCCACAAGATGCATTTTTTAACCGTGGACCAAGCCCAGTGTTCTTTACTGGCCTGAGCCCCACGCTGCAGTCTATCTCACCCCCCTTCCCCATATGCCTATAAAGCACAAAGTGGTGGGAAAGCACTGTGACTGCTTCTTACTGATTACTGTACATTTTTGCGATAAAACGGTTTGCGGGACTATCAGGATGAACTCCAGCTGACTGCTTCCAGCCCAGCAATATTCCATATAGCCAGGAACTAACCCTTGAAGCATTTGCTTCTTTCCTTGAGCTCTGCAGTGAGGAACACTGACGAGTTATCTGTACATCTTGAGTGCTTCTCTGTCTTTCTTTAAAGCAAGACAAAGAGGCATTCAATAGGAATTTGCCTGTATTATATAGCTTCTACTTCTGGTTTTGCCATTATCACATATCAGCTCTAGTTTTGTTCCCCAGCCAAGTTCTTTTCATATTTTCCAGATCATTCAAGTGCCTGCACCCACTGCCCCGGCAAAGTTTAATGAACAAGGCAGTATTACTTTTTTAAGCAGGCAATTATTTTTGATTCATCTCTTTTCAGGTCTGTAAAGGAAGCAGTGAATTAAAGAAACTAATGGAAAGGAGTTCTTGCTGCCACTACCATGTGCTGGCTCTGAGCCACAGCCAGTTTGACATTTGCAGGAGAGTCACAAGTGTGAAATGAAGGTGGCTTTTCTGTAAAATGATGAACAGTATCGGTCCTTCTTCACTCTTCAGACAGCTCTTCCAAAAGAGCTAAACCCAAAAATATCTCCCAGGGAATCAGGACACCCTCAGCCAGAATTAGCTCATCCAACCTTTACCCCTAATCCTAAATGTGTTAAGAGTTTGTAGACAGGGCTATGTTTGGGAGTCTGTCACGTGTGGTTGTTGCCATCTGACATAGCTCAGATCAAGATTAGGTCTTCTAGGTGAAGCTTTGGAAGTTAGAAGCTTTGGAAGTTAGAAGTTTTGGAAGATGAACTTTTCCAAAGCTTCAACTTTGGAAGTCGAAGCTAGATGAAGTCCATTTATTTCAAGGTTGTTTTCTTTTCCACTTCTGTTGGTCTGGAATACCTCCAGATACGACATTTCTGCATGCCAATGTCCTACCATTGTCAGTCTTGAGGAGAAAATGTCTTTGTCCCTCTCACAAGAAAAACACAGCAGAAGCTGGTAGTTTCCACCAAGTTCTGCCTGAATAGCATTTTTTTTGTTTGCTTTTTTTTGTTCCCTTTTCAGCTATGGTTTTCGTCATCTCCCTGACACCCCAGCCTACAAGCATTGCTTTGTTTTTCCGGTATCATTGACAACTTTTCATGCCTTGCACTGGTGTATTGGAGCATGTGACCCAACAGCCAGAAGCTCTGACGTGACTGTATCTCTAGTGCCTGCAAAGGACAGAGGGAAGAAGCGTGGGATGTAACCTGTAGGCAAATTCAGCATCTAATAGGTGCTCTTTGGTCTTCCCTTATCTCGGGATAACACAGAATTGCAGAATCACGGAATTGTAGGGGTTGGAAGGGACCTTCAGAGATCATCTAATCCAACCCCCTGCCAGAGCAGGGTCACTGCTGAATATGGAGCAGGTTGAACAGGAACGCATCCAGGCAGGTTTTGAATATCTCCAGAGAAGGAGACTCCACAGCCTCTCTGGGCAGCCTGTTCCAGGGCTCTGCCACCTTCACATTAAAGAAGTTTTTCCACATGTTGAGATGGAATTTCTTGTGTTCCAGCTTGTGTCTGTTGCCCCTTGTCCTATCACCAGGCACTGCTGAGAAGAGCCTGACCCCATCCTCTTGACACCCGCCCTTTAGATATTTATAAGCACTGATGAGATCCCCTCTCAGTTTTCTTTTCTCCAGACTGAACAGACCCAGGTCTCTCAGCCTTTCCTCATAAGAGAGATGCTCCAGTCCCTTGACCATCTTTGTTGCCTCCACTGGACTCTCTCCAGCAGCCCCCTGTCCTTCTTGAACTGGGGAGCCCAGAACTGGACACAGGACTCCAGATGTGGCCTCACCAGGACAGAGCAGAGGGGGAGGATGACCTCCCTCCACCTGCTGGTCACACTCTTCCTGATGCACCCAAATAACACAGTAAAAGTCAGATCCTAACTGTAGTCTCCTAAGAGTATCTCATTGAGATGGGAAAAGCAGGTACTTTTGTCACTTTTCTACACGCTTACCATGCCAGAAGATAATCCCTGTGTTTTGGTTTTGCATCGGGAATCTGGCGCTGGATGTAAAGTGAATTTATCACCGCCCTGCTTCCACTGCAGCACCACAACTGCCCTCCCTCTGCTCCGAATGACTAAGGTGACAAAGGAAGTGCTGATGCTGACAACACTGCATCATCTCCCACAGAACTCCTGCTAGAGCTCTCTCACACTGTGACTGCGGGCTCCCGAACCTCCTTTTTCTTTTTTCTCTCTCTGGGTGATGATGACGTCTAGTATGAATGTATAATACTTAGGGTGACACTAAAGTTTACATTTTATTTTCGCTTGTGTTGTATGCCTTCAGGCTGAGTTAACATTAGGGATTTTATTGGAAAAACGAGTCAGCACTTTCAAAAAGTGCACTCTGGAGTCCCCAGACACTCAACCTTATGAGAATAGTTTTGTATCGACAGCCAGGAGCTCCTGAAGCTTGGGTCGGGACTAATGGGGATTGTAGTGCTTGAGATGCTGATGTAAGTTTGCAACTTTTATTTTACCCTAATAAGGATTCCAGTATTGCCTGTACATGTGACTGGGCAGAGATCAGAGAACCATAGAATGGTTAGAGTTGGGAGCGACCTTAAAGATCATCGAGTTCCAGCCCCCCTGCCATGGGCAGGGACACCTCCCACCAGACCAGGTTGCTCAACACCACCACAGATAGAACACAGATTTAAACACATTTGAGACGATTTGAGTTAGACTCATGTTAAACTTTCTTTAGCATCTATTCCCTCTAATATTTTGTTTTCAGAAAAGCTGTGAGCTCTTCTGGCGTAGGTGGCCAGGGCAACATTCCCTCTGCTACAGACGATGCTCAGATGCAGGCAGCTGGAGTCCCGGTCCTCCCAACCCTCAGCTTTTTTACCCCCATCACAGAGCTTGACCTGAAGATGAGAAACGTGCCTAAACTTCGTCTTCTTCTTCTGCTGGCATCAATCTCTATTTGCATCACAAGTCCCCGATCTCGTTATCGTTAAAAGGCCTTTATCTCACAGAATGGTGATCGTGGCTCCAAGCAGTGCTGCGTATTTTGAACTTGTAGAAAGCACAGCATCTTACCACACCTTCCACCTTCCCTCTGGAAGCATCTCCTGATGTTTTCTGCTCCAGTGGTAAGGACAGGGGCCATCGCAATTGTTCCTCTGGACCGACCGTAGCAGAGAAAAAATAACAGTCCAGCAACTTTCTAGGAAGGGTTTTGTGTTTTGTTTTTGTTTTTTTTTTTTTTTTCTTTTAAAACGAAAACAAAGGCTATTGACTGGAAATGATCTAAATGTGATTCTAGCCACTGCCAGGTCTCTTGGCAGCGCGAGCTGCCAGCTTTCCTTTCCTGTTTTTTTTTCCCCTCTGATAACATATGTAAACAATCAGTAGTACACATCAGAAGGTTTTTCTTAGGCTTACGTAGGACCCGCAGCGTAAAGCACACACACGACACGGGGGTGGTGAAATCTCCCCCCTCGGAGGCAGGACTCGCTCCGTCACGGGGCAGATTTGCACTCGCGGGCCGGTAAAACAGCGTGAGGGTAATGGGAACTATTTGCGATTCGGGGAAACAGATGCTGAGGACAGGGTCAGGTGATTGCGAGCCTCTGCCCAAGGCACAGCGTGACATGAAGGTTGCGTGGTCCTGGCTTCTCACACCCGCCCCGCCGCTCGTTCCCCTTCAGCCCCTCACGGGCTGACGGAGGCAAAGAGGTCACCGATTCCAAAGGCAGGGTTTGGGAGGGCTGAGTCGGGTCTTCACGTTTGTCTCCTCCTGGCAGGTGGAGCCGTTGGGTTGATAGAGTTGTCAGGGAGCCCCGAAGCCACTGAAGGCTGCTGAACCTCATGATGCAGATCAGCCTTGCTCGCGGCTATGGATCCAAGCCGCACGCGCGGGCACCAGCACTTCTTCTGAGGGACTCATTTTTAAATGAAAGCTGAGGCTTTGATACCATCAAATGAATCTCGGGAGGTTTTGGCTCTAAACTGTTAAAGGGAATTATATCTATACTGCCAGGTACTTCTTCCCCATCTTCCCATCTTCTACCCTTCATCGGTTCTACGCGCCCTCTTAACTGGGTTGAAGTCCACTGAACGTCTTTGCCAAGCCTTAGCTATTTGGAGCAGGGAAGGAACATGGCATAAAAAGACAGAAAAGGCTGTAGAAATTACTGCTGAAAACCAGACAAGAATAAAAAGTTGCAAAAATACGGGAAAAGGACACCCCAAATCCTCTCCTTGCGGAAAGAAATTTCAGGAATCAGGGGACGGTGAAACTTGCGTTGGGTAATTAAATCCTCTGCCCTGGAAACTCTGACCTGGGAGGCTCCAGGGTAGTCTTGGGACTTCCCAGGTTTGATTCACCGAAAGACTTCACTGGCATCAGAGAGTATGAAAAAAAATGCACTGTGTTGCTTTTTTTGTTTGTTTGTTTTCTCTACCAATGCAAAGAACACAGAATTACGTCTGTCAGAGCGTCCTTAGAGACACTGACCTGCTGAATATCCTAAAGGACCTGCCAATGATGCTATCAAATGGACCCCTGGCTCAAATGGCCAATCCTTCATTATCTTCATTATCAAACGGAAGCAAACAATACCAGTTTTGAGACAGCGGGAAGTTCATTAGTATCCAGATAACTCTCACTTGCTGAATTATTAAGCAGGAAATAGGTTGCGTTATTAAGTGTCACTTGCCAGAATGTCTGACACCGTGATGGGGGACGGAGAGCAAGGCCAGCACGTGGCAAAGTGATGCCCAAGTCGTTAAGTCACGGACGAAAACTACTGTTCCTCTACCAAGAAAGCAGCGTTGAAGTCACCCACTGCTTCATCCTCCCAGCACCTCTGTGTCATAGACCAGAAAGCAGGGGTATAAAGAAGTGGCTCGAGGACCCAAAAGTGTGTTCTTCTCCCTGAGGAGCTTTGAAAGTGTTTCACCCCCCCAGCTGCAGAGCACACCCGCTTTGTAGCTGGCTGTTGGCGGCAGCAAACGTGATGTCCCCAAGGCCACGTCGCCCCCATATTCCGGTTCACTTTTCCTGGTCACTGCATCTCTGTCACAAGTGGTAAAGCAGAGCTGCCCCCCAACGCACACACCTCCCCTCCTGTTTTAAAACCTAGCCAGCAGTCAGAGTTCTGCTGGTCATTCTTGGTGGCCCGCTCTGCTCCATAAGGCAAGAAGAAGGAAAAGTCACTAAAAACTGGGCTGTTTTTATTTCATTTCTTCAGACTGACTCATACTCTCCAATCCCTTGTCCTTAGGGAAGATACAAGGAAATGATGTAATTCTTTTTTGGGTTTTTTGTTGTGTTTTTTTTTTTTTTTTTCATGCTTTGGACTTTTTCTTTTGGCATCATCTGCACTGGGCCTGTTTTTTAATTAATCTGTATGGACTGCACTAAAGGCAAAGCCTGCACCGTCTGTCTCTGTGTACTCGCTTGTAACAGGGATGTAATGGTTGAGGATAAGAAGTATTGATCTCCATGACTTACCAGGTGACCCATTAACAATTGCTCAGGAGTTCCGTAAGCCTTCTTTAGACGTGAGATTTAAAAAGGCTGACCAAATTTAAATTTTCAAAGCCTGATGAAAGTTTTTAAAAAAACATCTGTTTGAGAGATGCAGTTGTTTTAACTCCCGCAGCTCCAAAGTCCTTGTAAACCTGGGGCTGAAGGGAAGACACTTTACATCTCTGTGTGCAATTGAGAGAACAAAATCAGAAGCATCTAGGAGACGTTCAAAATCTGGATGCTGGTTTTACAAACAGCCCCTGGTGGTTTATCAGACTGAACTGAGACCTTATCTCTGAACACCCCCGTGGACCACTTCCAGTGCAGATTAAAAACTAAATCTGAGGCTCTACCTGACTGACTGACTACGAGGAAACTTCTAGTTTTGCAAAAACGAGGCGGAAAACTTTACAAAAATACCTTCTGATCAGGAAACAAATAAACTTGTGTCATTCTAGGGCCAGGACTAGAAAGGCAGGTAAGGTGTGCTGAGGCAGAGGAGGTGGAAAACGTAGGTTTGAGCCCTCTCCAACTCAGAAAGAAGCCGAGCGTGGCTGCCTCTGAAAGTTTCCTAAACTAGAATGACATTTCAAGGCGTAAGTGCGAAAGGCATTCTAGAAGCAGGTTTTAATTAGCGTGTGACGCGCCAGGAGCTTGGAGCCACAGTTGACTGACAGCATCTTAGCTCCCCGGGGGGAAGCCGCATCTCCCGGCTCCCCGGGCAAACCGAGCCTCTGATCCGGGGATAGGAAAATTACAGCTTGGGACGCTCTCCTCAAAATATTACTGGCAGGAATCTGGACCGAACCGGGTATTGCACAAAAGCGGGTGGCGGCCATTCCCACTCCTGCCTCTTCCAAAGAGAAATCTGTCCCGCTCCTGCCCCTCACACCAAACTCAGCCCTGACGAGGGGCCGCTGCAACGAGCTGGGGTACGGGTCGGGTCTCGGTGGCAGTAACCTGCATGCTGACAGATGAGACGTGCCAATGCCAAACCCTCAGGCGCCAAAGGAGCTTTCGGGTCAAAATAAGGAGGCTTTCGGGGAGCTCTGGCACCTCCATAGGGGTGGAGTGTGTTTGCCTGGGATTTCCTGCGGTGCCCATGGTTTTAGGAGGCACCGTTCCCTTCAGCATCTGGCAAAGCAACCTGGAAGGCAGGTTGTGGGTATGAACTGTGCTGTAAACGTGGGTGCTCTCCATTAAGCTTAAAGAGAAGCTCAGCTGAAGTTCTGACAGCACATGCTCTGAACTTTAGGACTTAATTGTTATTTTAAGTGACCAAACCCTTTCTATGGATCAGACGTCAGTGGAAGAAATTAGAATCACAGAATCATGGAATGGTTAGAGTTGGAAAGGACCTTAAAGATCATCCAGTTCCAACCCCCCTGCCATGGGCAGGGACACCTCCCACCAGACCAGGTTGCTCAAAGCCCCATCCAGCCTGGCCTTGAACCCCTCCAGGGATGGGGCAGCCACAGCTTCTCTGGGCAACCTGTTCCAGGGTCTCACCACCCTCACAGGAAAGAATTTCTTTCTGGTATCTAATCTAAATCTCCCCTCTTTCATTCTAAGACCATTACCCCTCGTCCTATTGCTCCACTCCCTGATGAAGAGTCCCTCTCCATCTCTCCTGTAGCCCCTTTAGGTACTGGAAGGGGCTCTAAGGTCTCCCCAGAGCCTTCTCTTCTCCAGGCTGAACAACCCCAACTCTCTCAGCCTGTCCTCACAGGAGAGGTGCTCCAGCCCTCTGATCATTTTTGTGGCCTCCTCTGGACCCTCTCCAACAGGTCCATGTCCTTCCTGTGCTGAGGTCTCCCAAGTTGGACACAGTACTGCAGGTGGGGTCTCACCAGAGCAGAGCAGAGGGGCAGAATCACCTCCCTCAACCTGCTGGCCACGCTTCTTCCAGAACATCAGAGCCAAGCCAATAGAGTACACTGCTGTAGGAATCCTCTTTTTTAGCAGTCAAATGCTTTTTCACTTATTCACTTTACATGCCTTTCTATTGGCTTTCTGGATGCATTCACCCAAAAATGTGCCTGATGATCTGCTGAGAGCAAATGCGACGATCACATGTGCAAGAATTCACTGAAACGAGGGTTTGTACTCACCCCAGCAGCTGCACTAGAAACTTGCCCGAGCTCCGGCCACCCAGCCAAGGAACTGAAATTGCACAAATGAATGTGACTAATCAAAATTAAAACATTCGGTGCAAAAAGTTAGCCAGCAGTAGTAAGCAAAATTCACGGCAGCGTTTTAAGAGCAAAGTAAGGATTCATTCAAATAAACAAGCTAGAAATCAGAAAGGTAAATTGTTAAGCGTTGGACTCTTTCTTCTGCTCTTCGAAGCATTAATATTTCTCTGCTTAGGTGGGAAGCTTTGCATAGGGGCGACTTGACAAGAGCTGAAAATCATTGACAAAGTCAGGATTAGCATTCAGGAGTTGTGACTTTCGGATCTCATGATCAATACATTGATGTGCGATATTGTATCTGAATTTCTAATGTTACTCGTAATCACCTCTGGTAGAGGGGAGTAAGGACAAATGAAAGCTCACTACGTTTTTTCAGACTTCAGATCTGATTCTTTCCAGGTTCTGACTGATGCTTCTGGTTAACTTTTTCCTTGAGAAATGTAGAAGCAGCAGTCAAAGGCTGCTTTTCATGGAGCTTTAGAAATGTATCGACTTTCTTTTCATGATTGACTATCAAAATAAGAGAGTTGGAATGGAAAAGTTCTCTTTTGTTCAGATGCTGAAATATGTTTATGTGCTGTACTCATTGCTTAAAACATAAGTGAAAAGAGAAGCCTATGGTACGAGTTGAGATATAAAATAGAAAGGTTTATTCTAGCAGCAAAACAACTTTTTCTGTGGGTGAGGTTTTAAATATCAGCTCCTTAAAGATCCCAAGTATCGTCATTTCAAGTTACTACATCCCTGTCCTTTTTCCTGCAGGCTGCCCGAAGTTTGGCAGCTACTAGTGGCTATCAGTATCGTGGGGTTTTCCAACTGAGAAGATACAAGAGATTTATTCACTTACTTTAATATCTAACATTTAAGTGAATGAACTTTCAAGCACATTTCTTTAAATGAAGACCACACGATCCCAGCCTTTTTTTTTTCCTTCACCCTTTACAAATTGTCATGAAATCCTGTGTAGAGCAGGACCTTGTTTGATCTTTTCCTGATTTGGCAAACCCATCACTTTCTCTATTTTGGAGCATTGGGGTAAAGCTTCCTCAATTTACATCTCAGCTATTTCATCACCCACCTTGTAAACTAGTTTTTCACATTGTTTATGTGAGGGCCACAATTTTTAGCACTTGATAAAATAAAATCTGCTCTTCTGAGTTGCATATGAAGGGCACATGTCAGGATTTCTCTGCTTGCGGAATGGTTCGGTGTCGCTGGTTTGGGTCTTTGCGTCATTTAACACAGAGAACTTACCAGGCAGGGGCTGCTGGCCAGAAAAGTATACGAGCAGATCTGTGAGCATTACCGTGCAAAATTGCTGGGTTTGCATACGACAGAAAAATATGCGGTGTCTTCCCAAAGCCACAAAATACATATGGTTGCCTATACATTTTGGTCCTGGGAAGTACTGCAGTTTTGAAACAAATCCCATCTCCATTTACTGCACGTTGGTTGGGTTCATGGAGCAGCTTTGGTGCAGGGAAGGGCTGAATTCCCTTGGCGGGGAACTGACCTAGAAGCTCTGCCCATCGCCCACGGGATGATGAGATGGGGAGATGCGCTTCAGCCTCTGTTGGGGACGGAGGAGCCCAAACCAACCAGCGGGCCTTTGGGCAGCTTGACACCCCTTGTGTGGTGAAAGGAGCCAATCCAAAGCGTCAAGCCTGAAGTTCAGATCCTTGAAATACTTATAATGACCACATGCTGATTCTCAGCACTAACTACGTAGAATCATAGAATTGTCTGGGTTGGGAGGGACCTTTCAGATCATCTAGTCCAACCATCAACCCAACACTGATAAAAAACATCACTGAACCATGTCTCTAAGCACTATGTCAATCCGTCTTTTGAACACCTCCAGGGATGGTGCCTCAACCACTTCCCTGGGCAGCCCATTCCAAGGCTTGATAACCCTTTCAGTGTAGATATTCTTCCTAATATCCAACCTGAACCTCCTCTGGTGCAACTTGAGACCGTTTCCTCTTGTCCTATCGCCTGTGACTCGGGAGAAGAGACCGACCCCACCTCTCTCCACCCTCCTTTCAGGGAGTTGTAGAGAGTGATAAGGTCTCTCCTCAGCCTCCTTTTCTCCAGGCTGAACACCCCCAGCTCCCTCAGCCTCTCTTCATAAGGCTTGCTCTCCAGACCCCTCACCAGCTCCGTTCCCCTTCTCTGGACCCGCTCCAGCTCTTCAATGTCTCTTTTTTTGTGGTAAGGGGCCCAAAACTGGACACAGCACTCGAGGTGAGGCCTCACCAGTGCCCAGTACAGGGGGATGATCACCTCCTGAGTCCTACTCACCATGCTGTTCCTGATACAGGCCAAGATGCTGTTGGCCACCTTGGCCACCTGGGCACACTGCTGGCTCGTGTTCAGCCGACAGTCGACCAACACCCCCAGGTCCTTTTCTGCCAGGCAGCTCCAGCCACTCTGCCCCCAGCCTGTAGCGCTGCAGGGGGTTGGTGTGACCCAAGGGCAGGACATGGCACTTGGCCTTGTTGAACCTACTTCAATCCATTTCTGTTATGATAAATTACTTGGTAATGTAGACAGAGCCAGCCCATGAGACATACCCAAAGGCGAAAGAAAAAAATAACCGTAAAAATAGCAAATAGGTTTTTGCACAATACTTTTGAAAGGTATCTCTACATGTTTGTTTATTGTGCTGGTAGTTTCTCCACAGCCCTTGGTATCACCTTCTCCTATGACATAAAAGGTACTGCTAAGATTTTACAGATGAAGCAAGATACCTTTGTTTTAAACTAACTTACATTTCAGATGGCAACATCCTGAAATGGTAAATTTGAAAATATGGTATCAACTCTGGTCTGTTATACATGAACTGAACAGATGAAATAATAAACACCAACTTGTTCTTAAAGTACTATCCAGTGGGGGATTTCTGATGAGACAGACGTGGTCTCATTTTACAACTGCTAAAACATCTGTAGGTTCCTTCAAAATATAACACACAGTGAAACACTAGTAAAAATATCACAAGAAAATCAGTTCTGTTCTACGCTACCTACCATTCCTACAGAGAAAGACAAATTGATCACTGATCCAAAAATTGGGGATTGTGTAGAGGCAGATCATTTTTTTTGACCTAAAGAGTTACTACTTTGCAGGAGTACTTTCTCAAGATGGAAAGTAACTGCCAACTTAACACAGCAAATGGAAGCATTTTATTTTAAACCTAAATAATAACCGAGAATTTTTTAAGAAGGCTCTGTTAACTTCAGAACTCCCGTCATCAAGACAGGAGCCTTCCTTGGTTCCTTTGGTTAAAAAGAAAAATTAATTTAAGATGATGACAGCAGGGTGCTCAAAGGCAGGTGCAGGTAAATTGAGTTTATCCACTTCCAACTTGGGCAATAGAGAATTTACCTCTTCTTGGTTCTTGGCTGATAGACCTCTAGAAACTAACAATAACTGTGAGGGTGGTGAGACACTGGAAGAGGTTGCCCAGAGAAGCTGTGGCTGCCCCATCCCTGGAGGGGTTCAAGGCCAGGCTGGATGGGGCTTGGAGCAACCTGGTCCCTGCAGGGGGTTGGAACTGGATGATCTTTAAGGTGCCTTCCAACCCAAACCATTCTATGATTCTATAACAGCATTTCTGTTCTTCTGCCTCTATTTTTATGGTGCACTTCTGTGACCTTTCAGAAAGTACCGAGAATTCCCTGAGAATCTGCAGATATTAGTGCTCTCTCCCAAGAAGTATTTCCTTTAGCATGTCTACGTTTCCAAGTTATTCCCAGTAAGAGCAGCTCTCTGGAGAGAGACTGTTGGTGCTGAAGTCCCTGCCTTCACCCTTTACACGTTTCAGTGAATTTTACTTTGGAGTATCTGGAGCTGGACCTGTCAACTAAAAAGCCATAAGCCATGGGAGGGCATTTTGGGGACCTCCTTTCCAATTTAGTTGCTTTGTAACAAAATTCGGCTCCTGCAGCCCCACATGTCCTTCACCCTGAAGAAGCTCCACAAGCGGGGACAGCCAGGAGGTCACAGAAATGCTATCACAGGCACGTCCCTTGAGCTCTTGGATGCTCCTCTCAGATGTCCCACCCCTTGGCTGGGCAGACAGGGGTAAAAGAAATAAAATCCAGCCGTGCTGCTTCGGTCTGAGCTATCCGTGATCCCCTGGTTTCCACTCGGCTACGGGTCTCTGAGCTGATGGGATGAAGTGCGAGGGAAAGGAGGGAAGGAGCCAGCTCCATGGCTTTGTTTTGGGCAGGATGCGGGTTGTTCTGAGCAACAGTAAGACACACCGTCCCCCTGGCTCCTGGGGCACTTTCACCCCTTCTGCTTCTCTCTGAGACGGAGGGTGAGGAGGTGAAGTGTCCTCTTTGTGGTCCCGCATCCTCCCCGGTGTGGGACCCGGCATCTCCCAGTCGCTCTGTACTTCCTAACCGCATTTATGGGAACAGGGGACTAAAATAAGCGTGTCCATATCTCAGAGAGGCAGTCAGAATGAAGACCAGTAAAGTCTTACTTCGTTTCCTCCAGTCTTGCTATCACAACTATATTCTTTGACAAAGCAGCGCAGAGGTGTCGAGGATGACAATGATGATGATTTATTTTTATCGCCGCTTTTGCAGTGATTAGCATATTTTTCTTTTGATTTTTGTCCTCCTGCCTTCAGCTTGCTCCCACATTCCCATTTAATTCTCTCTCCTCCCCCCCCCCGCCATTACCCCCCCAACCCCGGCCCTCTTTTTTCTCCCCCTTCCTTGTTTTGTCTCCCTCAGGTTTTTGTTTTTTTTTTCATTGTCACATTGTGCCCCTTCAAATGCCGCACACATTTTTTGTCAATGGAGCCTCTGTAGTGGCTGGAAACCGAGAAGACCCTGTGCTGCTGCTCGCCAGGCAGCAGGGGACCCAGGGTTTTTCTCAGTTTCCAGCTGCTTTTGAAGCAGCACTGATTGGTTCCTCTCGCTGCTGCGGAAAAGGCTGGCACACGGGAGCGACAAATTCAGCATGTCCTTCTGGCCCGTTTTCAATAGACCCGCAAGTGCCAGAGCAAGAGACGGGGAGCAATTTGAGGCTCAGCCGTCCCTCTCGCTGTTCAGTCGAAGCAACAGTCCCTCCCGTCCCCTTTCTACCCCCTCTTTGCCCTTCGCTGCTTCTGAAAAGTAACGCCACAAGCAGTGGGAACAAATATATTTAAATATCAAAGTCTTTGAGTATCTTTTTCTCCCTCCTGAAGTTTTAAGCATCTCCAGTAGGCTCGGGGAACCTCCTGTACTATATGCTTAGGATTCAATCTGGCACATTCAAGGGACTAAAATACAACACTGTAAGTGGGGTAGAGTGAGCAGAGAGAAGGGATGGAGGACAAAAAGCAACACGAGTCCACAATAAACGTGTGTGTGCCCTAGGCCAGCTGCAAATCACTAAAACATTGCCTTTATAAAGCTACATAATTGTATTTTATGAATCCATTATTTCCTAACAGCCATTTATCTGGCCATTAGGCATTAGAAACTTCTGGCAGACACGACTGCAGAAGCAATTCGGAGAAAAGATTTGGAAGAAGATTGGTTAGTGGATTTGTAAGTGAGTTCAAGGCAGATACATTAAGAAACAGCATATAAGTGGTTTGGGGGTAAAAATCAGGCCACGGCTCCACCAGGCAGTAAATCCAAAGTTACAGCAGTTAATCCCAGATCAAAAATGTCACCGCCTCTTGATGCAATGTACTCAACTGGTACGGCTTATGGTAATAGATTAAATTTGTTCAAAAAGCAAAACCTCGCCGCTGCGCAATTCGGGCTTGATCAAGTATCACTTTTTCTCCCATAGTTGTCACTGAGAATCACAGCACAAAGAATAAAGCTGGCATAAGCGCTGGATTATGTGCTCTGGCTGATTCAACATACGTTTTCATTGTGCCTGATCTGGACTGAATTTGTATTGCCCAGAGATCCCGTAACTCACGGAACTGGCCTGTATAAAAACATATCTACAGGCTCAGAGATAAAGGGCGATGCTGATAAAGTGAAGAGACAATACAAAAAATAAAACTGTAATTCTGGCCTAGGTTTTCCCAATAGCTCATCTCCACATAAGCACCCAAATAAAGAGCTTCCAGCACGTGTGGTTTCAAGCATTAGACTCCTGAGCTGTACGCCCAACTGGGCACCCATTGGGCTGGGCACTATATAAATTCATTTCATCTAGGCAATTAAGGAAAATAAACTGAACTCTTTGGTTCACACAATGACATATTTACAAAATAGAAGTTAAGAATAAGGTTTATCCAGGGCAGCACTTCTTTTAAGCATGCCACGATATGGTGGGGGAAGAGGGAGTATTCCACCAACAAGAGCCTGGTTTAGCAGGAATGTCCCATAGAACAAGCTGGCAGCCCAGAAAGCCAAACGCATCCTGGGCTGCATCAAAAGCAGGGTGGCCAGCAGGGCAAGGGAGGTGATTCTGCCCCTCTGCTCTGCTCTGGTGAGACCCCACCTGGGGTACTGTGTCCAGCTCTGGAGTCCTCAGCACAGGAAGGACATGGACCTGTTGGAACGGGTCCAGAGGAGGGCCATGAAGATGCTCCGAGGACTGGAGCGCCTCTGCTGTGAGGACAGGCTGAGAGAGTTGGGGTTATTCAGCCTGGAGAAGAGAAGGCTCCTGGGGGACTTTATAATGGCCTTCCAGTGCCTAAGTGGGGCTACAGGAGAGATGGGGAGGGACTCTTGATCAGAGAATGTAGTGACAGGATAAGGGGTAATGGTTTTAAACTGAAAGAGGGGAGATTTAGATGAGATTTCAGGAAGAAATTCTTTCCTGTGAGGGTGGTGAGACACTGGAACAGGTTGCCCAGAGAAGCTGTGGCTGCCCCATCCCTGGAGGGGTTCAAGACCAGGCTGGATGGGGCTTTGAGCAACCTGGTCTGGTGGGAGGTGTCCCTGCCCATGGCAAGGGGGTTGGAACTCAATGATCTTTAAGGCCCCTTCCAACCCAAACCATTCTATCATTCTTTGGTTCTAAGATTACCAACATGGTTGTTCAATTCCTTGTTTAGAAAAAGCTTTATTTTTATCAGAAAAGTTATTAGGCAGAATGTATCTATTCTTGCATTTTGTGTTTGTTAGTAAAGACGGGACTTAAAAAATCCTGAAAACTGAGGTCCACCCTCAGCATTATGTGAAGAAAGTGTCTGAACTTTGTCCAGATGGATGATGGAGAAACCTGGTCCAGTCCCCTCACTGATCTAGTCACCAGCTGCTGGAATAGAGCTGCCAACAAAGGTGCAAGCAAGCACCAAAAGGGATGACTTCCACGACGTAGCACCCAGACAGGACACCACATCACTTCCCTTGGATGAACGATGGGAATAGCTTTCGGTCCCTACACATTTGGGCCAGATTTACATCACTTACCTCCAGGTTAAAGGCTCTTTATTCTCCCATCTTATTGTGAGTGTCCTGAGGGAGCCACTCTGCCAGGTCTCCATCTCCTGCCTTCCCCTCTCCAAAATCACAGACATCAAGATATTCACCCTTTGCATACATTTTAATTTGTATCTAAACTATAGCCAGGAAATATATATATACATATATATATATACTATGCCCAGGGAAGTATTTGAGGCACAATCCCTGGAGGTATTTAAAAGACGGGCTGACATAGTGCTCAGAGACATGGTTTAGTGATGGTTTTTTATCAGAATTAGGTTGATGGTTGGACTAGATGATCTGAAAGGTCCCTTCCAACCTGGACAATTCTTTGATTCTATGATTCTATACATTGACTGCTCTTCCATGACTTTTTCTTCCAACTCAGTTCAACAGCACTAGGTTGTTAAGGAAAAAAAACCCACTTCTTTTAGTTCTGATCGGACACTGGAAGGTCAGGGTGAGTGCCCTCCAAGTACAAGTATGGGATGGGGCTGGGTGACGCTTTCCAAGGGAAGAGGCAACGGCTGCTCCGCGTGTCCCTGCAGGCTCCAGAACCAGCTCTGCAGGCTCCAGAACCAGCAGTTGGGGTGTCCCAGTGCCAGACAGGCCAGGGAGGTGGAGTCTGGAAGGTTTGTGGGTGGCAGCTTACCTGGAGGCCTCCTCTTCCCTGTGGTGTTCCAGGCAAAGCCTCCGAGAAGGCTGTCAAAAGTCGCATGAAACTGGAGAGGCTTTAATGCAAAAATGCCTGGAGTGGAGCTTAGTGAAAAGCAACTGAGGACAGGACCTAAGAGGATTGGGTTTGCTTGTGCCAAAACCACCAATTAACAAATGAAACGTTGAAGATGATGTATGTGGCAGTGCCGTGACAGGCCCTGCAGCTACGTGAGGCAGGGAATACAGCAGCCCATCATGTGTTTCTTGCTGGGACAGCATGGTTTCCAGTTCTTTGTCAATAAGCCTCACTTAAAAAACTGCTCTGGGTCCAGCTCCACCTGCCCTTTCATATAGCTTCCCAGGGCTGCTGCCCGTTCCTCTCGCCCCATGCTGGCACTGCTGCCTGGTTTAACAGTGCTGAGGCTGAGACCAAACTAATAAACTCCATGGAATAGTGCTGAGTTTGTCCCGAGCAGCGCAGATGTGCAGCAAGGAGACCCACCTCCAGTTCAAGCACCAGAAGTGCCTACCTTTATGTGCATTAGGGCCACGAAGAGGCTCAGAGGGCTGGAGCACCTCTCCTGTGAGGACAGGCTGAGAGAGCTGGGGTTGTTCAGCCTGGAGAAGAGAAGGCTCCGGGGAGACCTTAGAGCCCTTTCCAGTCCCTACAGGAGAGATGGGGAAGGACTCTTGATCAGGGTGTGGAACAATGGGACGAGGGGTAATGGTTTTAAACTGAAAAAGGGGAGATTTAGATTAAATAGTGGGAAGAAATTCTTTCCTGTGAGGGTGGTGAGACACTGGAACAGGTTGCCCAGAGAAGCTGTGGCTGCCCCATCCCTGGAGGTGTCCAAGGCCAGGTTGGATGGGGCTTGGAGCAACCTGGTCTGGTGGGAGGTGTCCCTGCCCATGGCAGGGGGGTTGGAACTCCATGATCTTTAAGGTCCCTTCCAACCCAAACCATTCTAAGATCCTATGGTATGTTGAGCCAGGTGTGCAAGACAGCACTAAGCGAAGGGTTTGCAACACCCTACAGTAACACCTGATGTGTCACAAGCAGCTGTTTTTAGCAGAAGAAACGCATTACTCACTAGCTGTTGTTTGGGCCAAGGAGATGCTAAAACAGCTCATTGGGTTTCAACATCACTGTGACACAGTTGTACTCGTCCTATTTCCAGGAACTGTTGAGCTTACGTCAGCCGGGGCTCTGCACCGTGCTCCAGCACGTGGCGTTGCCCCCATAAAAAGAGATACGCATGGACAGGCTGGGGTAAGCGACAGGGATCATCTTGCTGCTGCTACGGAATAATACATCCAAGTGTTTTAATGATTTATCATCCAAGAATTTCCTATTTAACCATAGAATCATAGAATGGTTAGAATTGGAAGGGACCTTAAAGATCATCGAGTTCCAACCCCCCTGCCCTGGGCAGGGACACCTCCCACCAGACCAGGTTGCTCCAAGCCCCATCCAGCCTGGCCTTGAACCCCTCCAGGGATGGGGCAGCCACAGCTTCTCTGGGCAACCTGTTCCAGGGTCTCACCACCCTCACAGGAAAGAATTTCTTCCTGAGATCTCATCTAAATCTCCCCTCTTCCAGTTTAAAAACGTTACCCCTTGTCCTACAGAGGACTCTGTCAATAGGAAAAGGGGAATCATGGAGACCCAGGCACCCTTTTAGCGATGCTACGTCGATGACAAATACAACAATCCCTAGGTTCGGGCTCATGGGTGACAGTTTTTCTTCCCTTCAATTTGTGTTACAGCCCGAAATCACAAAGCTGTGATCCCCGAGAACCCCCTTTGTCATGCATATCGGCTTTCGTTGTGCCCCTTTTTGTCCCCAGTGTGACAGGAGCATTGTGGTGCCTTGTGTCCGGGGAGCAGGTTGGCTTTATTGTCCTTGTAAATACGTACCGCCGGGCGCAGCTCGGGGAGAGCTGGCAGCGGGGTGGGGGGGGGGGAAGAAAGGCATTGAGTTCGTGCATGACTGACGCCGACCCGGACAACTGCTCTGACCCCCAGCAGATGGTGGTGCAGGGACTGCAATGATCTGGAAGTAATAGCATGTGCCATTTCTTTTTGTTGGGAACAGACAGCCAGACCCTGCCTTTCCCTCCCCTGGGTGGCAACAGCTGTATATACAGTCGGAGCCCGGCCAAACCCATAACTGTCGCTCCAGCCTCCCTTCCCCGGCCCTTCGGCACAAAAAACCTTGGGCGCCCGGGCTTCAGCCGGATTAAATGCCGCTGGAACACCACATGGCTCTTCCCGACGCTAATAAAACGGTGCGCGCTGAGGCACAGGTCCGTTGCTTTCCTAGGGAAAAAAAAGTAAGGAACAGTTAAAGTTATCCCCCCCTCCCGATATTAGACTCAACGGTGGGAGACGTTGGTGGTTTTTTTTAACCCCTACCCAGAGAAAACCAGGCTCCAGGACCCGGTATGAACGAAGCGTTTCAACTTTTAGACCACAAATAGCCTCCGCTGTAGCTTTAATAACTTTTCGTTCTCATCTCTATCAGTTTTTATCAGGGACCAAAATAAGCATTTGTTTTGAAAGGAAGGTATAAAATGGGTGAAAGTCCACAAGAGATGGTTTTTTTCCAAGGCCAGGGGAGATTTATTGCTTCAGAATGATAGCGGAGCAGTTGGTATTTGCTTTTGTAAGTCAGAGGCCAGATTTTTTATAATTCGTTATATATGGGGCATCTCATCAGAGGTCAAAAATGACAAATAATAGCGTGTTGGAGTTAATAATCATCCACTGTATGTTTGGCCTGTGTTACCTACGGCCATAAAATCGTCCTGATGGTCTGGAAGGGAATTTCCTTGGGATGAGGGGAATAACTGCTCCCTGCCCTTCCTCTCCCAGCCCCAACCGACACGGCTGTCAAAGGAAGGGCCTGAAAACCAGCTGGGCTCTGAACGTTGTATTTCTGGCTGCTATAATGCTTCTGAGGTGCTTTCACTGGGGAGGTAAAAGAAAGGCAGACTTGCAGAATCACAGAATGATATGGGGTTGGAAAGGACTTCTGGAGATCATCTAGTCCAAACCCACAGAGACTCACAGCTCTTGAAACGAGGAACAAAGGTGAGGCGGGAGTAATGGCAAGGAAATGCATTTCTTTTTCCACAAAACCTCCTTAATTTTTTTTTTTTAATCCACTCTATACTGGCATAAACACCTCTTGAAGACTTCACACACAAGGGCCTCCACCTACAAGCCCACCTCCAAACTGTCAGACTATTCCTCCGAGACAGCAGACACCTTTACATTGTCTAATTCAGAGCAATCTCCCTCTTTCCCTGCAGGGGAAACCTGTCCTGGGTTTTGCCTCTCTCAAATTCCCCACGTTCATGCAATATCCCTGGGGGCACCCGACGTCTCCCAAGTGGCAGCATCATGTCAACGGCCTCGGGTCACGGTCAGCCTCTGATGGCTGAGATGCGTATTCCTGGTTATCTTTCACTTAGGAATTTCATCCTCGACTTGAGAAATAGCCTCAGAAAGTTTGCTAAGACCAGCTTCAGTTCTGACAAGCCCTCGCCTTCTGAAAAAACCACAATATTAGAAAATCCCTGTTCACCTCCAGTGTGAAACCACCTCGTGTTCATACAATCACAGAATCATACAATCATAGAATTGTCTAGGTTGGAAGGGACCTTTAAGATCCTCTAGTCCAACCACCTAGTTCATCACCCATGAGCATTGGGTCAAGGGAAAAAATGTTTGAATTTCTCTTTATATGACTTTTACTGAAAATTCTTCTTCAGTCTGAACTCCTTCCAGACTGTCCTGGTCTTGTTTCCAGTCGCACTACCTCAAACGACAAACACTTAAACAGAAGTAGCTTTACTTTCTTGACTAATCCCATTAGCTTTAATGAGCCTAATCGCATGAGTAAAATTATGCATGGGCTTAGCTCTTGGCAAGGTCAGTGCCAGCGGTGAGCACAAAAACAAACTGATAATGAAGCTGTGAGTAATAAGAATGGTGGGATATCTGGACTTCTAGAAAAAAAGATACAGCTCTTTGGAACATTAAAAATTAAACACCACTTGTTAAGATTAAAGAAGAGAGAGTGAATTCTGAACCAAGATTGACAATAAATAAAATTACACAGAAATTCTTTAATTAATTAGCACCCATGACATGTCTTTGGTTACCTCTGTAACAACTATAAGCTCATTACCTTAGTTATTACTTATCTGTTCATCCATTCATTTATACAAAGCTCATCAATATGATATCCAAGCACTAATGAACTTTAGCATTAAAAGGTCATGTGTAATCTCCTGAAAGGAAAAAATTCAAAAGGTTATTTTATTCACAAGTGTCAGCCACCCTGGATCTGAGCAATGAAATATTCTCGGGCAATTTATACAGAATTTATTTTCATTAATTACTGCCAGAAATAGTCTTTCTTTTCTTCAGGATGAGGATTATGGAAAACGGGCTACAGAACAGCAGAGGTTCAAAAGGAGAGTGGTACGAAAGTTAGACTAAGTCCACAACAACTAGAATTTGTGCAACTGTTCTTGACAAAAGAAATAATCCAAATAGGTATCAACATGGCAGTTTTACAAGATAATTATTTTTTAGGATTATGTGTTCTTTGACCATGCCTTTAGATGACTTTAAAAAAGCTTCGCTTTCGGGAGTGCATAACTTCCTCAATATTTTAAACAAAGAAACAGCCCCAAACCCAGTATTATCTTCATAGCCTGAGGCCATGGACACTCTCTGTAAGCCACTAAACACACAAAATAAGTTTAACTTCATACAGGACCAGCGTGAGGCTTAACCATCACTAAACTCTCCAAATAGTGTTTATGCAGCTTTATACTCGTTGTGAAGCAATTAATTTCCTAACTCCTGTCTCAAGCCATGACTAGGGAAATTCCTGTGTGCACGTCTTTGTACGTAGAATTACAGGTTAAGGATTTCTGTCCGTGTTTCCTGCCGTCCGACATCGCGTGTGGTTATGACCGGGACCTACACTTTCCCAGTACACAGTAAAAGGGGACGGTTTATAGTGTCAAATAGGTTTTTAGTGGTAGCTTTATCAAGGGGTTACGTGCACTTTGGGGTTTTCTTTTAGAGCAGGCTGCTGATCTCTTTTTTTGTACCTTGTTATAGTTAGTCTGAAATTCCCTTAAGCACTATATCCAGCAGAAAAAATGCATATAATCAAGAGTGTGGGCTTCTTTCCTGTTTTGTCAAACCAAATGAGTTTTCATTCTTTGGGGGCTTTTCCAAAACACATTTTACTTGTGGGTAAGCGTGAAGCACGTCAGCATCCACTTTCTCAAAAAGCTTCATGAACGGGAGAGCAGAGTGGCTGAAAAAATCAGCTCTAACTCTGTCACCAACTTTGAGGCTCGGGTGTGAGCAGGTCTCTGGCAGTGTAGATGGTAAACTAATATACATCATGAAAACAACAGAACTGTGGCAGCACCTCTGGTTAAACAGTTTTTCTGCACAAAGACATCTGTTTTCACATTGATTCGGAACTGCAGCATTGCAAATTCAATTTGTATTTATATATGAATAAAATCGATAGAACAGCTGGAGCCGTAGCATAATCTTTTAAATCTTCCTTTTGCTTTGTTAATTGTTTGTGATAATTCACAGCCTAATTGACTAGTTCAATCTCTCCTGTCCTCTTGATTTCAGTGGGATGTAACTCATGTCCCTTGGTGTGCTCTGCTCAAAACCAGTGCCACGGGGAGCAGACAGACTGAAAAGTGTCTCCTGTAGCATCTTTGGAAAGCGTGGAGATTTTTACATGGTTTATCCCGCTGTACTCCTTGTCAGGAATGACTTTGTAATCCACATGGATGGGCACCACGTGCACGAGTGGAGAAGAGGTTAAGAGACAGGCTCTATACTCTTAACTTTAATGCAAAGCGTCTTAACAATGTGTTCTAGCAAAGTATTTAAAAATAAGAGCTTACAGAAGTCAGTCATCAGGCTGTTCACGCTGTTAACCTCCATAACCACATGATGTTATTACTGTTAACCTCATCTTCCCTCCCCCTCTTCCTTCCTATTGTTTGCTATACTCACCTCTTGTATCTTGCCTTTACATTCTAAAAACCCTCTGTGAAGGGACTGTACTTGTTTGCAAGGCAGTGCCAGAGTGAGGGCCAAGCCCAACTCTTGGGAAGAGCCATACTAAGGCATACTCATGCCTTAACTCCAGCTCTGGAGTCCTCAACACAGGAAGGACATGGACCTGTTGGAACGGGTCCAGCGGAGGGCCACAAAGATGCTCAGAGGGCTGGAGCACCTCTCCTGTGAAAACATGCTGAGAGAGTTGGGGTTGTTCAGCCTGGAGAAGGCTCCGGGGAGACCTTAGAGCCCCTTCCAGTCCCTAAAGGGGCTACAGGAGAGATGGAGAGGGACTCTTGATCAGGGAGTGGAGCCATAGGACGAGGGGTAATGGTTTTAAACTGAAAGAGGGGAGATTTAGATCAGATATTAGGATGAAATTCTTTCCTGTGAGGGTGGTGAGACCCTGGAACAGGTTGCCCAGAGAAGCTGTGGCTGCCCCATCCCTGGAGGGGTTCAAGACCAGGCTGGATGGGGCTTTGAGCAACCTGGTCTGGTGGGAGGTGTCCCTGCCCAGGGCAAGGGGGTTGGAACTGCATGATCTTTAAGGTCCCTTCCAACTCTAACCATTCTATGATTCTAAGATGCAGATTCAGATTTTCTTTGTGCTATCCTCCTCTCTGATGTTATGATACACAAGGAAAGATTATTTCCCAAGGCTCCTGCTGCAGATTGCTAACTCGCCCGTCCTTTCTCCCCATCATCCTCAAGACGATGCTGCAAATCCTCTGAGCTGTGTGGGACGATGGAAGCTTCCCTTCCAAACAGCAGAGGCACTTCTGACACCGAGTTGTCCAGCCGGCAGCTGAAGCGATAACTTTTGTTGGCACACACACCGAAGTTCAGATGTAAGACACGTTCTGTGGGCAACTGCCTGTTTGTTTTCTTTCCTAGACACGCGGTTAAACCACATTGTACATCCTGTGCTTATAAAATTCCAGCAGGGTTGTATCACAGTACCTACTGCTAGAGTGTGTGATTTACACCACTGCAACATCTCGAGATCAATCTGCTGCTTATGATGACGAAGATTCAGATAACCATGTGGTTCTACTACCTGCCGTGCTTTTTAAGGTCGCAGGATTTTATAAATAGCTAGGATTTTATAAGTTATTTTTCATAAAAAGACTGGGAAGGGGACTCTTGTCTCCTTGCGTGTCTCTTCCCTACATGCTCTTGCCAAGCAGATGAGAGACACGGGGTGCTTCTACACAACCACGTTGTCTTCTCACCTTTCTCCAAGCTAGTAAAGGAGGAGGCAGTTGCCAGACAAGAAGCCAGCCGGCATCTTGGCTACTGCTGTGCCCAAAGGAATGAGGTTAGGGGAAGCCCAGAGCTATAGTTGAGTTGGAGAAAGTTTGATCCAGACTGGTCAAACGAGCTTGTTGAAATCTTTAGCCCAGTCACTCCATCTTGCATCCAGCACTCCCTGTTCCCATCTGGCCCTTCTGCTTCAGAGCCAGGCAAAGACCTCCCTGTCCACGAAGAGAGCCCGGTCCCTCTGTGGGCTCTCGCTGGGCTCCCCGTCTTTTCTCCTCTTTACACCCAAAGTAAGATCCTGAGAGGACAAGGAGAACTGTATGAATTCCTGAAGGAAGCTGCTGGCATCCACTCAGCACAGACCAGGCACGTACCTGGCTCTTTCCACACCTGCACGTCTCGGTGAATCCAAAGAAGTAGGAGGTGATCCTGACCCCCGGTTTAGAAGTGAGAGAAAACTGGATTTAGTCCTTTAACAGCCTTCCATTTTCGAAGGTGGACAAATATTCTGGAGTCGCCCAGCAGAGCCTCTTCTTGGAAAACAAGAGAAGCCCAACGCTTGTTGAAATCCCGTGCTTCAAAGGCACTTCTGAGGTGGGCTCCTCCAAATCATCTCTGAAGCAACGGGCATCATTCAGTACCTACTGAAATAGCAAACACAAAATTTTAAATGGTTCAAACCTCGGATTTAAATTTTTTTTTCCTACTTGGGCTCTGGAAGCATTTACATTTGTTATAGACCAGAAAGAAGGCCCTAGTTCCCCAAGGCACTAGATGCTTTCAGTTTCCTCTAATTCCATTCAACAGGAATTGCTCATGCTCCACTACGTGAAACACAAACTTTTAGCAGCAAGAAGAAAATTCAACGCATGAACAATATTAAAAAACCCTCTGTGGTTTTATTATCTTTCCTTCCACCAGCTACTCAGATAATTTCAGGCTATTGTTTTTGATTTGAATAGTATTCCTGGCCTTTTGAACTACAGATTGTTTATGATCCAAAAGGAAAAAAAAAAAATTCAATGGTTATTTGTTTTATAATGTACCTCTGTCAGTGATAGAAAGGATTACAATAGTTTTTGTAATTATTAATTCTTCGAAATAATATACCTGCTCCGGTACCTAATTAATCTGGTTATTAATCGAAATGCCCTCATTGTAAAATATTAAAAGAGTCTAGACACAGCAGATTATTGTGTGCTGTATTTTTAGATTTTTCCAGTTTGATTCAAAACACACTAAAAGAGGGGCCCCAGAAAAATGACCATCTAGAGACAGTCCATGGCAAATATCCAGAAACCATGCTTAATGGCATGGAGTTAGCACGAGCTGAGATCATACTTTAGCCTTGGGAGAGAGGAAAAAAGAAAAAAAAAAAAAGGGGGAAAAAAAAAAAGAGAGAAGATGTTTTTAGGAAGAAATTTCCAAAGGGATTACGAGTTGCTCTTTGCAAACAATACAGAGGATTTCCAGTATGCATTGTGCTTTTGCCGAGAACTGCGCCTGTGAGGGAGCCAATCAAAGTCCTTTCGTACCTAATGAGGAGGGCGAAATCACGATGGGGAAAGTCCCTTAATGATAGCAAACAATAGCTGTTTGTACAGCAAGTAGAATTACAGCAAACTCTGTCGCCAAGCAATCTCTTAAAACATGATTTTACTCATCTGAGACATTATTCATTGAGTTAGTATTAGCAGTGGGGAGCACATGTGGCAAGAAACCCAAAATCGTATTCACGGGATTACCGAAACGTTAATTTTTTTCCTAAAGTGGGAGGCAGCAGAGGTATGGAGGTGCAGTAATAAAAATGATGTGGGTTTTGGAATCTCAGCGGATCTTTAAATCAATGTTGCATTTGTGCTTGAGGTTAGATTGACATGTTATGTGGAAGACATGGAGGAAGCTGAACGGACAGGACAGAATCTTTGATGTAAAAGGAAAAATTTTCAAATGCGGCCTTCGAATGGGCAATCAGACCCTCACCTTGAAACAGTTAATGTGTCAAATGAATCCAAAACTGCCTCTATTCAGCAGCCCAAGAGGTCACCACAAGGTTCACTTCATTGGTGGCAGTCCTAGCTTTTTGACTCAACAATTTTTGTTCGCTAAACAAATGCACCTTACACATTTTGGTTGCAGATGACAACAAAACTATGAAAACAGGCTTTTCACTTAAAACCAGTATTTCAAAAACATGATGTAAGAAATGTAAGAGATCTTTCTAATAGCTGTGCCACTAGACCCCAGCCTCCTACTCTTTGTTTATATTCGCTATTTGGAAAAATGTTTTCCTTCCTATTTCTCAATGTTTTCCGAGCTCTGCCTTAATTTTTAAACTCAGTAATGAATGAAAAGGCGTTTGGCGAGTACGGCGTGCCAGAGCTACCAAGAGCAGTGAGACAGGTCACCTCGCTGGTGGGTTTTGGCTTTTTTTACAGGTCTGGCAGGACACCCCAGCTGCTCAATCGTTATTAACTCGGGGTGATTTTTTTAACACGATTTAAGTGATTCAGACAGAGCAGGCACGTCACTTAGGGACAAAACTTCCACAAAAGCTCCGGTGTGACCTCCTGAGAGAACACTCATTTGGCGCTGAGGGAAAAAGCCTTGCCCTCCCACTACTGACTGAAGGCCCCGTGGCCTGGAGGGGCCAGAGACCCCGCGGGGCCCAGGTCCGGGCGGTGAAAGCCACGACGCCGGAGCCCCGCACCAGGCCCCTAAAGGCGGCTGAACCCGGTGACGGGACAGACCGGGCCCGAGGCGCCCGGTCCCGTAGGAGGCCTAACGCCAGGCCGCCCGGCAAGGCCTGGGCCCACCAGGCCGCGCATGTGCCGGGCCCACCGACAGCACGAGGCGGGCGGCCCCACACCCGCTCCCCACGGAGGGGGTGGGGGGGGGGAGCGAGCGTCGGGTGGGGAGGAGGCGCCGGCGAGTTCTTCTAACCGGCGCGTCCCCTCGCGCTGGCAGCCACCCCCTCCCCTCCGCCCCGGATGGTTTCTCCCCGCCGCCACCTCCGCCCCCCCTCCCCGCGTTGGTCCCACCCCCTCCGGCAGAGGGAATCCCTCGCTCCCCACCCTCCCCCTCCCCGCGGCGGCAAGCCCCGCTCTCGCGAGAGTTGTCCCCCCTACTCTCGCGAGAGCGGCGCGGTTCCCACGCCTGGGCTGTTGTGTCTGAGAGGGAGAAAGCCCCGGCCGCGCTGAGTGGGCGGCGCGCGCCGCTCCTCACCCGCCTCCCCCCCTCCCCCCCCCCCCCCCCGCGCGTGTCTCACGGGCCCGCGCACGCGCGCTGGGGGCCGGCGGAGGCGGCGGCGGCGGGGGTGGTAGTTGAGGGGGGGAGTGCCCCCCCCCTTCCTCCCTCCCTCCCCGCTCTCGCGAGAGTAGGAGTTTTGGCGAGAGTTTGTGGAAGATGGCGCCTGTTGTGACAGGGTAAGTGCGGGGGGTTCGCGGCGCCGCGCCGGGAGCCGCCGGTGTCTGGGGGTGCCGGGCCGCCGGCTGCCCCGCTCCCGCCCCTCGGCGCCTCCGCCGCCCTTCTAGGGAAGCGGGGGTTGGCCTCCGGGCGGCCCGGCGGCAGGCCCCGAGAGGCAAAAGCCCCGAGGGGCTGGGATCCCCCCCGGGTGGGCGCACGGGAGGAGGCCCCCCGCGGCCCGGCTGAGGGGCCGCCGGCCGTCGGGCTCTCCCCCGGGGCTTTCCCCCCCGGGCGCCGAGCTTGCCGGCAAGGCTGGGAGCTTCCTTTGCTCCCCCTTCTCACCGGCCGGGACTCCATGCAGGGTCAGTGGGTATCCCCGCCGCTCCGGAGCGGGTTCCTCTCTGAGGGCTCCCTGGGGAGGGGGAGCCGGGGCTGGCACAGGCCCCTTCCCCTTTCCCCGTCGCCCCGGTTCGCTCATCCTGCCCGCAGGAGGGGGGGGGATCTCCGGGTTCCCTCGGCCACAGCCCGGGAGCTCCCGGACAAAGGGGGTTTTCTCCCGTGGTGAGGAGAAGTTGAGCGCGGCCGTTCCTCAGCCCAGGTCCCGGCCCGGGCTGCCCCAGCCCAGCGGCTCTGTCACTTGTCGCCCGCTGCGCTGGAGCAGCCCGGCGCCGTCAGGCTGCCCGCCCTTGCTTAGCAGGACAACCCGTTCCTTCGGGTCTAAGGGACTGGGGTTGCCTTTCTCTCCTCCCTGCGCACCGTTCCCGGGCTTTGTTGAGTTTCCTCAGCTGCCTTCCTCCTAAGATGGCATTGCAGCGAAGGGTAGCAGCCTCCCCACCCCACTAAGCCACGCTGGATCGTAATGAATGATAGTTGCCGTCCCTTTCAACCACACTGGGTAATACTTAATCATGGCCAGCCGGCTGCAGCGTGTGTCACTGTAATAAGTGACACCCTCTTAGCCACCTACAGCTGACGAATAATAACAGATCCACTGCTGGTGTACAGGATGCAATCTCACCTGCAGTGTTAACATCGCATATTGCCATCCACGCCACAGTGTGAATTCTGCTTGCTTTTAAGTGCTGTGCCCTTAATTTTGGGCTATACAGAGCACGTGTGACCTCCTTCTAGGTGTTGAGGAAAAGGGGCAGTCAAGAGAAGAACAGGCAGTTTCTGCCCTCCACCTGTTTGTTCCAGCTGAAATCTTGGCTGTTGAAAGTACTACTGTGTCTTTCTAAAACGTGGACCTTATTTTGTGATTTCACAGTGTGTCTGTGACCTTCTGTCTTCCCTGTGGGATTACATTGTCTACAGCATTGGCTCTGTGGTTAGAGAGCAACAGCCTGCTTGGGGGTGGGGTGGAGTTGGTGGCTGATGCTTTTGTTCTCATGGAGAAGGTAGCATTATGGTATTTTGTTGTTTTGTTTGGCTGCAGTAGTGTTTCCAATTCCTCACTCTTGTTTGTCGAAAACTAAATCGAAGCTTTTGCTTGATTTCTCTCCTGATAAAGGCATCTTGCTGCTCATACACGTTTTCCCAATTAAATGTTCTTTAGGGAAGCTGGTCTTGTTTGTTATGGTTCCTGGAGTGTACTATTTGAGAGGTTAGAGTTGAAGGAAGGGAACAAATGCTTTTAAAGTTTGCTATAACTATTAGTCTGCGCTGTAGTTAGCGATTAAGTTTTTCCACGTTTCCATTCGTTTACTCATCTGAATGTTTGGGCTCCCTTTGCTTTTGTTTATTATTATTACAGGTTTGTCAGAAGTGTTCTCATGTTTGTGACTTTACTTTTACCCTTCTTGGAGATTTGTTAAAATGTTGACAATAACAACTGTAGCTTTGTTTTTTTTTTTTAAATAAATGGTCAAATAATTTGAACATTAGGGGAAAAAACCCAAAAACATTGTAATAAGAGTGAGAAAAATTGTATGTAGTTTAGGTTCTTAATGCTAAATTTATTGTTCAAAACCTCTAAGTCCAGTTCTTTAAAATGTAGTCTTGTTTTCTGGTTGTTAAATGTTTTTAGCGCAGTTAAAATGAAGTCTGTTAACTTTGGTTAATGGTATAGTTAGATTATGTTATTATATGACCTGTTTTGGGGAGTACAGCTCTGATGCAGAGTTGTTTGTGTGGATTAGGATTAAAAATTGATGATACCCCAGTAGCTGATCTATTATTATTTTTTTTCGATACAGTCAGTAAAGACAGTTTTCTTTCTTGACTGTTCTGTAAAAGCCGACTTGCAATTAAAAAGCTATAAGTGAAGAATGTAGTACCCAAACACCGCGTTGTATTCGCATGGGCAGCGTGCGGTTCTTACGGGTCCTCAAACTTTGAGATAAAGCATATGGCTTTTCTGCAGCCAGTGTAAGCTGAATGTGAAAACACATTTATTTATTTTTCCCCCCTGTGAAAACTGTATGCCTAAGCCTAAATTATGGTGCCTAGGTTTATGCTGTGTTGGAATGGAACAGTAGGAGTTTACTGCAGGACTTTTTGGGGGTGCAGTTGGGGGTACGTTACCAGTTTCTTGCTTGCAGCGTGTGGCACGGTCCCGCTACTTGCATTAGAAGGAAAGTTTTGATTAGAACTGCTTGTACGTCTGGTATGATTGAACCTCAGCTGCACAGTGGCTGAACTACCTACAGCAAGAAAATAAGCAGAGACACAAACCCAGTAACTGAAAATGAATTACGAACTATTTGAAGTATTATTTCAAATAAAGTGGCTAAGTTATGGCTGGGGTAATAGGATAGCATTTTGGGGGTTTGTGGAATATTTTTGTTTTGCTCGTGAGTGGTTTAGTGAAACTCATCATTTTAAGGTGACGAAATTAATGAAAATGTTTTTTAATTAGAGAAGTATGTTTTGAGTGCAAAACACTTTGTTGTAAATAATTGCTGATACTACAAAAATACCTGTAGGCCTCAATTAGTTTGAAATTTGCTGTGCTACGCCTAATACAACCATATCACAGAGAGAAATTCTAATCCTAAGAATTTAATTTTGTGTCATTTTAATATGAAATAAAACATGGAATGGTCTAGCCTGGGACGACCTCATTTTTAAAATACTAGAAAATAATTCAAGAAGCCATTGCAAAAAACCCTTGCAAAGATTTCTATACCAGCAAACAAGTGAGAAAAATTTAGAAAGGGCAGATAAAAATGATAAATGCTAGATACAGGTTTGAGTACTTGATTAGCAGTATATAAGACAGTGTTTGGATTTTTTTTTCACACTGGTTAAGAAGCCTTGAAAAAGACAAAAATAACTGAGTGGGCTTATCACTGGTATGGTGTTTTCCATAGGTGCTGTAAAGTAGAAGATAGTTTTGGTAACACTTTTCTAAGTATTAGACTATTTAAGTTACTTGTCTGAATTAGTCAGCCTAAAGTTCTGTGGTTAAGAGGTGTTTCCTGACCCAGAAGACTTAACGGTTTAAGGGTAAGGGAAGACACATCAGATCTGTGATGATAGAGAAGAATGTTTGGTATCAGCGGAGTGAGTTTTAGCGCAGTGGTCTAGGTGTGCTACCCATCTGGGCGTTTTGTTTGTTGTTTGTTTGTTTTTAATGAGAACTGTGGAAAAACTTGTAGGAGGTTTTTGAAAGAAGAAGGTGCTGCTCATGAAGCTCTCCCAACCATGAGGGTAACAGAAGAGAAGTTGAGAGACGTTTATCAAAACTTCAACTCCATCTACATCCTGATTAGTAATTTTAGGATGGGGACATTGACCAGTAAGGATGTTGAAGTCGAGAGTGAAGCAGATGTTGCTCAAGAGGTGGAGGGGCAGAGAAGGGGGAAGACTTGTGTGATCTGACCTTAGGCTAAAAAAGCGATCTAGAGAGGAACACTCAGAATAAATAGAAACAGGGTCAACTCTGGATTTTGAAAGATGGAGAAGGATGCTTCACTAGTTCAGGTGTGAACTGCTGTGATCGCAGGATAAAAGTTATGTTACTAAAGGCATGTGTTGGTGATGTTGTGGGCATCGCCAGGATCTTAAAACCAGGTTATTTCTAGGATCTGTAGAGAACCGTGGTTTGAGGGCTGACGCTTTGTTAGGAGTCCTGAAAGTCAATGACTTGCGGTGGTGGAAAGGAGACTGAAGCAGTGATAGAGCAGGACCTGTGTTTTGTCTCTGTTGAGACTGAGCTGATAGTGAGGCATCTATGCAGAGAGAGAGAGATGCAAGCCAAGGTGTTAGGTTGGACAAACGCAGGAGATAGGAAGTAGAAAGTATGTTTCTGATTAATGGCAGGGAGTTAATAGTTGGATTTGAATCCTGGCCCTGGATAAAGTGAAGGAGAATGGAAAGGGATGCAAGACAGAAACCTATTAAATGAATCATAAAATAGTGCATATGAATGAGGAGGCTCCTTCAGGAGCATGCACTGAAAGAACGATTAAAATGATAAGAGATGAATCATGAGAGCGACAATGCTGAGGAAACCAGGGAGAATATTTCCAGAAAAGAAGCATTGCTGGTAGTCTTGGGTGATTGACAGCTCTAGGAAGATAAGAACTACATATTGATTCCCAGCTTCATCGTAATGTTAGGCTGTGAAAGATGTTAGTGAGAATGGTTTCAGTGAAGCTCAAGGAGTGGAAACAGGATTACATGGGCTATAGGAGTAGAATTCAAGGATGGGATCTTCAGGCTACAGTTTTTACTGTCACTGGAGTTCTAAACGTAGTGCTTATTAAGATTTGAGTAATAGCATAACTGCAGCTATTGTATTGTGTATATGCACATGATGAGTGTTAAAGGTTGGGAAAAACTCGTTTACAATCAAATGAGTAGATGGTTTTGTGTGACTAACATTTAAATCATTATCAAGCAGGATGTCACTGTCTTAAGTCTGGCTATTGGGAAATCTTTGTGAGCACTATATTCTTGAAAGAGTCTTCTCAGATGCTTGCACATAGTCTTCCAACATTTTGTAGTTTCAGTAGAAGCAATTTGATGAAGTGAAGCTCTTGAATGGGATTTTATTTGCTTTCATTGTTTATTCGTTGTAATAAGTAGTTCTCTGTCATTTCTGACTTATTCTGGTTGATATAGAGCACAAAGAAACTTTGAAAACAATCTTTTTATAGCTTGATTTCTCCAGAAATAATCTGTAGACTGTTTTATTAGGCATAATATGTGTGCGTTTTTTACTGCTAGTTAAAAGGCAATATCCTTTGCTGATATCTCTTTGCAGAGATAAGTCTCTTTTAAATATGCTGTTCTGTACTATGAATTGCGTAAATGATCCCTGGTTTGTGAATGAGAGAGAGTTTCTTTCTTGTGACTTGCTAATTTCAACTTCTAGGGCTGGTTTTCATTATTTTGAACTTAAGCAATTTCTATATTTGAAAATAATGTGAAAAGAGGCTAAAGTAGCCTATAGCTACTTATAAAGCCTTCCTAAAAGCCGTGTGGTGCCTTCATGGGCAAAGATTTTGAAAAAAGGTTAGTAACTCATTTTTTGGTGAAAAGTACAGTTAAGGTGCTGTTTGATTTTTGATAAAATTGAAGAGAGAAATAGTAACTTCAGATTTGTAAAAAAAATAAAAATCATGTTTATTAGGAACAACTGTTCTTTCTTTGCAGTACACTTGAATCTCTATTGGGTATGAAGAATGTAGTTTATGCAAAATATTAGTTTCACATTTGGAGGGCAAATCATGTCTGCAGAATTTCAAAGATTCAGGACATCTTTTTTATGTTTTTAATACTTGCCACCCAAAATTCTTTGGATGTTAATTGCAAGCATATTATTAAATGACCTATATGGCACTGTAATGTGCTGAATCACTGGCTCCCAAGAGCATTTCACAGGGAAGAGGTACTATTAAGTGGATTTTTAGAAAATTAACATTACTGCAGCGCTTTAAAAAAACTGAGCAATTACAGTGTTTGCTTGCTTTTAAAGAGTTGCTTATTTTTTCCTGTGTATGTAGGTCAATAAGGGAAAAAGATAAATGTCAGTAGCTGATTGTCAGATGAAATCTTAATTCTGTTGACAAAACTGGATATGCCTTCTATAGTATTCTAAGGCAAGTTGTAATTATAGGTGTAAAATTATATTCTTGATCTTACTGATTTTTTTTTCATTATTTTAATGTGGAAATGCTTATAATGTTCTAATATTGTACACTTTTCATACTTGTCTTCCACATGTTTGCAATAATTAATAATTAAGATTATACGAGACAAGGAACTAATACGGAATTATGGTTATCTCTTTCCAATGTAAAAACTCAGAAAAGGAAACAGCCGATAAATTTCTCTGAAGAGAAAATTATGAATAGAAAGTAGTAATTTCCATATCATTATATTCTTACTGAGTCTTGGAAAAGTAAGTGCTAAACTTAGAGTTTGACATTATCTCATTTCCTGGGGTTCTACTTATGTTGTGGTGCTCTTTACTCATAATTTGCGCGTGTGTGTGTATTTTGTGGTTGCAACCTTTCTTTTTTAAAAAAAAAAAGCTTTACAGCTTAAAGAAACTTTTTTCATAGCCTGATTCTAGGTGACATTATAGGCCACTTTTCAGAGCTGATGTGTACTATTTAAAATAATTTCATTTACTAAGAAAAACTTAATACTCTTCAACTCTTAGCCAGATAGTGATATGTGGCCATGTATCATCGTGCTCTTTTATTTGTAAATGCATAAACTACATATTGCAGCAGCAAACTTTTTTTACCAAGAAAGGAAAGAAGGCAGGGGTTTCAGTATGTAGGCTGTGAGACATTTCTTGATTAAGGTTGCAGTTTTACATCCTTATAACAGAGGCTATTTACAAGATTTTACAAGGCTTTGCAAGCATAAATACTATTTTTGTTTTCTATTTAATATTTTTTTCGTGATTTTTGAAAAAATTGACTGATCTATAAAATTTTACTATTAGATATAGTCATTATAATGTTTTACTATTTTGATTAATCAGATTATTTGATGAATGACATGCTGCTGGGACATGATTTATTCTTTCTAAAGAATCAGAGTTTCAGTCAGCAGCATGTTTCTTCAACTATTTCATGAGGCTCTTTTTAGAACATGTCTTTTTATGTAGATAAGTCTTGTTGAATATATATTTCTGTAATTATTTAAATAAAGTTGTTTTCATAGCTTCACTTGGAAAAAATGAAGACATTAAGGTAGTTGTGTTAAGGTATGGCTTTTCCTCATTTGTTTCTTACCCAGGAGCAAGGACTATCTCCTTTTCATTGTGATTGCGTGGCTAACTTGTGTGAAGTGCCATTTCATCAGGATATTCAAAATCCAGAACGCTTTTTGTAATAGGCGACAAGCTGTATTGGGAAGTGGTCATTTTTGACTGCTCTATGTGAGATTACACCTATTACTTCATTTAATTTTTCTGCTTCTGGTAGGTGAGATTCAAGGATATGTACTGCAGTGAGCTCGAGACAGTCTTTTGATTGTTAATCTAATTTTTTGATAGTTATTTTAGTAGCAGAATGAACATTCAGAATAAATTTTCCCTTTGTGCGTATGGGGAAATGTAGAAATTTTTCTGTATGTGCCAGGAAAAAAGTCTTTCTACTGGTATTCTTGATAACATTGCTTCGTCTGTAGAACATTTCATCTGCACTTTGTGTTTTTTTTCAAAGCTATATTTGTGGCATATTTCCAGTGTGTGGTACTTTGGGAGACTATCAGGAAACTTGGTATCAGAATGAAATTTGATCAGGCAGCCATGAAATTCAGAATTTTCTAAGCCTGGGAGACGGAATTGAATTGTGTGAAATACTGGTCCCTAATTTTTGCTGGACCATAGAAATGGCACAGAGTAAAAAAATACTCTCTGGGCAGTATCCTGCTTTTCCTGGCAGCTCTTACTTTAACTTCGTAATGTAATTTTGTCTGGGAGCAACGGCAGAGGATCTTGCAAGCAGCGTTTCTTTTGCAAGCTGTGGATTAGGAACTGTGCCGGTGTAGAAAAGAAAGTTAAACTTGTTTGCTCAGCAGAAGAATTTGTGAAACTAAGCTTTTATCAGTTTTTGATACGGTGTGTGTGTGGGGGGGGTTTCTGATAATGGGTTACTGCTTTCACCGGTGCTGTTACGTAAAGGGAACTTCAAAATGAAGGTCTAGAGCATCAGAGGTGCTTGTGCTCGCTCTGAATTTATGCCATTGCGGAAGAGTTCTAAGGCCTGGCATAATAGAATAAATAATAATTAAACTTACTCAGTTATTTTGTTGTTGTTGTTGTTCCAGCCATCTGCGTAAAAGCCCTTCATGTCCTGAACATGAAAAAACAAGCACAAAAAAAACCCCCAGTGACTCGCCAAGGTCAAATGCAGAGTCCGTGGAGAGGTGGAACTAGAATTGCTGTCTCCCCATTCGGTTCTCGTTGCTCTTTGTGGTTCTGGGCTGTGCGGGGATTGCTGGGCTCTGACAGGGGCCGTCACGTCTCATCTCTCCCCGCTGGGACTGTACGAAAAGCGAAAGATGGGCAAGAGATAGCAGACTTTCTTAGGTTCTGAGTCTGTGTAACAGAAAGGTATGGTAAGGAAGATTAAGAATGACTGTGTTCATAATTAATGTGTTTTGGTAATAGCGGAGGATATTAGAACAGACGCTAGAGAGATGCTACTCTTGCCATAATTGAGACATAAAAGCAATGGATAGGGCAAGACCAGTGGGTAAATGTGGCATGAAGGAAAATGAAGCGGCGCTGCGGTGTGCTGGAGTCATGTCTTTATGCTGCTGAAGAAATTCAGTATAGGTATTTATTTTTAAAATTCAAAATATTTTACCACTTTCCAAATCAGCCGTCCAATTCTGGCTTCAGTAGTGAGTGTAAGGATTCAGAAAAGGAAAAGCTTTATTGAAAGACTGGTGTTATTTTGCATATGTGTTTCTTTTCATGCTCTCTTAGTTTTGTAGTGGATATACAGTGATGACTAGTAAAATCTTTAATAATGTAATATCTTCCAGAAGTGAGGGGGATATAGCTAAACTATTTTGGACATGTCTTTTCTATCCAAGTATTTTTCTGGCCAAATTTTTTTTCTTCTGCTGTTCAGCACTTCTTTGCCAGCGCTGAGTCCTGGGGTGTTGTTTTTGGTTTGGGTTTTCTCTTTTCCTTTTGCATTCCTTTTTTTTTTTTTCCCCCTAAGTATTGCATGGTTGGTGTTGTTTTTGGTTTGTTTTGTTTACATGTGCATTACAAATCTCTCATTAATAAGCTGTGCAGAGCAGTTAATCAAAATAAGTCTTTGGGATCAGGCTTCCTCTTTGGAAGAGGCTTGTAGCACGCTTGGTGCATTGTGACAAACTCTTTTAGTCAGCACAGATGATACTAACTTCGAATCCTAATCACTGTGTAAAAGTTTGAGAAATCTTCGTTTAAGCCACTAAATTTACGAGAGTGGCTTCCGTTATTGGTTTGCTGCTGATTATGGAGGTATATGTCCCTCTTAGTTTGTCTGCAAGAGTGATAGAAAAATATGTTAGAGAAAATAGGGAGTTCTCTAGGTTTGAAGTGATTTTTTTTTTTTTTTTTGCCATAGAGGCCATCAGAAACAAGAAAGTTAAGGCAGCAAAACTTACTCTAATACTTATTTTAATTAATAATACAGACATTGGCTAGGTTGATGTTCAGTTTAGATAACACAGTAAATAAGATTTGTGTTTGCAGTGCTTACGTTTGGATAGCATCACTCTCAAAATACTAAGAACTGTGTCAAAACAAAGGTGAGAACTACGCTAAAGCAAACGTCAGAACTCTGCATTTTTATTTGCAGTGGGCAAAATACCTGTATTTCACAATAGTTAACAGGCAAAACAAAGGAGTCCTTACAAAACAATGTTTTAAAAAGGTCTTATTAAAAAGTTTTACTCTCAGTTAGCTTGTTGAGGTGATAAATGGTTCAAATGGTAGCAAAGGCAAAGTTTAGGCTCTTAACAGTCATTTGCAAGTGCTAAAGGCTTCGACAAAGTCTAGGACAACTCTTTTTTTTTTTTTTTTTTTATTGGGTCCCTTGTGGTGTAATTGTTCTTCTTTTCCACTGGTTGATGCATCCATATGTAGTTTTTGAGACTGCAGTAAATAAAAGGTGCCGTCAGAAGATAAGCTGAAGGTATCTGTCCAGGCTGAGTTTGAAACCAGTCCATGTGTGTGTTCCCTGAATCTAGGCTGAGTTTGAAACCACTCCGTGTGTGTGTTCCCTGAATCTAGGCTGAATTTCCATATGGAAATAAAATAGATAAGAACTCTCTGGACATATCGAGGGGTTTTCCAGGGTTTCATCCAGATAGTTTTTCAGGACAAAAATCTTAATTATTTTTTTTTAATATTGTTCAACACTTAGTAAGCAATTGGAAAACGTGAACTGACTCTTAACTGTTTCACCTTACTGCTGTATGGCACTTGGTTAGCAGCAGACTGGTTAGACTTGTCAGTTTGCATAGTCATGAAAGTCGTATTGCATCAGTTCAGATTTGAAATTTTATCTTTTTTTTCTGTTAGAACAGTTCTTCAGAAACCCAAAAAGCAACAGACCTATGTTTGCCAGAAGTTATTAAGCAGTGATGAGTATTACATCTGCAGAGATAAGCGATGTCTGCACTTACTGGAAGTGTTCCTGCGTGCCTCTGGTGCATAGGATTCAAATTGTAGATATTGTTGTTTAAAGCGCCTTCTTAACATAGATTTTACTGGTGGCACTTTTGATATTTCTTTGTTGTATTCAGAGTATTCTCCTAGTTAACGTCCCAATTTAGGCAATTTCCTTCAGTAATGATGTTACTTTTTTTTTTTAAGATTGAAGATACTATTCTACCACTGTCCAAATTGCTTTCCTAGCTAATATTTTTCTCCTTTTTGTTTTGACATTAGTTGAAAAATGTGTATAGCCACTGCTAGACATTCCTTTCCTCTGATTCCAATTTAGATCCGGTCAATTCTGCTTCCTCTTGTTATATATACAGCATATTGAATTAATGTTGGGTTTTTAAATTTTTCTTATTTGCTTTCAGACTTGTTCTCTCCTGAATTTTCTGACCACCCCTCAATTAGCTTTGCTTCTATATATGGTTTTTTTGTTTGTTTTTTTTTAAGGAGCATACACCAGAATACTTTGTCCCCTTTTTTTTTTTTTTTTTCCAGTGAAGTTCTTGTATAAGCCCCGTTCTCTTTGTTCCTGGGCAGTCTGTATTCACTTACCTTTGTCCAGAGCAGTATTTCCAGACTACTTCCCAACAGTGTTGCTCCTTAGTCTGGATTTATCTTGTTCCTTTCTCCCCCCACCATTAATTTTTGCTGTTACCAGCCCTGTAAGGCTCGTGGTGCGCTCAGATCATTGCCACGGGGGAAGACACTGTTCCTACTCAACCAGTGTGATAATCCAACAACTGTATGCTTTCAGTCAAGTCCAAACCCTGTTCCTTGCTTTTGGGAACCCGGACCTTGGCCACATCGGTGTCTTTGACGGTGAGAGGGGATGGCTGATGAGCACCGTTATGCTGCTTGTCTCCCAGCTCAAGAACTGGTGAGGATTGGAGAGAAGATAGAATCCAAAGAATTCAAGAACCCCAGATATCTTGTGTAACAGAAGACAAAACACTGATACAGTGAGTTGAATAAAATTAAGTTATATGGGGAAAGCCAAAGAAAGGTCTGAAGTGTTAATATTGTGAAGGCAGGAAATGTATTTTGGTGGGGGTGGGAAGAAGACATAGTGGAGGATCACTTTATTTTGCAGGAGTTTCATTATTTCCTTTCACTCCCCTCCTCTTTTGCCATGTTTCAGTCCTCTTCACCATCTTAAAAGTCCATGGGAACCTATTACTATTTTGTTATCCTTGTGCTACTCCAAGAGGGATGGATAAAATAGAACTTTGAATGAATTCAGAGACTGCAATCTGTTGCTAGTGGCTTTATAGGGACTATATTGAAAGCTCTGAAGAAAAAGGACACTTTGTTCTTACTAGCACGGTTCATTTCTAAAGCAAGAGAACTGGGAGAAAGGATTGTTTTTTGAAGTGATGAAAGCAAACAAAGGAAAGCTGAGACCAGGTTTTGGAAGCTAAATTCTGTAAATAAGCATTGCCCCAAGAGGGATGTGTGTATACAGATAAACTTCAGGTTGTTTGTTATACAGCTTTGTAATATAATTTAAATTAATATTTACTATACAGAAAGTTTTTTCTAATATAAGATGGGTTAAAAGAGCGTGTGTAACTCTGCATAAAATTGTAACTTTTCTTTTTTGCCTGGTTCAGCAGTTGAGTAAAAACATTAGATTTGCTTTCCTTTAACACTTTTTCAGAACCTTAGAGAAGATATTCATACTGTAGATTAAGAGCTACCAGTTTGATCAAAATAGTTCTTTCCTACATTTGCTGTTCTCATCAGAGAATGAATCTTTAGTTTATAGATTTTTGTGATACACTTGTCATGAACTTGTCTGCTATTGTTGCATCACAAAGGAAAAAACGCTCCTCCCCCCCCCTTCATTTTGCAACAAAACTTAAAAAGTCACATTGGGGTGTCCTTTGGATGTCAGAATTGAGTGGTAATTCCAGCCAGCGAGGCTCGAGGCTCGTTGTGGGTAACCTTTCTCCTTTGCTAAAAGGAACCTTCGCACATTCAGTCTTGCAACACTGGACCGTAGTTGGAGAAACAGGAAGCAAACACTTAAGCTTTGTCCCAGATCTTCATTGCTCCTTCTGTCTCTGGCCTCTTCCTTTTTTTTTATGGTTGGGTTTTTTTTTTTTTTTCAGCTGCTTTCTTAATTTCTGGCTTGGAAGCCAAAAGTAACTTCATACTGTTCTCCTAAGAGTTTAGTCATTTATCAGCTTGTCTTTTGCCAAGTAATCTGTAATGGAATCCACTACATTTTCTTCTGCCTGAGGCCGTTTATTGCATTGTCCACTTGCTTTTGCTTTTCTCTCTGTCCTCTTTATTCCTCATTCTGTCAGTTTTCTACAGTGTCTACAATTGATTGTAGATGTTAGAAACATCTTCTTGAGGACTCTAAGTGCCCTGGGTCTTGGCTATAGTTCCTGTAAATAGCTGTATTCACCTGCTGCTTGCAAACTTGATCTGTTGGGTGGTGTCCACGTTCAGGGAGCCCTTTTAACAGGGGCTCCAGTATACCCGAAAGGATGGACTGTGGTGGGTTTCATTGGAAAACCAGTCAGGATAACTGGAGGCTTTGGGACCTCTCTGTATTCCATCCGTACTGTGAAGTGTGGTGCCCTGATGGTGGGTATACTTTAGGTTTGTCCCAAGGAGCGCTGCGATCTTGTAACTTGTACCAGATCTTGTATCTATTAAAAACAGCAGCGTAGTTGAGCAGCTGTTGGGTGCCTGTTACAGCATTGTTTGGGAGGTGTATTTCCTAAAGGACATTGTGCTTTGTAGTTGCCAACCTCTGGGGGAAAATGGAAAATCCTTTCCTTGGGGAAGAAAAACACCCAAACAAACATAAATAAACCAAACCAAACAAACCCAACCCCCCCCTCCAAACGCCCTCAAAAAACTCATCTAGATCTGCATCTTCTTTTTGTTTTGTTGTTGTTGTTTTTCTTAAAGAGTTCTGTTGTATTTATTTAAATTAGCTTTGTGAAAGCTAAATACATGACTCGTAGAGACTGATTATGCTTTCCCATACTGTTGGTAGTTAATTTTATTAATAAGCATTTGTATTATCGCACTGCACAGGACGGCTGGCTCTCTGTGCGTACCTTCTGAGAGCGGTGGGGTTCTGTCGCAGGGGTGAGCATCTGTGGCTTCTGAGCCGGGTGATTTGCCGGCTTTTCAAGTGTCACTCCAATATTAAACTGGCTTTGCTGATGTGGTAAAAGTGAATTTTAGTTCTGGGGTGGGGTGGCCCTTCGAGGCTGGTGATACTGATGATGCCAAGTTGCCTTGGGATTCCTTTGCATATCTACTGTAGCCTTGTTCTGTAGCAGAATGCTCCCTTGGGCTCTTCTCTCCCCACTGGTCTCTAAAGCACATGGCGTGTGTCCTTCACTGTCTACAGTAGGCTTGGACCATGTGAGATCCAGTTGTTAATAAAAGCTGTGTTTATTCCTGGCATCAACATTGGGCTCAGAAATCCCCTGAACTGAAAATAGTCATAGACAGGAGAATGTTCAGGGGAAGCACCTCTTAGGCTTGTCTGGTTCTTACTCTTAGAATCATAGAATTGCCTGGGTTGGAAGGGACCTTTCAGATCGTTGAGTCCAACCTAACACTGACAAAAACCGTCACTAAACCTTGTCTCTTGGCACCATGTCTGCCCCGCTTTTAAATACCTCCAGGGATGGTGACTCCACCACTTCCCTGGGCACTGTAGAAATTTTTCTTAATCCAATCTGAATGTGCCCTGGTGCAACTTGAGGCCATTTCCTCTTGTCCTATCGCCTGTGACTTGGGAGAAGAGACCGACCTCCCGTCTCTGCAACTTCCTTTCAGGTAGCTGTAGAGAGCGATAAGGTCTCCCCTTTGGGGAAGAGAATATGAAGGTAGATGATGACGTGTGCATGTCTGTGTAGATGTATTATAATCGTTTTCCTCTTGAATTTTCTACTCCTGCAAAGACTTTGTTGTCTGAAGAAATTTTGGAGGCGGGAAAATGAAATTTAACTATTTCAGTGTCGAAGTTTTTGTCTGATACATTAGATTTTTTATTATTTTTTTTTTTTTGTTCGAGTGTGGAAACATTGAATGGCTTTTCTGTTTTACACGTTCTTGTATTTAGCTGTAGGGAAGTTGCTCTTTCTCCCCCCAAGGGAGTTTCCTGTGTATATGGAAAAAATACAAAACAGAAGTGAAAAGTACCTCAGGCTTCCAAACCTGCTGCTCACATTTCACTTCTCCACTACCCTTCTTGTCACAGAAACAGTCCAGCAGTTCTTCCTCTGTCCCCGTAGCAATGCCATCCATTTAAAGAGCTAGAAACCGTCATAGCTAATACAGTAGGCTACTTGGCACACAATATTTTTACAACCACTGGGGAAATAAAGAAAAAAAAAATTAAGTTACAAAGTGAAATAATTTTCTGGTGTTTATCTTTAAATTGCCAGAATGTTTTATTAGGCTTTCTTCAGGCTAGTAAACATAATTTCATACCTGTTCCAAGAGGTTTAGAGTCATAAATAAATTTAGTATGCAACTCATGGGTTTTTTGTGTTTAAAAATCCACTTAAGACAGGGGCCGTAAAATTGTGTGTAACTCAACAGTTAAGTTGCATTTCATAATTTATTGTTGTCGTTAGAAATTCTGGAGACCCTCTGCTTACAATCTGACTGTAGAGCAAACAGTTGGTTTCTGTATTTCTTATGCCTGGGTGAATAGCATGTAGATAACAAATTGAAAATACTGGTGTTGTATTTTATATGCATGAAAGCTGTTTTTGACAGTATTTAAACTTTCCCATAACCATAGAAGATAATTTAAGCCCTTTAACATTGGCATTCTGGATTTTCTTCATTTGTTTAGACTGTATTTTGCATATGAAATTTCCAAGTTCTACTTGTCTCTTCCAGCGACATCAGTATTTTGGAAATGTCTATCCAGCCTCCACGTTTCATGAACCTCATAGCAACTTAATTGTCTTTAAAAACTCTTTTCTTCTTTTGAAACTTATTTAGAATTGATTTATGGGTTCCAAAGTTATTGCAAGGATGGCTAATCGGTTTTATAGCATAAGCTTCATTTTCTGGTAAACAGGGAAACTGAAGCAATGAAGGAGTCTTAGCTGTTAGTAGAATACTAAGCTTGATCTGTGGACACGTTAGCATTATTTTCCAGAATGCATTAATGCCTTGGAAGAAAAGATATCATCTCTTAAAACGCTGAGTTCTAAGCCGTAACTTCTAATATAGGTCATCCCCCGATTTTTCTTTAGGATGGGGCTTTTTTTGTTGTTGTTGTTCATTTATCTTGGCTGTGCAGGCATTTTGCATGTTTTAATTCTGGAGTTCAGCTTATCTATCTGATTGCTGAACCTTAATGATGGCATTTGGTCTTGATTTTTCCCATTTTTCTCGGAGAACTCAGTCTGCCCTGTTTGAGACAGCAGTGGGCAGGAATTGCGGGAAGGAAATCTCCCTATTGATTGTTATTATTAATTATTATTATTCCATGTACTACCCACTTGGCACTCCTGTGTTGGCAATCATTTTTAAACCGGTCAAGATACGATTGAGACGGCGGTAGCTGCTGACTGAAACGACTTTGTGAATTTTGGTTGTTTAGTACTTTGAAACAGTTCTGACAATTTGCTTTCCCTTCTGGCCTGGATATACTTGAAAGGATGAGACAATGTTTTGAAAAGAGGTTGGGTTGGGAGCTCAGCAGTTGGGAGCCTTCGCAGCACACTGCTTAGGCACGCTTATCATGCAGTAAAATCCTTAAGACAAAAATTTGTGCCAGCACAGGCGTTATTCTGGGAAACTGGTGGTGTAGCAGTCACAGGGTCAAGATCATGCAGAAGCAAAGTGCTGTTGGGTAAAACTTTCACTTAAAATACTAGTTCCTTAAAAGCTGAGAACACCTAGGTCAAGTAAAAATTGTCTCAGAAGCGTTCTTGTTTTCAAGTTGTTATAGTGTACCTCATTAAGATGCAGGGAGAAGTTTTACCAGTAATTTGCATCTGTGTGGAGTTTAAACTTGACAAACCTGAAAAGCGAGCCCACTTGAATTAAGTATGATTCACACAATTTCCATTTAAAAAAATGGACAATAATAACTGCTTTGCATTTGTGCTCTGCAGATGTTTTTCTTATTAAAAAAAAAAAAGCGCCATAAAAGCTATTGGGGCACAATAGGAGCGTGTGTAACTACGTAAGAGAACTGTAATATTATAATAGCAAAAGAAAGGATGATAAGGTGTTAGCCTGCTGACATCCCAGACATCTAATCTAATCTTCTCATACGGTTGTTGTCAATGCAGTGTGATAAGGAGAAGCGCATTTTCGGAGTGTCCGTTTATCTTGTTCGGGGATCATTGACCCATTTACCACAACAGTTATTAGAAATATTAGCATATTTGATGATAGGTATCATGGAGATATTTCTCTAGCAATTTGTTTCTAAATATTTGTGTTTTGCAATTAAAAATGGCAGTAATTGAAAGGAACTTCTAACTTATATAATTTAAATACACTTGCTATACATACCCTATTTTCCTCCTTCTCTTTCAATAGTCAAGTATTTGTTAAATGGGAATCTGAATTTCTGCGCCATTCCTATGTGGGAATGCTCTATTAATTATTGCAGGGGCTGTAGCTCCTACATTCAAATTAATCTCTTACAAACATAGAAATAATTTGCCTGTGAATCAATTCACCACCAACAACAAAATATCCAAAGCTTTTGAATCTTTTAAAATTTGTATTTACATTTAAACATTTATGTTTTTATTAAAACGCAGGTTTTGCAGAGGGAATACCATCTATTTTTGCTGCCTACTTAGGTGACTTTAAAGGTTTGAGAACAATTTGCTTGTATAAAATGCTCCCCAGTTGGAGATTGTCATCAGAACCACAGTGAAAAAGAGTGACGGTTAAGAGTGGCCTCCAAATGGTTTAGCTGTCCTAGAAAGTTGAAAAAGAGCCTTCTAATTCTCCCTCTTTTCTGGAATGTGTGTTTATTGCTGTTGTTTTTATATTCGTGGGATGATGTATTCATAAGCTTAATTATGAAACAATATGCTTGAGATTGATTAATTCTAGGATACTGACAGCTCATTTTGCGACTGCAGCCAGTTAATGTTAGTGTAACCACATAATTCCTGGGTGATGCAATAAGAAACCATCTGAAATCTAGGAAAACCTATAATTTTGTGAACCAGGTTGGTGCCAAATACAGCTTTGTTAAAAAAGCGTATGTATTCACAGGTTTTGTGTCATAATCTACTGAAGAGGTGAATTTTATTTGCCAATTTGGAAATTGCTGTTTGCATGGAAACCTGTTTATAAGCTGATAACGTACTTTCTGCTTCCATACCGGTATCATTTGCGAATTGTTTTATGAGTCTAGAATCGGTGGATGAAGCATAGTTGAGTAGAAGGAAGTTTATATAACTCTAGCAGTCTCCTTTCAATGAATAAAAGGAGCTGCTTCCATTTTGCCTTTGGAAGGATTACAGCAGTATGGGAGTTGGGGGAGGAAAGGGAATGAAAGGTGAGGCTACAGACTGTAATAATGCTGTGTTAAAAAAATAAATATAAAAACGTGACTCAAATGACTGAGTTGCTGGAGGAAGGAGATGGTAGGGAATTGTCCCCATTTCCTATAGGTGTTTTTTAGAAGTATAAAATATAGTAGAGATTTTTAAATATGGCTCTTGAGATTTTGCTTTGGTGGGCTGACTGTATGTACTATCGCTGTCAGAGCTTACAGTTCCTAAAACAAGATGAGTAAAGGGAATGTATGAATTGTGGGAGTGCTTTTTTTATATTATATTATTTAAAATACAATTAAGTGGGCCTAAACTGAAGCAGTGGGTGCATCAGATCTCTAATAGCTCCCTGCTACCAAAGTGGGAGATCTCGTTCTCCTCGGAGCATTCCTGTGGATGGCATTGTGGTGGTGTTGGCGCTCACTGCGTTCGTGACTGAATCGATAAAATTCACTTTCCTTCCTTCCTTCCTTCCATCCTCCTTCTCCTTCAAAAGAGGAGAGACCTGCGTTTGGGGGTGACAGATGGGCTCAGCTGCCTGGGAAGCCACAGTCCAACCACGGACTGGAGCAGCTGGGACACAGGCACGTTTGCTGATCCTGACCTGGCAGAGAGGTGGGAGAGGCATTTGGGACAGCGGTGACTTCAACTGTCACAGCGGACTTGTCAGAGTTGCTCTGCTTAAACCTCAGAGATGTTCGTGTACTGAGCTGTCACTGTGCATTAAGTTCTAACTGCGTTTGGGGGCAGAGTCTTAGAACCACCCTAAGCTAGACTTTGACTAAGGGTGTTAGTCTGCTGTAAAGATCTCTTAATTATGCTTAAGACTTGGTTTTTTTGCAAGTCATTTTCCTTACAGAATTCTTCTGTGTTTTATTTTCTTACATACAGTTCTTTCCCATGAGAGTTACAGGCTGGCTAGAATGCAAGACCAAAAAAAAAAAAACAACCAAGCTCAGCTGCTCCTTCGGTGTAATCTATTTTGGCTTCTGTTAAAGTTGAGTTTGCTGAGGTGACCGACCAGCTTTCTGCAACCAAAGCCACTGGTTTCTCTCCGTGTATTAGTGATGTGACAGATTGACGGGCTGAAGGTCTGAGCTCTGCAGGTGGTGCAGGGGAAGCTGGTTGAGGAGCTTGGAGCAGGACGGTAAGCCCCTCAGAGACAGATTAGTACCTTCTCCTTGTTTTCTGCTGAGAGGAAGCTGTAGTAACGAAGCTCCTTGGTTTATGTGGAAATAGAGTAAGGAAAAGCACAGGGAAGAGTGATTAATCTATTCCTTTAATAGAGCAGTAGTTAGAAATTTTGAGCTGACCAATGACTACCCCTGTCAAGAACCTGTTGTCTCTTCAAGAGGTGTTCAAAAGAAATACATATTTGCCTTTATGGTTAGTGAGGTTAAGCTGGCTTTTTGAGAGTCTTCCTCCTTTGCAAGTTCAGTATGGGTCTTTACCACTTCCTGGCAAAATCATTCACAATTTCTGCTTCTATTATGTATTTTTGGCATTACAGCGAATGGTGGCAATTCAAAGAAAACCCTGAGCCTTAAGTTTTTGTGCTTTTTTTTTTATTCACTTCTTTTTTTTTTTTTTTTAAATTGCGTTCTGCTCAGAAAATGAATACTTATCTTCCAGTTAAGGATGGAAAGTATATTTAAAGAGGGGAAACTGTTCTCTGAACACTGCAGACATTCAGTCATTGGAAGTGAGGTTGAGCAAATCCTCAGGTACTACAGTATAGCGGAGGGTCCCTATATTGCCAGTAAACTGGTCTAAAAAGTCCCATTTTGTGTCTGATTTGTGACTTTAGTCAAGTAATTGGGCAACTGGGGTCACAATCAGTAGGTTTATTGAAGTTGATTCCTCATGCATCTAAAAAAAAAAAATCCTTCTTCAGACTAAATCTTATTATGAGCAGATGGTAACTGTAAAAAGCACTGCTTTATTACTTAATACCTCTGTTCTTACCATATTTAGAAATTTAATTTCTTTAAAGATAGCTGCTTGCTTTTTTAAAGGCTCGTTGGTACTTAAATCATAGTTTAGTAGAGGACATAGAATCACTTGTTTAGGAAATAAAAGTCAAGTTCACTGGTGAAATATCTGTTCACAGGTGATGTGCAAGGTGAAGTCCAGAGGAAAATACACTGTGCCGGGTGGACAAGGAGAATCCTAATAACTGTACACTGAGCAAAGTAGTTGTCACTCAAAGCTGTGGTTGTGGGACATTCCTTGTGGAAGCACGTTTCAGACTGGTTTTATGTATTAGCAGTTTAGTTATTTTAGTAGCCAATTTTGCGAACTCTGTGCGGTTGTTTTCCTTTTTCCTAACAGTCACTCTCTTTTTTGGTTTGAGTGGATGAAGGTAAAACTAATGAGCCTTATATTGCACATTCCCTATTTCGGTTACAATAGCTGAGCCAAATTATATTGTGTTTTAGGGACTGAGATTCTGTTGGCATGCTGGTTTTTCAAGCTGGTAACTCTTTCAGTTGCTAAGGTAAGTGTGTGCAAATCTGCAGTTTCCACTGACCATTGGAGCCAACGTTGTTAGGGAGAGAGTCAAAAAGGAAATAGTAGCATGTGAATATAAAGGAATCTTAGTAAATGGAGCCATTTTTGATGACGTTTCTCACATTCTACACCATTCCAACATTTTAATGGCATCCTGTAAGTTGCTAATATCTAAGTTCTTTAGTATACTTGAGATCTTTGGGCTACTGTAGCTTCTTGCAGCAGGTACTACAGCAAAAAGTAAAAGCAGAGAAAACACATCTCCAGACATATTTTTAGGCGCTTTCTTGTTCTTAAGTAAGCTGTCATTGCTGACTTTTTTGCCTTGCTCAGTGTGGCAGAGTTGTGTGAGTTCTGTCTGGATTAAAATTATGTCTTTTTTGGACTAGACCTTTGATTTTTAGAATCAAGTACAAGTACAGTGATTTGCTGGATGAAGTTTTTTTTATCCAAACATAGGCAGACAACTATAAAGACGAGAACTTGTTTATTTTCTGTAAGTTGTTTAAAAGTGAGTCTATTTACTGATACGGTGCAAGCTGTATTTAAATTGCAGTTGTGGTTCTGTGATTTTCTTTTTTTATGGGGATTGGAAAAGAGAGAGGACAATAATGAAAGCAACGTGGGAGGATGAAAGCGGGTCAGAAAAGGGAGAGGGAGTTTCTAATTGAACCAGTGACTTCCAGTGAGAGGGCGTGACTAAACGAAGCAGAGCTTTTTCTATTGTATTTATGTCAGTATTATTTGATATAGTGCCAAAAGTGTATATAGAGCTGTACAGTAGAAGACTTGTTTCAAACACGTAACATGTTCCCTGTGCTGGAGGACTTAAATTCTTTAAGTATAGGCCAGAGCAGTACAGGATCATGCAGTACAAGGATGTGATAGCGCATTGTTGGTGGCATTCACCCTGGAGCAGGTGGGTTTTGGGGGGGGGGGGTTGTTTTTGGTTTTATTTTTTGTTTTGGGTTTTTTTTTTTGTTGGTTTGTTTGTTGTTGGTTGTTTTTTTTTTTTCATTGGAGAGAGAATGTTTTTTGTACAGATCAAAAACTTTCTGGTTTTGTGATTCCAGGGGCTGCTGTGCTCCCTACTTCCAAAGAGCCACAGTGCAGTTGGACCACCCATCATTTGCTCTTTACAGGGGAGAAAGGGGCTTTAGGAGTAGGAGAGATGCTAGCATTATTCATGTCCTTTAGACATTCTCCGTTGGTGAGGTTTTAATTAATTTTATCTCGTTTTGTAGGAGGGATAAGAAAGAGGGTGCATTGGGTCAGTAGTATTTCAAAGCAGATTGGCTGAGGTTGGCTCTTTATACGTTATGTGTGGATATGAAAAATGTATTTTGCTTTTAAAAATTGGGTTAGCTTTTAGTTCAACTCTTAATCTTCGGAACAAAGTCTTGGTAGCAATACTTATTACAGCAGACACGCTAATGAGGATCAGGTCCTAAGTGCTGCTGGCAGGCGAAAGTGAGAGTGAGCTGATGACTGTGTGTGACTCTGTTAGTGCCTGTGTTCATTGAATGATGACCCGGGCGGTGGCATGATGGGTGATCTGGAAACTGTCACTTTGCTGACCTCATCAGCTCTGCAGGATCACACTTACACACAGCTATTCCTATCTCCCCTGTTGCTCCTTCCAGGTGCCATTTTTTCAGCAGTTACCTTACCGAAGGTGTGAGATGTTACAGAAAGAATAAGAGCCTCTGAAATGCATCATTTATCTGTGTATGTAGTTGCATATGCCAAAAAAAGAACGACTCTCCTAAGATACACTACTTTGCAGTGATGTATGTATCTGCATAATCTTCAGTGTGTTCTGCACCTTTCTTAGAACTGAATGATGGCCACAGCAGTATTTTTATTGAGGAAGTAGCACAGACACCACTGCTGTGGTTCTGCTAAGCAAAAGGAAATAGTAGAAGACCATGAAATGTTTAGGGTATGAATAGTCTTAAGGATTTAAAAACTCCTTTCTCTAAGATGCTACGGAGATAAAGCCACAGTAGTTAGGGACACTCACAGTGTAGGCTGGGTCATATTAGGCTGTGTGGCATTAAGTTACAACAAACTGTAAAGATCAGTGGAGGGCAAAGAAAAAATACATATTGGACATGGAGTGGGGGTAGCCTGAGAAAAGTAAATCTACTCAGAACTTTGTGAAGAATGAAGGTTGTGTGGAATCATAGTTGTGGAGTGGCTGAGAGAATTACTGCAAGAATACATCACCTGTCCTTTCTTTTAATAATATAAGCTTGTTTATTTTAGTTCTTTCCTTTTAGTTTGTGTTTCCAGTGTGGTGTGTGTTTAGTGCTAGATGTTGCTGGTAGTACAACTGTCTTTGTTTCCCTTAATGATCAGACCTGTGGGTATTGAACACATTTTTGTTTTGGAGAAGATAAATTTTTCCTTCTGAAGGTCTTTGTTTTAGCCATTTGTATGCTTCATTTATTCAGTATCCTCACCTCTGGAAAAGATAAATGTGAAATGTTCTATTTGAGCATCAGTAATATTAATTGCTTGTGTTTATCCCATCTTAACTGAATTCATGTATCAATGTATTTTGCATTCATCTCTTAGAAATTGTGTCTCTTAGAAATTGTGTTTTGGATTTTTAATCATGTGTTAAACCTGTAGAACATCAATTCTGAGCTCTGAATTTTTACCATTTGCAACTAATAACACTCTATTTTCAGCTTCATGTTAAAAACAAAGGATATCAGTGTGGAATAAGGTGCACTTACAGAAATCAAATGCATTAGTTATCTCCAACAGCAAACAAATACTAAAAGTGAAGTGAACCAACAGCTATGTTTAATGTATATGCCATAGACCAATCATAGCAGAAAACACTACGAAATTTTGTGGTCTTTTTTACATGCCAGCTCATGCTGGATCATAAATGGCCATTTTTTTAATATATAGGAATTCTCTTTGTGTCTGTGAGACCACCAGATGGGATAATGTTTCCTAGTGATGGTTGATCTTTTCCCTTGGGAGTTGTGTTCTAAAATGTCTGTAAGAGAATATGGTTGTGTAGGTGAACACAGAGAAATATTTTCAGCATTTGCATCTTGTCTTCACAGAAATCTGTGCACAGGAAAATATACAGACATTAGCAGAAAATCCCTGTGTTTTAAAATGTGCATCTGCTGCTTTGATTTTACTGCTGATGTAACACGTTGCTCTAAATGTAGAAATGTGCAAAGCCAAAACAAGGGTGATGTGGAGTAGCTGAGTCTTACCATGAAGGTTGCAGGATACTGCTTAACCTGCATGAAGTGTTTTTAACAAATGAAAGATGAAAGGATAGTTCCTGAGGACTATTCAATGTGTCTTGTACATGGGCACAGTTGTATATATGTTGGCTTTGATAATTTTAAGCATATTTAGTCTATGAGTATGAACTTTCCTCGGTGCTTCTTCAGTTCCTTGCTAATTTATCTGTGGTAAGAAATTGAAGCTGGAAATGGGCAGAGGATAGAGGATTAAGAAAGAGAAAACAGAATCTCAGCATGCTACTTGAATGCATCTTTTTCAGCTTTTCTCAGATGTCTCTGTTAATGGCTGAAAAGAAATTCTTTTCTATTAATCCTCAAATGTTAAATGTAAAACTAGAAATCCTAGTATTTCCCTTCCCTAGATCTTGGATAACCTCAATAGGCCAAATAACCCCGGTGAGCTCACACACTGGTGGGCTTGTAGTGCACCACGTTTAATAGGTTTGTGATAACTGGTCACATAGCAACTTGAAATAAATTCTTTAAAAAGTATTTTTGTTTCTTATGGTAGAAATCCTTATATGACAAGGATCATATCAGGTAATGAATCATAGACTGGTTTGGGTTGGAAGGGACATTAAAGATCATCGAGTTCCAACCCCCTTGCCTTGGGCCGGGACACCTCCCACTAGAGCATGTTGCTCAAAGCCCCATCCAGCCCGGTCATTTTGTGCTAAAGGCTGAATATACGTTTTAAAGACTTGCTGGCTTTCCAGATGCATAGCGGTTGTTTTAACGTTGAGGGACGATGATATGAAATACCCGTAAATGTCTTATTTTAATTTCTTTCTTTAAAAGGCTTTTGTCTCACTGTCCGACTTCTTTCACAAGTTTCATGGCTGTATAAGAGGTGTAGGAGAAGGTTGCATCTGACAGTTGATTTTGGTTTTAGAACTGGGATTAAGCGAAGCACAGAGCTTTCTCCTGCTCCACTTCTAACTACACTATGCCTGTAGTAGTTGAAGTTGCAGTATTTCTTCCTCCCTCATCCTGTCACACTTAATTGCTTTTGGGATACCAGCTATTTGGTAGATATTACAAATGTTGGAACTTAACTTCAACCTCTCACCAAAAGTCATTGTCACTTCATGTTATTGGACAGCAGAGCTTGCAATTTCTTCTGTTCTTTCTGAATTGCATAGTGTATTCTGAAACTTCTCTAGAGATTATATAAAAATCTGAAATTCTTTTCATTAGACTCCTCCTGTTTCAAGCATTGTTTCCCTCAGACCTCCTCTGAGGAAGTACAAACTTTCTTTCATCGCTCTATTCTGCATTTAATTTAGTATTCTTAATCATCTCTATCGCCTAGGAAGCCTATGCCAAGCACCCTGTATTTGTCTCTAAACTCATTTATTTGACAGCTTTGTTTAAGGAGAGAGGGACTTGTCACTCAGTCAGTCTCCCGGTCTTATACTGCCCTGCATTAGTCATTGCCATATCTTATTTCTGACAATCATAGAATGGTTAGAGTTGGAAGGGACCTTAAAGAGTTCCAACCCCCCTGGCATGGGCAGGGACACCTCCCACTAGACCAGGTTGCTCAAAGCCCCATCCAGCCTGGCCTTGAACACCTCCAGGGATGGGAAGCTGCTGAGAGGTTTGTGCTTCAGGAGAAGGAGCTGGAATGATTGCACTAAAGTTATAGGATAACTTCCTTCCAGGGAAGCTTCCTTCTGACCCTTGTCTGGGCATTGTTTCCAGAATCCGTACTGAGGAATTGCAGCCATCTCTTGTAGCTTATTAAAGAGTTCCTCTGACGTGTTCTGCAGCAGATCCTGCCATATGTGCTGTCATATAACTGGACCAATAAAGAATTGGTTTGGCTATTCAGGAATAACTTTAGGCCTTTGCTAGATCAGTCGAAAGCACCAACAAGTGTGTGGGTCCGGTTAGAAACGATTTGACAGCTGGATGTTTGGGAGGGAATCTTTTCCAATGAACAGGAACTCTGTGCCTTTTCAAAACCTGGCAGTTGTTTCCCATCTAGAAAGTATCCGTTTGTTTTCCGTTTTCTCATTGTACTGGGTCTGGGTTGGGATGGAGTTAATTTTCTTTGTAGCAGCTGGCATGATGCTGTGTTCTTTGTGACCAAAACAGTGTTGATAACACACTGATGTTTTAGCTCTTGCTGAACAGTGTTTGCCACAGCGTCAAGGCCTTCTCTGTTTCTCACCCTGTCCCATGTCCATCCCCCCACAGTGAGTGGGGGGTGCACAAGACATTGGGAGGGGACACAGCCAGGCAGGTGACACAAACAGACCCGAGATGTTCGGTGTCATATAATGTCATGCTGGGCAGTAAAAGGGAGAGGAGTGGGAATTAGAGAGGTTATCCAGCTTTTGCTTGGGAACTGGCTGCTCATCGGCATACCTGTGGGAGGTGGTGAGTGCTTGGCTTGCTTTGTTTTATTTCTCTCTTCTTCCACTTCTTTGTTTGTTAAACAATTTTTATCTTGACCTACAAGTTTTCTTGCTTTTTCTTACTTCTGCTTTTCTTTTTACCATCAAATGGCGGGGGGTAGAAGGCTTAAGTGGCTGCCTACTGGGCTTAGCACCCAGCTCCCATGATGATTTCTTCATACTTGAGCAAGTCAAAAAAGAAAATTAAGAGATTTCAACTCGGATCTCAACATACAGATATCTTCTGTAATATGGTTTTGGATTCTTCAAGGCAAGTACTTTGCTTTTATTTCCAATGTTGAAATTTTTAAGTCACTGTGACAACTTGTATCAACAGACGACACAGATAACTTTAGTGTATTTTTCCTAGTCTGTGTATTCTGGAGTTAAATCTGAATGTTTTGCCTTGCCACAGCCTTTTCTGGTGCCTCATCTCCCATAATCAGAGAATCACAGAATAATAGGGGCTGGAAGGGACCTCTGGAGATCATCTAGTCCAACCCCCCTGCCAGAGCAGGTTCCACCCAGAGCAGGTTGCACAGGAATGTGTCCAGGTGGGGTTTGAATGTCTCCAGAGAAGGAGACTCTACCACCTCTCTGGGCAGCCTCTTCCAGGGCTCTGCCACCCTCACAGGAAAAGTTCCTCCTCATGTTTAGGTAGAACTTCCTATGTTCGAGTTTGTGCCCGTTCCCTCTTGTCTGTCACTGGGCACCACTGAAAAAAGACTGGACCCATCCTCCTGACACCCACCCTTGAAGTATTTATAGGTATTGATCAGATCCCCCCTCAGCTTTCTCTTCTCCAGACTAAAAACAGCCAAGTCCCTCAGCCTTTCCTCACGATGTTCTCAGGCTTCTTCTTCTCAACTGGCAAGTCTTTGCTTGCCATTCGTGTCTTCCCATTCTCAGTCCTCACTCTCCCTGTATTCCCTCCGTGTTGGCCTCTCCAACCTGCCTGCTTTCTGCTCAGCTGTTATTCCTACTCTATTCAAATTTGACAATTCCATTTTGCTTTTTGCCTCTCTGGAGAGTGCATTATTTACAGAAAGATCCATGCTGTTCCTACTGGATGCCAAAAATTGTGTCAGTCTGTAGGCTGAGCGTAGATAGAATTCTTAAGGCAAATTGCTGAAGTTTGCCTCTATTTGAATGTTGTGGAAATGTATATTTTTTTATGGCTTCCATGCTCAATAAATAAAGGTGAATGGACTTTCTTAGGAACAATAAAAAGGATGTTCTTGGCTAAAGGCCAATACCGGAAAAATTTGAACCTCATGTTCCAGGCAGGAGGATGCTAGAGCAGTTCAGTGACCACGGATTTTCAAAGTTGAGGATGGGACAGCATGTGATTTCTTCCTTTTTCTTTTTTTTTTTTTAAATAATAATTTTGTTCTTGGAAATTAATTTCCAAGAATTTCTATTCTTTATTAAATTTAATTAATTAAATTAATTTTAATGTATTTATTTTTCCTTCCAGAGTTGTTTTGACTTACAGAACCATTGGAAAAAAAATTGAGCCAAAACATTAATGTTTATCTCCAGAAAGTAACACTGTTTGGTACTTTAAGTAGAGGCATATGTTAACTGATAGGTTGTCTTTGTGCACCTTTGTACATGCTGGAAGCAGCGGAAATTCGTATTCCTGCAGCCATAGAAAACTACAGTATAGTCTGTATTTTATCTGAGCTAGGAATTCCAAATAAGATTTGACATTCTGCTTTTTTCTGAAAACACTTGAAGCTTACCCTGTACATTATGTCATGTTTTTACCTAACCTGAGAATATTAAAAGTTTGACCAAAACTAGTGTTCTTGTAAGATTAATGTTAGTGCACTTGTTCATTTCCATAGTTACTTAGGGATCAGTAAAAAAGAAAAAGAGTAAGTTCACTTCCCGTTCTGTGAATGAGGAAAAGAAGCTTGAATAAAAGTCCGAATGGCAAACTGGAACTTGCTAAATGAAAAGGATGGACTTGAAAAGGAGAATGATTTGGGACATGATGTGGGAGAAAACTTATTCCTACAGTGCAAAACGTGGAAGTGAAATTATTTTGCGCAAAGCATCAGAAGACAAGTAAAATGCATGAAATAATAGAATGCAAACTAGTCATTGGAGAAAATACAGGACTGGGAGAAGAATTATTAGAACAAGCATAACGCCCTGCAACAGCAAGTGATTATGGTGTGACTAATGCTCACACTCATGTTTGCAGAGTAGTGTGTTGGGGAAATACTAATAAAATACACTTTGCACTCAATTAGTGTTGTGAATTGAAACAGCAGATTGACTGTGTGTCTAGAATTGCAATACAGTACACCTGAGACACATTACTACCCCAGACTATGCACTAACAAAAACAGGAAAGGAACTTGGTGAGATATAATGATACATAACTTATAATTAGGATTTCAAGTTATATATATTTATCTTGTTTAATAACCACTATTGGAATAGAACTGATATGTTTTTAGTTTACTATATAATTTTATTATCCATCAATCTGCATATTTTCAAGACGTAAACAAAGAGGAGGAGTAGAAATACTGAATATAAAAAGAAATTCCAGAACAGTGAAGTCTGGGGGAAACCTACGCAAGAAAAATGTTGCTGTCTCTGTCATCTCTGACAGGAAACCTTGAAATGTCTCAACAGGCTCATTTTTCAACATGCCAGTCAAATATGAAAGTGTGAAATAACAGTGATCATAGCTTGTACAATGTCTGTCATTTAGTACAAAACCGTAGATAGTGCAAGTTTCTTGCACTTTGAAATGGGCTGTCTTAACATCAGAAAAAATGAAGAAGCTTCCTTGTCTCTTCTTCTACGTGGTAATTACTGGTAGGTTTTATACTTCAGGTTGTGTTCTCAATACAGGTTTCTACATCAGGTTGCCAACGTATGGAAAGAGTAAACCATATGAACCATGAAATGAAATACACTTGATACTTTTTTTTTTCCCCTATTACTATTATTTTCATGTCTTGTTTCATATCTTGAGTTTTGCAATGTCACTGAAAATCTGGTATCCTGAATGCAATTGCTGCTGTGGAATGTATCTGGTTCATAGGAGATAGGATACTGGTTCTCTAATGATGCTTAAGGAAAGAATATGAAAGGCAGGGGAAATATAGGCTGGTTTTGGTGTTGTGTTGTTTTTTTTCCCTACTGGTAACTTTGCTGCTGGTAGAAGATGGTTTAGGTTTTCCTGAGAACAAGTTTATAAAAAAAAGGTCATTGTGTTTTAATAGGAGCTGGTGGAGTTCTGTACCAGGGTTCTGTTTAATCTGTTGAATCCATTTCTGTTTGCAGCCTCCATAATATCATAGAATGGTTTGGGTTGGAAGGGACCTTAAAGATCATTGAGTTCCAGCCCCCTGCCATGGGCAGGGACACCTCCCACCAGACCAGGTTGCTCCAAGCCCCATCCAGCCTGGCCTTGAACCCCTCCAGGGATGGGGCAGCCACAGCTTCTCTGGGCAACCTGTTCCAGGGTCTCACTACCCTCACGGGAAAGAATTTCTTCCTAGTACCTAATCTGAACCTCCCCCTATCCAGTATGAAGCCATTACCCCATGTCCCATCACTACGTGCCCTTGTAATAAGTCCCTCTCCAGCTTTCTTGTGGGCCTCCGTCAGATACTGAAACGTTGCTATAAGGTCTCCCCGGAGTCTTCTCCAGCTCTCTGAGAACAACCCCAGCTCTCTCAGCCTGTCTGCATAGGACATATCCTTTGGCAATATGAGTCACAACTTCGTTATAACAGTGTTTGTAGAGCAAGAGAGATTTATTTTTTTTTTTGTTCTACAATGAAATTTTAGGGTATTAGATATATTTCCTAATTCCTGTGTTTGTGAGAAATGGAGAATAACCATCTCCTTTTCACATTTGGCATATCTTTTCATAGTCTTTTTTGGTTTTTGTCTCCATTTATCACTTTTCTCTCATGCTCTCAATTCTCACTAAGGGCTGAAGAGTTTCATCCAATTGCATGTGAAACCTTTTGATCACCCATACTGACTTTTGTGGTATCTTTTATTGCTTTGAAAACAGTGGAAAAAAGTTATCTCGGTGAACTTCAGGCAGTTTTCAGGATGGTGGGTGTGTGGCAGAATAATGACATGGTAACGTTTGTGTTTCCTCTTCCAGTCTTAAGTCATTCTTGAATTTGAACTTCTTTGACCATTGCTATTGAGCTAAGGACATTTCTTACCGGATGTGTAAGAATGTCCATCAACCTTATTCATTGTGCATATTGGTCACTTATTTAAATAATTTGATTTCTAGCATTCCTATACAAGACACATTCATTTTTCTGAAAATTTAGTTATCCTTTGGAAAATGTCTATTGATCTACGTGGTTTATAGGTCAGGTCTAGAGTTTTTTAATTCTGAAGAACTTCAGGGGATCTTGGAAATGATGTTGAGGTGGTACTCGAGCTGTTCATTGACACTATTTACTGATAACCAACAGTCATCTGTGAAGGTGACATTATTGAGGAAAAAGTAGCTGAATTTAATTTAAAGCTCACCTGAACACGTTCCTGTGCAACCTGCTCTGGGTGGACCTGCTCTGGCAGGGGGGTTGGACAAGGTGATCTCCAGAGTTCCCTTCCAACCCCATAGCATTCTGTGATTCTGTAATATAACTAAAAGAAAAAAATTACTTATTTCTTTAAGTAATTGCAACTGTTTTGTGTAGACACCTTGTTAATAAAGCTCTTTTTAGACAGCAATAAGCGTCCATGCAAGGGGAGCATATCTGCTGCGCTCAAGCGGTCTGCATGGATAGATGTTGCCTTACGGGAGTGTAAGATTTTTGCCTGGGAGGTTTTTTTTGTGTTGATGCAGTTTCTGATGTCTGAGTGTCCTCATCTTGGATTGCATCTCACGGCCCCATTACAAGCAAGTGTGGTGTACATACTGCCTCCTTTATTCCAAATTAGACCCCTCTTAATTATTATTTTTTTCAAGGTGAATTAAAATGTGCGGAGGGATTGAATCAAAGACTGCAGTTCTACCCCAAATCAGGGAGCTGATCTCTAGGGATGTTGTTTGTCTGCAGAGTGTTGCTTAAAGGTAATCTGTTGTCTAGTCGGTGAGTCATAGGGAGGTGAATCCTTTGCCAGATACCATGATCCCAGGTCTTCAGGGGATAGTGCTGGGAAGGGGGGGTGAGGGGGGAAATGCACACCTACTCACACAGTTATCCAGGGAAAAATCAGAGGCACAGGGCGTGCTCAGGAGATGAAGCAGGGCAGATCCAGGAAAGATAAGTAATAAAAGCAAAGAACCTTTGGGATATGACTTTCCTGCTGCCAAATTACAAGGCTCTTTGGGTTTTCCAGTGACCTCTCTGCATTACAAATCTGACAATGCAATGATACGTACCACAGAGAAAAATATAAATGAAGTAAGTGTCCCATAGACGTTGAAATTTAAATTATATTTAAAAAAAAAATCTTGCAGAATTAAAGTCAAAATAAAGAAGTGAAAATAAAGCCAAAACAAGTAAACCAACAACAACAGAGTAAAACATGAAAGGAACTCATGTCTGGTTGGAAAAATAAATTTTAATTTCATTGTTTAAATTGAAAAAAAAAAAAATTGGCTTCACCTGGCTTATTCAGTTCATCTACCTAGAGTGGACTATTAATACTTTAGAAGTCCAGTTTCTCAAGTCTTGAGAAATAACTTCAAAACTTGCTGAATGTTCTTGTCACTGTCTTTTCAGGAGAGCGCTATTCTGCTCAACTGGAGAAATGGCAATAGCTATGGATTTTTACTTTGTACATTTCTAGAACTACTCAAATGAAATTGGGAGGTATGGAGTCATTCCACCACCAGTTGCTGTATGAGTTCAGGACAGATCCACTGCACGAACAGGGGGGATTTCTTGTCCCATCATTTAATGATCAAGTTGTTGTTGACTGAGGAGCCTCCAGTGCTGCTGTAGGGCGATATTAGAAGAGGGGGTTTTTTCACTCTACAGGAAGCACAATGGGAACGATATGCCCACTTATCACAGTTTGGTGAGTCAGAGAGATATTTATGAACATTGGCAGCAGAAGCAGAGTCCTTTATGCCTCAGTTTATTTTTAGAAAGAAAGGTGTTAAGCTAAGCCTGCTCTTTTTTTTCTTTTTCTTTTTTTTTTTTTTTTCTATTTCCTCTTTGTCCTCAGTTTAGCTTGTGCTTTTATTTCATTATCAAGTTGAGCAGATGTATGTGGCTGGGTATGACCTTCCTTTTTTCAGGTCTTTTACCTGACCATTTTGGGTTTAATCCGAGTGGTTTTTTGTTAATTAAAACATCTCTGTCCTGTGTAAATTCAGTGTTCTATGTAAAGACTTTTGTGGAAAGTCTTAATCTAGTGTAAAAAGTGTACTCTCTCTCAAGAAGAATGTTAAAGCACTCAAGGAAATATAGCTGTCTCAAAACACTTTATGGCTAAAAAATGTTCGGTGTGTAGCAGGATGTTTCTGGATTGTGCTTGGTTACATTCCACAAGAGAGATTATTTTTTTTTTCTTCTAATTCTGTATCAACACGTATGAAATAGGTTGTCATCAGTTTTGTAAGAAGTCATTGAGGAAAAACAAATTTCTGAGAAATTATCCTGATGGGAGGAGTTCAGTGTGATGTGTCAACTCAGAGAAAAGTCTGTTAATTTCTGTATGTTGATAATGACTGGGTTTTGTTGGCACTTCTGGCCAATGCTATGGCAGAGATCTGGTTATTTACATACTTGTGATATCTGAACTTTTCTAAAGCCATTCTGAGGAAGAGTAAATGTGACTTTAACAAAGAAAGTTATCTAGTGTTCCAAATAAAAAAAGCCTCTGGTATTGTGGGAAAAGATGCTGTGAGGAGGAGGTGGTTGATATTTTAGTAGTAATGTCTCTAGGAAATCATAAAGAAAAGACACAAAATTCCAACACGTTTTTAAAAACTGTAAAATTGGGCATAATATTTCACTGCAAAATTATGAACAAACACTTGTGTTTTAAATTAGCAACTTCTTATTTTTTCAGGAAATTTGGAGAGCGACCTCAACCGAAACGGCTCACCAGGTAAGCATTAAAGAAATTGTTTTTAACAGTTTTCTAAAGTTACCCTTTTCATTCTTAGAAAGATTTCTAAGTCAAAAATCCTAGAATTTTAAATATCAAAGCTTTTCTATTATTGTATGTGATCAGCAACTGGAAGTAAAATTTTGAACAGTGAGTGGCTTGTTTTTAGTACAGTACTCAAAATGCCTTTTTAGAAATGGTATTGACTTCACACATCAGTTATTGCAGATTATTCAGTAGGATGTGAATCTGCTTAGTTTTAAATCACCAGGAACGAGCTGGATTTCTTTTCTTGGCTGAAAGTGTCCTGTGGGGCTACGTAAAATAACACTTTTTACTGCCATAATTCAGCTGTTGAGCAGCAGGTAAGAGCGAAAGGAACCCAGTGCTGTCAAGGAGTGCTCTTAACCCATTTTTGGTGATACCAAACAGTCAGAGGTAGCATCAAATAGTACCATCAAGTCAATCCGTTCTGAAAAGCGTTGGGAGTGACTGGAGTACAGTGCCTGGTCTGTCTGGGAAGTATTTAAACTACTACCTCTTAAGCAGTCAACATTTTTTTCAGACTGTTACAACACAGTCTATGCAAATATTTATTATCCTGTGCCACAAACTCTGCCAACTATGACTAGCTACTGAGTTTAAAATCTACGGTTTGCTTGAAGTACAAAAGGTGGGCAATTTTTTTATAGTTTTCGTATGGCAATAGTACTGTATAAAGCCATGGAAACCCATGGCCACTCTGGCCTACTTTTGTTTTGAATTAAATGATGATGCTTCACGTCAAGCACAGGGGTGGGGGGAGCATTTACATTTTGTGTTGAGGATATCTGTCACATTGCATCTCTGGATAAGCTTCAGGTTAGCTTGCGTCACTGTTAAACTTCATTTCAATGCAAAATTGATCCGTAACTAATTGAACAAACAGTGCTGTTTTCTGTTGGCCTACCAATCTTCACAGATATTTAAAGATATTAAGTTTTAAGTAATGAACTGTTTTCCATCTTGAGCAGTAAAACCTGTTACATCACCCTGAAGTTACTGGTAGAGTCTATGTTCTACGATTTAAAAACAACAATGTCTGTTCAGTGTAAGGTCTTTCAAATAATTTTTATATTAACTCTAGTGACTCAATATTTCATGTGCAGGATTTTAGCTCCTAGACGTAATGAGGTTCAACAAGGGCAAGTGTAGGGTCCTGCACCTGGGGAGGAAGAATGCCATACACCAATATAGGTTAGGGGTGGACATGCTGGAAAGCAGTTGTGAGGAGAAGGATCTGGGGGTCCTGGCAGATGGTAAATTATCCATGAGCCAACAATGTGCCCTTGTGGCCAAGAAGGCCAATGGAATCCTGGGCTGTGTAGGGAAGAGTGTGGCCAGTAGGTTGAGGGAGATCATTTTCCCGCTCTACTCTGCACTGGTGAGGCCACAGCTGGAATCCTGCATCCAGTTCTGGGCTCCCCAGTTCAAGAGAGAGAGGGAACTACCGGAGAGAGTCCAGCGTAGGGCAACAAAGATGATTAAGGGATTGGAGCACCTCCCTGATGAGGAAAGGCTGAGGGAGCTGGGGCTCTTTAGCCTGGAGAAGAGAAGGCTGAGGGGAGACCTTATTAATGCTTCCAAGTATCTAAAGGGTGGGTTGAAGGAGGACGGAGCTGGACTCTTCTCAGTGGTTCCCAGTGACAGGACGAGGGGCAACGGGCACAAGTTGGAACATAAGAGGTTCCACTCAAATATGAGGAAGAACTTCTTTCTGGTGAAGGTGCCAGAGCCTTGGAACAGGCTGCCCAGGGAGGGTGTGGAGTCCCCTTCTCGGGAGATCTTCAAGGCCTGCCTGGATGCCGTCCTGAGTGATGTGCTATAGGCAATCCTGCTTTAGGAGGGGAGTTGGACTAGATGATCTCTAGAGGTCCCTTCCAACAATTCCATGATTCTGTGAGGTGCCAGGTACACTTCCTGTGAGTACAGAGTAAGCATCTGGGAACCTCTGGCCATCCTTCAAAGCAGTAGCTTGTGAACCTTTTCTATACTAATGGAGGCTGGAAACAAGCAACCTAACTTTTTTCTCTTCAGAGAAAAAGGCTGAGATGGAAAAACCATCGCACAAATTTTTGAGTGTTTTATGTAATATTAAAAAAATGTATCTGTAGACTCTTAAAGACATTTAGTTCAATTATTGGAAAATTATTCTGCTTCTTTGTGTAAAGGCAGTCCTGTTTGTCTAATAATCCATTCATCGTCGTTTAAGCTCCAGCAGAACAACACTACTTTGTTCCTTTGGTAGTCATTTTTAAATGTAAACTATAATAGTACTACCTTTGAGGAGAGTTTTAAGATTTAATAATGAATAATGTCATATAAGAATTGCAATGGTTATTTTTTTTATCAGTGGGAGGGGTTGGAGGGAAACATTCCTAGTTCTCCTGGGAGCTTGGATTGTACAAGACAAGTGTAGCAACAGACCAGTAGAAAAGGCAGAATTTCTTCCTCATCCAATGCTAAATTAGCATTAGATAACACCTAGCATGTAGGTTGCTGGTTTTGAGTAGTTTTTTTTTAATGGTAGTCAAGTCAAAAGTTTTTAGTATGACAGATGTTCTTAATTTAGTATGACAGTACTCTTAACAGGCTATTTCAAATTGTCAGATAAAAAGTTTTTAAACCACTTAAATGCAGCTAATATATATCATAATGAAATGTATAATAATAATTTCATAGTGAATTATGTTTTGTGGTTTAAAATATAGTCTTAAACAGTGGTTGTAAATGCAGTAAGTCTGCGCTTTGAGACAGTTCTTCCATCTGTGCTTTCATGGATAAACATCAGTTTTACCAATGTCAAATGTGAATAGATTGAGTTAGTCCAGATTTAAAATGATAATTCAAGTCTTTTCTTTGCTCTTACATCCAGCTATTTACACAGAAAATCTAACACGCTGATCACTGTCTGATGCAGGCATGACAAATGCAAGAATTCACAAAACATCACTAGCAAAGCTGGATTGTTGTTGTCCAGCCTTTCTCCATCCCCGCTTTCCTCTGAGAAAATCTGTGGAGGGATTTCTTTTGGAAAAGATCTTGTCAACAAAATACTGCTTTTGGTCTTCCATCTTTTTTCACTGGAAATGTTTGGTTTTCTAGATCTGTTCAAAGGGAATTCAACAGTTGGGTGCAGTTCACACAAAAGAAACCCTGCCAAAAAAATCCCTCTTCTGTAGGGTTTCATGGAATCATAGAATTGTTTGGGTTGGAAGGGACCTTAAAGATCATCGAGTTCCAACCCCCCTGCCCTGGGCAGGGACACCTCCCACCAGACCAGGTTGCTCCAAGCCCCATCCAGCCTGGCCTTGAACCCCTCCAGGGATGGGGCAGCCACAGCTTCTCTGGGCAACCTGTTCCAGGGTCTCACCAACCTCACAGGAAAGAATTTCTTTCTAGTATTTAACCTAAATCTCCCCTCTTTCAGTTTAAAACCGTTACCCCTCATTCTATTGCTCCCCTCCCTGATCAAGAGTCCCTCCCCATCTCTCCTATAGCCCCACTTAGGCACTGGAAGGGCCTCTAAGGTCTCCCTGGAGCCTTCTCTTCTCAGCCTGTCCTCAAAGGAGAGGTGCTCTAGCCCTCAGAGCGTCTTTGTGGCCCTCCTCTGGACCCGTTCCAACAGGTCCATGTCCTTCTTGTGTTGAGGACTCCAGAGCTGGACACAGTGCTCCAGGTGGGATCTGACCAGAGCAGAGGAGCAGAACCACCTCCCTTGCCCTGCTGGCCACGCTGCTTTTGATGCAGCCCAGGATGCGGTTGGCTTTCTGGGCTGCCAGCACACATTACTGGCTTATGATGAGCTTCTCATCCATGAGCACTCCCAAGTCCTTCTCCTCAGGGCTGCTCTCCAGCCATTCTCTGCCCAACCTGTATTTGTGCCTGGCATTGCCATGTCTCTTCATCTAACTTCCTATTAAATTCATAATTTGTTTCTCTGGTTGCTGACTTTGAAGATGAGTGCATTGGTGGACGTTCAACCTGCAAAAGCTCCTCCAGGGATTTAAAACCGCTCCTGTCGGTGCTCAGACACAGCAGAACCCCAGGGTGCTGAATTTGGCGTGCTGCTTAATGAACAGTTAGGTTGTTATACGGAGGAATGATAGGGTGTATTGTTCTCTTACTTCTCTCAAGGAATTGCTGGTTGTGTGTTTGAGGTAATTACAGCTTTTACATGACGTCTGTCATTACAGTGATGATGAACGATAGAAAATCTAATTTATTTTTTTTAGCTGATTGTATGCAGGAAGTAGAGGCTTTCTCTAGAAAACTAGATGAAATAATAAGCTGAAGAATTTCAGTTTTTCTTAGTCTCTTCACAACCAAAAGAAAACTTTATATGAACTTTGCATTGATTTAGTTAATAGCTTAAAGAAAAATTCAGAAAAATTTGTCATTATCATTAGAGGCTAAATTGATTAAGCAGACAATATTAAATTCATGAAGCATAATCAAATATTTGTGGCATGGTAATTTATAAAATTGGGCTTTTAATTTATAAAATTATGCCTATAAATACTTCAAGGGTGGATGTCAAGATGATGGGGCCAGTCTTTTCTCAGTGGTGCCCAGTGACAGGACAAGAGGGAACCGGCGCAAAATTGAACATGGGAAGTTCCACCTAAACATGAGGAGGAACTTCTTTCTGTTGAGGGTGGCACAGCCCTGGAACAGGCTGCCCAGAGAGGTGGTGGAGTCTCCTTCTCTGGAGACATCAAAACTCGCCTGGACACGTTCCTGTGCAACCTGCTCTGGGTGGACCTGCTCTGGCAGGGGGTTGGACTAGATGATCTCCAGAGGTCGCTTCCAACCCCATATCATTGTGTGATTCTGTGAACATGGTGCAGTGATTGGCATTGATATGATTTTACATCACAAGCATCTTTTTTTTTTTTCTGCAAAATGTAGTAATTGTAGATGACCACGGACCCCTACTGCTAGGTTCATGCAAGATAAGCACTTCTTTTTGCTGTGCAATTGTCTTAAAAACAAAACAAACTCCTCTTGACCCGGTTAATAGTTGCCTTTTTTGAATTTCAAGTGTTTGGGGTTTTTTGTCCTAAAGCTGTGTTTGGATTTATTTTAATTATAAACAAAACCAAGAGAACTTTCAAAGCTTATTTCGTCTTTTAATTTTCAGGGAAGCAATGCGAAATTACCTAAAGGAGCGAGGGGATCAAACAGTGCTAATACTCCACGCGAAAGTTGCGCAGAAATCATATGGAAATGAAAAAAGGTAAATCTCTATTCTTTCCTGGCTTCCCTCTACAGCTTCCAGGGAGAAGATTCTAGTGTGTGGTCTGGTGTGGAGCACATGGCAGAATTGCTCACATCGTACTTCAGGCTGAAGAAACGTCAACCAAAATGTGTTCTTGTAAACCATTTAATTCTGTAGGAAATGCCGCAAACCTGCGGTGTTCGATGGAGGGATGACCTGTTTCTACCAACAGATTCTCTATCTGTGGGTGAAGTTTTTCTTCCTTTCAACTAAAATGGCTCTAATTGCAAGCCTTCCATTTTAAGTCTGGAGTCAACAGAGTGACAAATGGTGACTATTTGTAGAGGAGCTTTTTCCTGAGTGATTTCCAGTTAAAACTAAAGGGAAATTGCTAGCCTCACAGATGCTTTTCTGAATCAGATCTGTAATAACTGTAAAAAGAATGACAGCTCAATCATAACCATATTTATGATAAACATTATCTCATAAAAATCAATATAGTACAAGGTACAATAATAGGTAGTTTCCTAAGGGATGGAATGTACAGGAGGACGTGAGGATGAATGCTTTTCAGGCAAAGGTGAATTTCCTGCAGTCTTCTCAATGTGATGTGTTTATCGCAGGCCTAGTAGAAACAAACAGAACGGTCCTTCATATACAGGTTTCTGGTCCTCTTGTAATGAAATAGAATTTTCTGTAGGTATAAACGATGCTTTTGTACCTTAAATTTCACTGAAATTAATAGTGCAGTATTTGATTAGTTTTCAGATGCTTTGTATTATTAATATTTGTTCCCCACAAAAGACGACATATTCAGCACACTAATGGTTTTGAAGTTTTAACCTTTCTTTTGCTGCTGTTGTGTGAGTCCTGTTACATCACTATGGGTTTTTACTGTTTTCTGAGATTTGAGATTTTAACGTATTTATGTATGAAAGCGTTAGAAGACAGGAATGTTAGAATTAAGCCTACAAAGTTCTCGGTTTGTTCCTACCAGTCTAAGTCATGCTTCCTGATGTCTGTGAATCACAGAGATGCAGACTGTGTTTTCAGCAGCTCCTCAGTGCTCTTGTCTTTCACTATGTGTTGTCTTTTCTGTTAGCCAGTGTCTCAGGTCCTTTCCTTGGGCAGTGTCCAGGTTCTGCAGCTCCAGGGAAGGGTTTACTCCAAGTGCTTTATAGATCTTTCCAAAATTCTTGATGAGAATCAAAAGAGAAGTCAGTGAAAGAGGAAGGAGTAAGGACGCAGAAGCAGATATAATGATATATCTGCTCTATAACTGTCTAGCCCTCTTGCTCGCTGCCACCCTTAAATGCAAAAGAGTTGCTATGTCAGGCCTTACTCGCAATAAATTATAACTTGAACGCTTTGCAACAAACTCAACAGCCAAAGATTTATCTCGACAATATAGGGACCTCTGATTGTTATCTTCTCAGATTGCGTTTCATTCGAGAATTGCGTAGTAAACTCATCGCTGCAAATGAGTTAAGCATATTACTCCCCAAAAACGAGGGGTGTGCCTGCAGATAAGAAAGTGACTTTCTAAACACTTTATCTGTAACTTCAGTTTGTTCTCCTGGGGCCAGAGCAGTTCCTGAGCAGGAACATTTTGCAAAGCTGTCCTGTGTATCATTATATTGGAGAATAAATTGCATCAAAAGAAGAGAGAAATTAAAAAGATGAACTATGCAATTTTGATTATAAAAGTTCCATTACTGTTTGGAAAAAATTACATAAGTGTTCTGAAGAATACTTCAAATTGTTCTTTCCTAACAGTTTGTGAAGGTTTCTGTGTGCGTTTCATAGCATTGCCATAAATTCCTGTTGCCTTGGATGTACACATATCCTTCACTTGATACTGTTAAAAGCACGTGTTACCCAAATCCTAGTAATTTTCACTAAACTAGTCATTCTTTTCTCACTGCTGGAAGTGACTGAAACTGGAATTAGTGAGGTGCAGTTTAGTTGCCTGTCTTATCACAAGTGCATTGGTTCAGGAAAGGTAAAGGTATCTCAGAATCACCTCTTTAAAAATGGAAGCATGTCAAATGAGTGGCGAGTATTTCAGAGCTTTGCAAAGGACAACTAGGAATGAAAATGGCTGGGTTTTTGTAATAAAATACTATAATAATGCCATTTTGGTATGGGTATGAAATGAAAGTTTGGAATACATAGTAAGGTTTCATTTTTAAGTTTAAATATTTTAGGGGGTTTTATGTTTTAATGCAGCATTTAGACTGTCTCTGGTACTGTTCTGCTGGTTCCCAGTAATGATGTGCTGTTGTTATCAGAGTAAAGAGAAATGCCAGTTATTAAATCTTTGGATCCATGTGTGACCTAAGGTACTTAGTGAAACTGAATGATAAATTAGTTTTTTGCCTTTTTTTTTTAGTGTTTTTTTACTTGCTTCTGTTCTATTCATAGTAGAACGTGTTCCTTTGGTTCTTCATACTGCTGGACTGAGCAAAATTAGTAAAGGTTTAAGGCTGCTTTATGCAGGTGGTCAATCCAAGTTTTCACCAGTTTTACATTAAATACCATTGCTGAAGTGAGTTGTTTTGCACCTGCTTTATAAACAGAAGCCTATTTCATGTTTTTATGGAGAAATTTCGTATTTTCCACAGGACTTCATTATGGCATGGGTATAATCTGGTTAATTTTTGATCCATAAAGAATAAGTTAAATTGCGCTATCTATGTAACGAAGAATTCAAGTTATGAAGGGGATTATTTCTTAAATTTGACATGTCTTTCAAGTACACGTAGAACCTAAAAAACCCACCTGAACAAACTTCCACCTTTTGTTCCAGTCTTTAAACCTTGTTTGTTGAGAGGTGGTGGAAGATATTTATCATTAATAAACTTTGCATGGCATAATTAAAAGGTTAGCACAATAACTACCTTTCAATGAGGCTTAGTAGATGGTGAAATAGTCTGTTGAAAAGTCTCTCTGTGGACGGTGAAGATCTCACGTAGCATGGTCTGGTTTAAATAGTCCTCACAAAAATGCAATTCCAGGTTGTTGCCACGTGGATGGAGACTTTCCGGGTTAATTTGAGAGCGTTCTTGATACTTGTCCCTAAATAACAGTAATGAAAGGAGGCGGCTTCTTTCTTTTTTTTTCTTTTTTTTTTTTTGAGTGGCTTCTTATTAGCCCTTCTCTTAATAAAATTAATGAATTGTTTAGTTTAACAAAGGAGCCAGGAGGTAAGAAGCTCAGGGATGGAATTTAAGACTTTTTGCCTGATGTTTTCTGTTGGATGGCTGTTGTCTTTCAAAGACATTCAGCTTATAGAGACTTAGGTGATGTGTAGTTCTGGTGAGTGTGGGTGTTTGCCTTGTGCTTCTTATATTTTTTTCCTTATTTACCATTTACTGAGAGTTCTCTCTTCAGAGTCTCAACACTGTGAACATTCAACAGTTTAAAGGACTGAAGTGTTTTGGATTTCAAGACACGGTACCCTATTGGTATTTGTGGATTATGTGCTGTTTTGAGTTTAAACGTTATCACTACAGATTAGCCTGAGAATGGTCTAGCTACTTGTTTTATGGCTGTTAGTGAAGGAGCTCCTGTAATTTCTGTTCAAATATTTCACTGACCTGAGTGTGCCTGCCCTCTGGTTAATGCTGTTGTTCCTGAGAGCAGAGCCTTTGCCAGGGCTCGCCCCATGGCTCCACTACTTCATCCTTAGCACTCTGGCACCTAATGATTTTTTCATTTGTTTGTTGTTGTATTGAATTCTTTAGTGGATGACGTTTGTTCTTTCAGCTCCTACTCAGTGACTGCTGAGTAGCTTCATGCTCAGAACAATGTGGGTAATTGACAAACACACCTCCTGCCTTGACACACTCAGAATTGACCAACAGGTACAAAGGAAAAACCTCCCTGTTAATGACACCCTGAACATAAAGAAAACCAGCTGGTGGACACCTCTAAATCCTCCTGAAGCCAAAGACTTCTGTAAGATGAACACAGGGATGACCTGAATGATTTGAAAAAGCAAACCTTCATGAGCAGAAGCCTGTGGTTTGAAAAGAGGTGTATCAAAAACTAGATAGTAATGAAATGAGCTGATTTTATTTTACTTTCTACCCCTTGCTTCCTGGCAAGTTCAGTTAGGGCAGCTTCACTACTTACGTACCATATTTTCTCTGTATTGATTGGCCTGAAGGGGCTGAAGGAGTATTGTTCTCTCCTTCAGTGACTACCTGATTTAAAACAATATTCCAGGTGGTGCCAAAGACTCATAGAATCATAGAATTGCCTGGGTTGGGAGTGACCTTTCAGAGCATCTAGTCCAACCATCATCCTAACATTGACAAAACCCATCACTAAACCTTATTGCTAAGCACTTAGGTGTACCTGGCCTTTAAATACCTCCAGGGATGGTGACTCCACCACATCCCTGGGCAGCCCATTCCAATGCCTGATAACCTTTCAGTGTAAAACTTTTCCTAACATCCAATCTGAACGTCCCCTGGTACAATGTGAGGCCATTTCCTCTTGTCCTATTGCCTGTGACGTGGGAGAAGAGACCGACCCCATCTCTCTACACCCTCCTTTCAGGTAGGTGTAGAGAGCGAGAAGGTCTCCCCTCAGCCTCCTTCTCCCCAGGCTAAATGACCCCAGCTCCCTCAGCCTCTCCTCACAAGACTTGTTCTCCAGACCCCTCACCAGTTTTGTTGCCCTTCTCTGGACTCACTCCAGCACCTCAATGTCCTTCTTGTAGTGAGGTGCTCAAAACTTAACCCATTCCACTTTCTGTTGTTGCAGTCAAGACTCGAGAAACCACTAGAGATTACCTTGTTCTTCCCTGCAAGTCATTTGGATTGAAGGGGAATATCTGTAGGCAAATCTTGGCTTGGTTTTCTTGCCGTGGAAAAATGCTCCGTTTCCAGTCGGTCTGATGGAACAGATCTGTCAGAGCAGATGAGTAATAGCTTGATGGTTTGTGGTACTGAGTTACTGACCCTGGAGTCTAACATGAGGCTGGTGATACTACGGTCTTTCCTCACTTGAGCAGCATGTGAGAGGGCACTATGGGAATGCCTTTTCCTTTTTTGAGATTGATCTGTGACCTTTTCCTGGCTAAAATGTTACCCTGGTTCAGTTGCTGTGCTTTATATCAGCAAGTGGGAGGCACCGATTTTCATCCTGCAGCTCTAAGGAGTGTGGAACAGGTTTTAAGGAGTGTGGAACAGGTTTTGTCCAGGGAAGACATTCCTGGTTCTTAACATCCCGTATAGAAAGAGCTCACAGCCTTCATCCCTAACAGATCTCATGTGGTTTTTAGATCAAGTTGTCAGGTGTTTACCTCACAGAAGAATGTCCTGTGTTGTTTTACTGCCCATTGAGCAAGGAATGACCAGTCTGCTCATGGCATAGAGAAGAATGTTAAGAGAATACGTTAAGAGAATAACATGCTACGTGATTTTCCACCATTACTTCTTGTACTGAAGATTGTGAACAAGCTCAGAAGAACCAGACATAGCTGCCTTTCCCCCCAACATAATTTTCTTTTTGCTATAGGTCAGATTAATACTTCACAAGAATTTTTACCTCCTACTCAGTCTTACTTTAGTTTTGTGGTTAAATTAAAAAGAGATGCAGGCCCTGTAAATCAAAGGTCGAAGGAAGAGTATTTTCATTTGTTCCACCAAACGTTGTCCTACCTTATTTCCCATCAGTAATACTGGAAATTACTTTACCTAAATTACTCTACTAATTTTGAGGAGGTGATTTTCTTTTTCTCTTTTTATAGTTATCTGAAAGCGAGACTCTCACATGAACATTTACATTACTATTTACATTGGAAATGTTTTATTAATGAGAGAACCTGTTTCCAGCACTTATTTTATACATATCAAAGACACTTTCTTTAATACTCTGTGAAAATTAGGAATATGAGAATACTCATGGTTTACTCACTATATAGGATAGAAAATTTATAGTTCATCTCTTCTATATATGAGTTCCTGGGATTGTAAATATGAAGTAAAAAGCCCCAGGCTGTAGTTGTCTATATCTGAAGGGTATAGACAACCCTAAAGAGGAAGAGGCTGACACATACGAAAACACATTCCATTTGTGAGTGTCCAGACTCTTTCTTCTTATTTGGTACTTCTAACCAAACTTAAAATTGTCTCAGCTTCAAAAGTTTCTTTCTTTTTCAATAAGTCATAGTTTTCCAAGATTTTTCACTGTGCTCTAACTTAAAAAGAGCGCTTTAATTGTTGTGGCTTGTTTTCTCTTCGTCAGTGGGTTAATGTTGTTTCTTACAGGTCTTGATTGCCATCTAGTGGCCATAGTTATTCAAAGGACTTGGTTTAGAATAAAGCTGAAATTAAAAAGGATATGAAAAAACCTCAGGATTTTTTTTCTCAGTAAGATAAATACAAAAGAATACATGAGGAAGAAAGTTACATGTGTGATGTTTGCTTTATGATGTTAGGCCTACTTGGAATATAAAGGGTTTGCTTTCTTTTTTGCAAAGCATTGCTCTATTAATAAAGGTTGATGTTAATTTTTAGTCTGTGTATAATTTCTTTATTGGAAGTAGCTTATAGTTGCTGGGAAGAAAATTAGCGGAATGCATCCATTAGAACTTGAAAGGATCTTGTATCATCATTTGAGTTTGAGGGTTCAAAAGCTAACTCGGTATGTGGTGTGCGTTTTCTGGCAATTTGAGTTTTGTTTCCAAAAGATGAACTTTTGGATAAATGCATCTGTTACTTGAAGTTTCTTTCCTCCAAAAATTGTATTTCCTAACCTTGGAGTTAGTTCATAACCGCCATTTGAAAAATATTATTCATAGAGGACCACCGTCATATTTCCCCTGCCTGGGATGGCAAAGTAGAGTAAGTCTTCTGAACAGTACTTGGCCATGATTGTTGCCCTTGCTTGACCCTTTGCCAATCTAATAAAAATGTGACTCTTTCTTATTTGTGTATATCTATATATTTTTTAAAATGTGGTCACAATTGTCTACAGTAGAAATTTTCTTAGTGTAATTTCTGTTATTTCTTACTTAGTTTTGGTTTTCTGTTTTTTCTAAAACATGCCAAAAGTTGCAGCAACCAGTAGATGAGTCTCAGAACAGGTTTTTAACAACAGTTACGGTATTCACATATAGATGTGGGATGATAAAGGGCATATAAATTAGATTGGTCATGTAGAAAGTCTATATATATTGTATGTTGATATGAATTTTATAATTACCATATAATGACCATTGCCATTGCACTGCCTGCATCACAAGCACAAGTCCTCTTAAGATCATTTTTCCTTTTGGGTATAGAAGTGTTTGAGGGAAATGAGATCATGTCACCTGTGCTGTTTGAAATAAATGCAGTTGGAAAGTAGGAAATGCATTCCTGGTTTTGAGATTTGTAGTAGGAATTTGTAGTAGGAAGGGAAGCATTAAATTGGCACGTAACAAACCTGTGGTGTTCTTAAATACACACCTACTGCATCATTCAGCATCTTCATGAAGAAAGGTGGAACAGGTTGCAGAAGACAAGAAGCAAAAGGCATAAAAGCAATCAAAAAGGGCATGCAGGGTGTGTGCTGTCTGGTAACATTTACTACTGCATACTCTTTCTATTCATGGTGATTTTCTAATGTCGGATAACTACAGATTTCAGTTTTATGATTTGCGGCTGGGCTGGTGGATGAATTCTCTTGAGCTGCTACTGTGAAAGCGTTAAATTTTAGTTTATTGTGTAGTTTCTCAAGTTGACAAGTCGCTCAGGAAATGTCTGCTTTGCACATTGGCAAGTTTCTACCTGTTGCCTCGGTTCTCTGTGTTCTGCGTTTTCAATCGTAAGAAAAAAATTCCAGAGCCTTCATATGACCCATAATTACCCCAAAGAATAAAGTACAAATAGTTAAAACTGATGCAATAGGCACATGAAAAAAGTTTAGTTGTTAAAATTTCTGTGCTTCAGAACAGTGTGAAGGCAATAAAAGGAGAAAATAATAGTTATGATAAGTCTTTGCTGAAATGGATTATCAGAGTGGAGGAAAATACAACGTTTGTTTCTATTTGTTTAGAATTATTAAGTTTAAAAAGCGATCTGTAGGAACAGTTCCACAAAATAACAGGCTTTTCAAACGTGCAGATCTTTTGATGTCACTCTCCTGTAGGCTGACTTGTTTTCCAAACCAGAGCATGACACTTTTGAAAGACATTTGTAGATATTTAAGCTGCATGCAGATTGGTATATTATCAGTTTTGTTGTGTTTTAAAAAGAGCAAAGTGAAGTGAAGAATTCTCACTGTGCATTTGTTGGCAAGAGAGAAACTTGGAATTTTTAATGTATTTTTTTCTTGCCTGCAGGGGTGATTTTTGCTCCTTGTCATAACCACCGAGACATTTTGAATTGCAGTAAAACTTAAAATTTAGTTGTTTGTTTCTCTAACAAAGCATAGCTATTAATTGTGTGCATTAACTGAAACAATGACAAATCTTTCAATCTATTTGTATGGATCCTTAATATTTACATTTTATTATTCGGTGATTATTGAGTCAGGACTTTGGTTTCATCTTTTAAGAATTCTGTTGCTTAGAAAAGCATTTTATACCTGTTAAAAATGGTAATATTGCTGAATAAGTGAGATAAAGAAGTGTATTAGACTTGATTTTCATACTAAAGCTGGCTTCCACTCATCGAGGTTTATATGGTGTTTAAAAGAAATATTCCATGAATTCGGTTGTCCCTAGCCAAATTAAAAAAAAAACTATCCTACCTTAAAACTTTTTCAGTTATGCTCTGCCTTGGTGCCTCGTCAGCTGCCTCACACCTGGATGTGCTCATTCTGCTTTGTTAACTTTGATCTTCCCTCGATGATGATAAAAGCACTGCAGCCGTTGGCTCAACTAAAACCAAAAATGAGGAGGATTTTCGTTAGAACAATTTTGCAGAAACTTCAAGCCCAATACATTGTATTATTATTTAATTTTGAACACGGTGCTGTATGGAGCATCTGGATGGATTTCAATCAGTGCTGCTAAAGACTAGATTGTATCTTTTACTGATGAAGATGTCAAATCGTCTATTCCATTTAAAAACCAAAAAGAGGCTTACGGTTGGAGGGAATAGACTCCCTCCTTGCTAATGATGAAGAACTAAATGTTTAAGAATTGTAGTCAGCAGTTGTCTATTAAATTAGTTTGTGGAACTGTTCTGTGTGCGTTAATCGCTGTGTGATGTTAAGCACCTACAAAAGCAAAACGCTGCCTTCTCTTTCAAGGCCTTTTTATTGGAGAATCTTTTTGTAAGGGTAGAAAGTGTTACAGAGATACAGGCTGTTACCTATTATACATTGAACTGGACAGAGACTCAGTGGCACTGCATCTAACATAGGTTTTTCCTTGCTTTTTCTCTTTTTTTTGGTTTGCATTTTAGAAAATCTTAAAGGCACAAGAAGGGCTTGCACGTAATAAACTTGAATGCAAAGTGTGAGTTGGCTGAGGAAACTTTGGGTGCACGACAATTTCTGTCTCAAGAGTTTTCTTGAAAGCTGTGTTTAATTTCATAATGCATTTTTCTTTTTCAGGTTCTTTTGTCCTCCTCCGTGTGTGTATCTTATGGGCAGTGGATGGAAGAAAAAAAAAGAGCAAATGGAACGGGATGGTTGCACTGAGCAAGAGTCACAACCTTGCGCCTTCATTGGAATAGGAAACAGTGACCAAGAAATGCAGCAGCTGAACTTGGAAGGAAAGGTAGAAGAATTGTAATAAACCACTCAGATTACTGCAGAGGATATTATAGCTTCATGGTGCATCTCTCAAGGAATCCTTGCTTACTTTTGATCACTTTTGTTATACTGTAGCAGATATTCCACCAGTGGTGTAAAAAAAAAAAAAAAAACCTCAAAAGTATGTAGAACAACTGAATAGGTGGATTTGGTTTGTGGAATCACAGCAGGGCACTGACTTGTAGGTTGTTGATGCAGAGTCAGTAGGTTCTTTGGTAGGCACCAGTGGGTAACTGAAGTAAGTTTCTGGCCCAAATTCGGTGTCCGTCTCCCTGGTTTGCATGAATGGGTAATCTCATCAAGGAAGTATCTGAACAACATCTGCTGCTAGAAGTGGTCTTTAAGTCCCTTTGGGTAAAAATACAATTAAAATTGCATCTCAATAAATTTAATAGATTTTTTTACAGTGATATAACTTGCTATAAGGGTTGTTTTAAAGATATTTGTAATGACTTAAACAGTTGGAATGTAGAAGTGGCAACACGTGAGCGCTCATTTTGGCTGTTGTTTTATTAAGCAGTATTTTATAGCTATTTGGTATTCCCAGCACAGTCGACTTAGAAATGCTTCATGTGTTGCTGAATAGGAAAAGAATAACAAAAGTTCTTTTTGAGATTATTTTTTTTTTTTAACTCCTGTTGTCACCTAGCGTAAACACTTAGCTGAAAGTAACTTTCTAGTGTTTCAAAGCCCAATCATCTCCCATCTTGTCAAGAAAAGGTTGGCTTAACACATTTTCTGTGCAGGCAGACTCTTGTGTATGCCCGGTGCTGGGACCTTAAAGCTCTAAACAAATGTCATTTTTAGTAGGGCTCTTAACCTCCACTCAGAGCTGGCTTTGGCACAGCTTATAATCTGTAAGCATCTCTTTTCCAGTCCTGGTAAGACTCTTTAGAAAGATAGAATAGAATATAGAATCTAGAAGATGCTAAAATACTGAAGTCAGGTGCTATACTTCACGAAGCTAAACTGTAGTCATAAAAGATACCCCTATGATAGAGATGGAAAAAGCAGTTTCTGATCTGTTTTAGAAACTATTGCATCAGGTTTTCTATTTTGTTCATAATATACATAGTTTCTTGAACTGGGTTGACTTGAAAGAAGAAACAACAGTATGTTTTCACCTACAGAATTATTGCACTGCCAAAACATTATACATATCAGACTCAGACAAGAGAAAGCACTTCATGTTATCGGTAAAAATGTTCTATGGCAATAGTGACGACATTGGTGTGTTCCTCAGTAAACGGATCAAAGTCATCTCCAAACCTTCTAAAAAGAAACAGTCACTGAAAAATGCAGATTGTAAGTATTTTACATTTCTTTATGTAGTAATTAATTTTTGCATTGTATTGTATTGTGGCTTTGTATTCAGACAGTTTTGATGGACGGTGAATATGAACGGAGCATTCTTCCACAGTAAAGATGAACCAAATTGAAGGAACATGCCCGTTTTGGTGGCAAAATTGCTGATTTATTTTTTTAGGGGAGCAGACTTGGCATTTCTCTCTCTTGAATGATAAATCAGTTCAGATCTGAGAAAATTTCAAGTTGCAATTTTACATAGTTATGTCTGTGCCTTTTAATTGACCGTGATTTGTAAGAATAATTTTTCTTTATACTTCGTATATAATTCACGATATCGCTGAAAGTTGTCCAAGTACTTCACGAAGGCAAGCTAAAGCTTCTGATCAAAAAATCGGTTGCTGGAGAGCTGTGAACAGGAGTTTTCAGCTGGCAAGCACTAGCCCGTTTGGCTGAGTGGCAAAATTCTGTGAACTAACATGCCTTTGGAGAACAGCCACTGTGTATGTTATCCCACTTGGAATTTTGTGATTATATTTGTGAGGGACCAAAAATGCATATTTTCTAAATCAACCAATAGTTGAGAATTATTTCTTGGTTTCCAGTATTCAGCGGTTTGTTTCACTGTATTTGTAACCTTTTGTTCCTTTTCTGTGTAATAATGAAGTCATTTTTGTAATCTCAAGTCTGTATGTGTTCCTTGCAGTATGTATTGCGTCAGGGACAAAAGTGGCACTATTTAATAGACTTCGATCCCAAACAGTTAGCACCAGATATTTGCACGTAGAAGGTGGTAATTTCCATGCCAGTTCACAACAGTGGGGAGCATTTTACATTCACCTCTGTAAGTAAAATATAAAGCAATATTATTTTTTTTTTCACCTCCCTCCCTCTATCCCCACAAAAAAAAAGTCCTGCATTTTTTTCTTCCATATTAATTGCCCATATACAGACATATTTTTTTTGTTATTGAGTGTATATTTGATGTAATAGCATGATGTTAAATGTTCTTCCTATCGAGGAAAAGAGCGATTAAAACAAATAACGTGAAAATTCCTGTTTCCCGCAGTGGACGATGACGAGTCGGAAGGAGAAGAATTCACCGTGAGAGACGGCTACATTCATTATGGGCAGACTGTCAAACTTGTATGCTCAGTTACTGGCATGGCACTCCCAAGACTGGTACAGTTTAATTTCTCCACTGCTGTAATTAATTTGTAGATGGCTACTTAGTGTAATTGCATAGTTGGGTTTGCACTGGCTGCCATTTTCGGCTTTGTATGTTTACTTCTGGTAACACATGTTTTTCATGGAAAATGGCATTAATTTTAGTAAAAGCGTGTTTTTCTCTCTGCAGATTAATTCTGTAAGCAGAGAACAGCTTGTAAACTAAGCATAGGGAATTTTTCAGAATTCAGACCTGCCAAAGTAGGTTAATCTGCAAGCTGTCCTTAAGAAAATGTCTATTTTGAAGACAGTAATGTAGGTCCCAGTGTAGGAAAATATTTAATATCAGTATTTAAGCAGATGAGTAGTCTTTGCAGCCAGTGAAACTCTTCGGCACAGCTTTAACAATGCTCTATGCATTTGAATCTAAAAGCATTTCTGTGTACATCTAAGGATACATAATTATACGAATATCAGTTTGCAAAAGCATTTGGGGCATTTATTAATACTGTCTGTTTTAAATATGGAACATTGGAAATGCCTTTGGAATAATATTTTTTTTAGAAAGAGACAATTTCAGTGCTTGTCTTTGTCACAGATACAAAAATGATTCTGACCAGTTAAGGTTTGTGAACCAAAAAAATTATTTTATTGTTGGATACACAGTAATGGTTTTTATAAATAAATTTAAGTGTAATTATAGATATTTTTTCCTCCTGTTTTATGCACTTAATGCCAGCCTAAGTAGAATTTTATGTGACTGATAATAAACAATGCGTCACTTGAGATCATCTGTGAAATTGTGTTTTTTCAGCCCATTATGAATTTCATACAAGGCTTTGCTAATTCCACTTTTAACTAGAAACAATTTTTAGAATGCACCAGTGTAAAACCAACCTTTCCTGCAGGCATGTTTTTGTTCCCCTTCCCAGACTTATTTTACTAGGACTGTAATGAGAAATTCTCTCCCAATATCAAACTTAGCTAAAAAATACAATAACCTGCGCAGAGTAAATGGTATAACACGATGATTTGAATAGATATTTTTATTTTTTTTTAAAAAAAAATTGCAATATTTGACAGAAAAATCCAGACCTGCTTACTACTGATCTGGTTCAGTGCGCATGAAATCCAGTAAGAGGATCTCACGTTATCTGTGGGCTTCATGTTAATATTTTCTTACCGCTGAAAGAAGATGCATTGTTTTGGATTCCAGAAAAAATATTTGTAGGTAGAAATAGATCAAAAAACAAATTGGGATAAAGGTTCCTGGTTTGTTTGCTGTTGGGAATGTTTGTCACGCTACCTTACAAGATTGATTGAAGGTGATACGATTAAAAGGTAACTTGCAGACATTTTATACGTTAATACAAAGACCTTTGAAGAAACAAGTTAACTTTGAAACTTATATTGCTAATAATGCCACTTATTATCATTAGAAATCCCAGAGGACATGGTTGGCTTTCTGATTGTCGGCTTAGAAATCTTTGAGCACTTTGGCTGCTGCTTCTGCTGATGTTGCATAAATGAAGTATTAAACTTTTTTCTAGAAGTTGAGTTAAAATTCCAAGCTACAGATTTCCACTGTCTGTAAGGGAATAACTTTTTTTTTAATTTTTCCAAATAAATTAGTGTAACAGCTCTGAATTAAGCCAGCAGATATTTTTTTCACTGAAATTCCAGATGTAAGGAACGATTCTTCTTTGCAGTTGTCTTTAAGTAACATTTAATGACTGACTGTTGTTAAGATACATCATGATTGTTGTGTTTGCAAAACTGTATACTTAAGGATATCTCAATACCTTTAAAGTAAATCTTTATTTCCAACGGTTCTCATTGAGCCACCAATCTGCCACCGAATGCTGTTGATGCCGTCAATGGTGGAAGCTTCTGTAGAAGTCTGTTAATACTTGACCTACTGCTCTTTTGTCCTAGGAAATGGAAAAAAAGTAGTATTTTGCTGAAGCTTCAAGTTTCTTCCCCACTCTTCATAGTAGCAAAAAAGATAAAATAAATATACATGCAGCACATTGAAGCTGTAGTGCTGAGTGTTATTTCAATGTTGTGTTCTTGGTCTCAAAAGCGTTGAGAATTATCAATCTAATGTTGGTATTAGAAGAGGAAGCACGGAAATTTTAAAACAAAAATGACCTTTCAGTTCTTTTACAAACAGTACATCTGTAATCTCCAATGTAATGAAGTACAGAAATTGTCCTAAGTATATGTGTACAATTTTCGTTCACAGATAATTCGAAAAGTAGATAAACAAACGGCGTTATTGGATGCAGATGATCCAGTATCGCAGCTCCATAAATGTGCATTTTACCTTAAAGACACTGAGAGAATGTATTTGTGCCTTTCCCAGGAGAGAATAATCCAATTTCAAGTGAGTTGTTTAAAACTATTTGAATAGATGAGAAGTGTGGTTGCGACGTTTTCCCAAATGCTCCCAAAATATGTGTGAATGTTGGTTTTGAATGTGAGTCTAAAATTTTGTTTTGACAGCTTATACAATACGCTAACGACTTGTGGGTTTAATCTCCTGTGTGCATTAGTGTGCTTTTAGCGGACTTTCGGCATGGTAATTCCCATCAGAGTAATAAGAGCGTGACCAAGTCCTGACCTACCAAAGTATTACAATTTGCAGCTCAAATAGCAAAGGGTGTTGAGGGAGAAGCTCCAGGAAGGTGGCCGCACTTGGGAAAGACTTGGGACTTCCTTAGGAGAACAGCTGTAGTTTCTTGGGTAAGAAAGGTAGAGGTAGGAAAGGGGGAAGATTTTTAAAGATTTCCCATAATTGAAGGGAAGGGACAAAAAGGATTAGTAAAGGCCCAGTTGACTTCTATCCTAAATTGGGATGATGGGAAGAGAATATGAGAAGCTTTCTTCATATTTCAGGAAGCATATTCCTTACTTGTGGTACAGAAGGGACCACATCTATTGATTCTACCCACAGCAGAGATGTATCTATCAACGTACTTTCTTGTGAAGGAGAATGGACCTTCATCAAGCTATGAAATGGGAATTGTGATAACTAAATATCAGCCTTGCTGTTTGATCTTTCTCAAAGTATGTTGTGGGAAGGCTGGACGCAGAAGCAACTCTTGCTTCTCTGACATCTGTCTTAGTTCAACACCCTGGAATTGCCTGTGGGACTCCCAGGACATCCTACCACTCTTAAGTTTCTGCAGCACTTGTGAAGCTCACCCTGATATGAGCTCTAAACTTTCCACGTGGGTAGGGCTCACATAAAGGACAACCCACTCTTCTGAATTCTTTGAGCAGAGTAGGTACCCGCTGCTTCTACTTGTTGAATAAAATCTGTTAACTTGCACATCAGGCTGTTGTCAGTCTTTGGTAAGTGAAATCACTGTGGAAGATAAACTCTCTCTACCAGTGGCAGGAGAGAAGTTCCATTTTATCTGTTTTTTCCTGTGGACCAGAAGACCAAAACCAGAGAAACAATCATATGTAGCATCTTTCACCTCCTCCCTCTTAAGCATTTACTGTTCAATACAGTTCCTATAATAAGAGTAGGCAGACTGTGGTCACTGTAAAAGAAGAAAAAGAAAAAAAAAAACCACAGAAATACACAAACTTTACTTTAGGGTGACAAGTCTCTCTTGGGTGAATGGAAATAGCCCAATGTAGAGACCTGGTCACTTTATGCAGTCCAATCCTCTGCCAGCATCCATGCTTCTTGTATTAAGGGTTCTTAAAGGCTGAGTCCTTCACTCTATCTTTTAATGTCATTTTGAAGATGTGTAGGCCATTAGTTTAATTCATTTTGAATGTGCTGATGCTCTCTTTTTGTGCAATATTCTGCTGCAGAAAGCTCAAGAGGTTTTCTCTGCTCTGTAGAGTAAACTTTTGCTGTATTTGTTTTGAAAGATCTAATAGTTCCTGTGAGCAATTCCAGTTTTACAGGATTTAGTGAGCAATGGTTCTGTATTTGCCTTACCCATCAACATCTTAATTTCTTCTCTGCAAATTGGAAAATCACAGTCTTTATGAATTCTTTTCAGAAGATCTGCAGCTCTTCAGTGGTTTTGGTTGCCCCTTCTGTACCTTCTCTTTTTTCACCATGGCCTTCTTAGTTGGGGAGACCAGAACTGGACACAGTATTCCAAAATTAGGTGAACAAAGGATTTACACCAGCAAAATAATACCTGATACCTTGTTTTCAGTGTTTTTTTTCCTGATGGTGTCCAACATTATGATGCCACTTGCATTTGCCGTTGCACAGTGAGCTGGTGATTTCAGAAAGCTGTCAGTGGTTTCTCCAGAATCCTGAGTTGTAACTACCAGTTCCAAGTTCAGTATTTTATGGGCGTCATTTAGAGAAGTTTTCTTTAGAAACATCACTTTTATCTAAATTGAAGCTCATTACCTCTTTTTTGCCCTCTATGTTCATTTTTATGTCCTTCTGGACGTAAAATCCGTGCAGTTGTAACAGCATTTAACTACCTGAAAAACTTGGGATTGTGCAGAAGTTTGAATATTTGACTTTCCCAACACACTGGTGAGCACGTTAAATAGAACTGATTGCAACAGCAGCCTCAAGGAGCGGGGTGCACTGTTGGCTTTTGTGCATTTGGAAAAGAGACTGTTAAGTTCTACCTCCTTTAATTAGCTTTCTATTTAAAAAAAGACTCAAAACTTTTTCTAGTTTAATTCCTTTTATAAAGGAATCCATTTATAAATCCATTATAATTCTATTTCTTTAATACCCTTTGATATAGAGCTTTCTTGATGGTTGGAGGGGTTATTTGGGGGGGGGGGGGGCGGAATAGGGTGTTAGTGGTGTGTGGTTTTTTTAAAATCCAAATATATTATATTCCGTGGATTCCTTTTGTCCTTGTGTTTTACCAGTTCTTGGGGAATTCTGTCCTTGATCAGTTAATGTTAAGCAATTGCTTGTTTCCCATCCTGTCTCCACGTGAAGCCAGTCAATACATGAGGTACTGAGCATGGTGTTAAGGCATCTCAGTCTTCCTGTTGAGAAAGTTTAGTTATAAAAGGAAAGGAAAAAGTGGCTGGAGTTAAACTGCTGTACCTGGAAGTGACAAGGAGAAGTGCTTCTCTAGGAAAGGAATCATAATCTTTCAAGGATTTCTGTGACAAAAGGAGTGATGCCTTCCTTAAGTGATTCTTGATACAGCAGGACTTTCAGAACAAATTCTGTGGTGTTTGCCTTCCACTTTGTGGCAGGGATTTAGCGGCTCTGAAGAACCCAGTCAAGGACGTTGTACAGGGTCGTTCATTTTTGTTATCTGTAGTTTTATTCCTCGTGAGTTGAAGTACATCTGTCCATGCCAACAGGCTTTGCAGTCAACCTGCAGGAAAAACGTCAGGCATCAAAATAGGATACAACAGTTCCTCTCTTGAAGTTGGGCTGGTAATTTAAAAGCTCCATATGTTTCTAATAAAAGCATCAGTTGGGTCCTGAGCTTGGAAAGATTTTGTGGTTACTATCCCCACTGCACACTTCCCTTGCAAGCTGTTGGCAAGGGCTTTTTCACATGATCGTATCAGAATGAAGACTCTGTGTGAGAACGCAGCTTTGATCTTAACTTCCTTTCATCTGAACTGGTAAATTTGTGCTAATTGAAGTTTATCTAACAGTTTCAAAGAGCGAAGGTTATCGTTACATACCTAGATATCCTTAAAGCTTAATGGAAACAAGCATAATTCAGATATTAAAATTAGAAATTTTAAGTCCCTTTTTTTTCCTGTGCCTGTGTTTAACCTATACACAATTTCCTTATTGTTTGCTAGGTGATGGAGTTGTTCAGAGAGGCTTTTGTTGCCATAAAAAATAATTGTATATATGTATGTATGCTAATATATTAATATTTAGTAATATTTACAAGGGGACAGTGAATGTTTCCGACTAATTTGCAATGTTGTAATTTCAGCTTCTCTCCCGTGTCTTTGCACAAATGCTGAAATATAAGCTCATGTTTTCCATCATTTTGTGGATGGCTAAAAGAAAAAAAAAAACAACCAAATCTTGGACAGATGTAAATCATAACTAATGAAAAGTATTCTACTTCGCACTGTAGCTGTTTTAGTCACTTTGCATTAATGAAACAAGATTTATTTTAAAATCGCTACTTCTAGTTGCTGTAGTTTGTTGGTCAATGCCTATTGAATAATGCTAAAACTTTGAAAGCTGAACTAAAATAAAACCCAGTAATAACCAGAAGGTTGGAGAGGTGAGAATATCATAGGTGAGTTACAGTGTTCTGAAAAGTTTTAGTTTTCTATTGGTTTGGCTGAAATGTGACTATTTCTGAGATCATATTTTTAGAGGAAAAACAAAAGGAAACGTGTTTTTGAGATAATAGACATTGTTACTGGCTGAGGTGGTTTTTAGCTCTGTGACTTGGCGGATGAGTCTACAGGTCAGATCTAAAACTTTTTCTCTCTTTCTAAGGCCACTCCATGCCCAAAAGAACCAAATAAAGAAATGATTAATGATGGAGCTTCTTGGACAATCATTAGCACAGATAAAGCAGAATACACATTTTATGAGGGGATGGGACCTGTCCATGCTCCAGTGACACCTGTGCCTGTTGTAGAAAGTCTTCAAGTAAGTTTTTTTTTTTTTTCAATAAACTTTTATATGAGCTTAGTTTGTCATACCGAGTTAACCTTCGTGGTACCTTTGTGGAATATTGTAGGAAACATTCTTAATAGCTTTATAAATAAGAAAATTACTTTATGTTGCAACTATTTTTCATACTTACATTTCAGAATACATGAGCCTGTCCGTCACAAGAATAATATTAATATTGTTCTATACACTAAGAGTTTCATTTCTTAAAATACTACGGTAGTGATATCGTTAGGACTTCTGTTTGATTATTTAGAAATTGATTTTGGCTCTTAAAACAGCCAATTATAGATCAAAGAGCCAGACTGAAACCTTATTTAGAAAAGTGGCATTCTGCTTTGGAAAATCTTGAAGTCCTTCTAACATGTTCTCTGAAAGATTCTTTGCTCTTTGTTTTCAAAGCTAGGTTGACTTCTAAGTTTTGACAGTGGCTACTTAGAAGTTCCTTCAGGATATCAAATTAATTGGCAGTATCTTTTAGATGTGTTACTTCTTCACAGTTCAGCTGTGTAGGTGTGTTTCTTTCCGTTTTATCCAGCTGATGGAAACAGCGCTGTTTACAGTTCTTGTACCCATGGGAAGAATTTTTTTGTTTTCTTCTGAGAGGAGGGGTGTTTGTTTTTATTAATACATGTTTTTTTGTGGATTTTCTCCTTTTTTTTTTTCTACTCACTCAATTTCCAGTTGAATGGTGGCGGGGATGTAGCAATGTTGGAACTTACAGGACAGAACTTCACTCCAAATTTACGTGTCTGGTTTGGGGATGTGGAAGCTGAAACCATGTACAGGTACAGTATTTCCTACTGCTTTTATGGTGATTGCATTTTACTGAACCCTTTGAAGACTGTATGCTCATATGTATACGCTCATGTGCGTAGAAAGGGATCTGGGGCTGATGGTTGACAGAAGGCTCAATGTGTCACCGGTGTGTCCTGGCAGCCCCTCAAAAGAGGTGGTTAACCCACTGTATTTAGTGTTGGTGTGGCCTCCCCTTGAGTTCTCTGTGCAGTTTTGGGCCCCCCAATTTAAGGAGGATGTTCAGGTACTTGAATGCATCCAGAGGAGGACAACAAGGCTGGAGGAAGGGCTGAAGGCATGTCCTAGGAGGAGCGGTTGAGGACTTTGGGCTCAAAGGGTGACCTCATTGCTCTCTGCAGCTTCCTGAGGAGGGGACATGGAGAGGGAGGCGCTGAGCTCTTTTCCCTGGTATGTCATGCCGGGTCACTCTCACGCTTCCCATCCCTGGAAATGTTCGAGACCAGGCTGGATGGGGCTTTGAGCAACCTGGTCTGGTGGGAGGTGTCCCTGCCCATGGCAGGGGGGTTGGAACTCGATGATCTTTAAGGTCCCTTCCAGCGCTAACCATTCTATGATTCTATGACACGTGGGAATGGTTCAGAGCTGCACCAGGGGAGGTTCAGACTGGACATCAGGAACCATTTCTTTACCAAGAGGGTGGTCAAACACTGGAACAGGCTTCCTGGAGAGGTGGACACTGCCCCAAGCCTGTCACTGTTTAAGAGGCACTTGAGCAGTGCCCTTAATAACATGCTTTAACTTTTGCTCAGCCCTGAAGTTCTCAGGCAGTTGGGCTGGACGATCGTCGTGGGTCCCTTCCGAGTGAATTATTCTGTTCTCTTCTTTATTGTGCTCAGTCGCCTCTCCTGTTTTTCAGATGCGCAGAGAGCATGCTATGTGTTGTTCCAGACATTTCTGCGTTTCGAGAGGGTTGGAGGTGGGTCCGTCAGCCAGTCCAGGTTCCAGTAACTTTGGTCCGTAACGACGGCATCATTTACTCCACCAGCCTTACCTTTACGTACACACCGGAGCCGGGGCCACGACCACACTGCAGCGCTGCTGGAGCCATCCTCAGAGCCAACTCCAGCCTCATGGCTTCCAGCGAAACAAACACAAACAGCGAGGGAAGTTACACAAACGTCAGCACAAACCCAACCAACGTCACATCATCTACGGCGACTGTGGTTTCCTAACTACTGTTGTTTGTCTGGACTTTTAACTGACTTTTAAGTGCTACGTTCAAGAGAACTGAACAATTTTTGTGGTTTCACGGGAAAAACACCTTTCCATTTTAGGTGATATTATTTGAACCTTGTTACCTGCAAGTGCTGATCTGAAATATTGAAGCCACAATAAAAAAAAAAAAAAAAAACCAACAACAACAAAAACAAACATCCAAAACATAAGAACTTTATTGAAAATCTATTTTTCAGCTGTTTTTTTTTTTAATGGGCAAGAAACAAAAAATGTGGCTGGGATACATGTTGAGCAAACTAGAAAACATGAACACAACATAGTTTTTATGGACCAAGGAACTTGTATAAGCTTTAGTATAAAAGGTACATTTTCACCATACCTTTTTTGTATCACAACATATAGTACACTTTTGTTACCAAATAGTTTATATTTTTTTTTCCTCTGAGCTTTTGCTCTGAAGTATATTCAGGTTCCAAGCCTGACCATGCTTGTATAATCTAATTACCATACTCTTCCAGTTTTAAAAAAATATATATATTTTTGGTCTGTGGCTGGAACTGTTCCTTTTTTTAAACTGAAGTCTTGTGACTTTTTATGAACTGAAATTGTTTTTATTTCAGCAAGTAGAACCTTGTAAAGGCCAGCATATTTTTTTTAAGATTATATGAAGTCTGTGCAAAAGCTTTAAAAAAATGCCTCTGCCTTGCCTGCAATACATGCAATGTATGTTAACTTTAGTGCTCTGTTTTCAGTCATTGTTAATAGTTATTTCTGTTTTTCCTTTTTTTTTTTAATATGTATTTATAGTGATAATTCATGAGGTTCTAACATTACATGAGTTTTTTTTTTTTAAAGTGGCATCTCAAGCAGTCATATTAATGACTGTTCGTGTCACAGGCATACGTTGGTGTTTTTGAAGAGTTGTTACTTGGTTACTCCCCCTCTTCCTTGCTCAGTCATATTGCATCTGAAAACGTTTCAGGATCTGTTCAGGTTTTTCTAATCTTGTACATAATTTGTATTAAGTGTAAGTTAAATGTTTTATTTCGAGAGTGGAATGTTCCCAATAACTTCATTTGGCAGCATGTCTTCTGTCTTGTTGGCATGTAACTAAAAATACCATGAGAAGTATGTGCTACAAATGGGATTGGTAGGTGATGCCCTTCATCACTCGAGAATCACAACCAGCATGTTTTTCTTCATAACTGTTCAGTAAATTAGGCCAGGTTTTGGTGTAACACTTGTCTTGAGAACGTGCTTTCATTGTGAAGTGATCATACCGTAATAACTAGGAAGTAAATTTTCTTACTTTAGAAATGGGCAAATTAGCAAATCGTAAAAGCACTATGAAGATGTCAGCTCCTCCCATCCTGATTTCCTGTGGGTTTCTCTTTCCCCGCCAACAGCTTGTGCAACGTTCAAGTCTTCTCTCCATCATAAATTCAAGGCTCATTTGCACTTTGACTTTGTTGGTTGTTGCATTTTGTTTTTCATTTGGACTCTGCCATGTCTTGTCCCTCCTTGTAGACCTGCCTGCTTCGTTTGTGTTCGGAAGTATACCCTGGTAGTTCCTCTGTAGTGACGGAACTAGGCGTTCCGTCTAGAACCTAGGACAAGTTCTGATAGCGTGCTCTTCCTCTCGAAAAGCCAAAATACAAATCTGATGGTGTGTTCGGCCTTTCCTACACCCTGAAGCAAGAGCCACGACCGCTGTGTAAACGTGAACCTGTGGCTTCCTGCAGTGCGTTGCTTATAAGTTTATCTGTTGACCGTTTTCATAAGGTTTTGTTTGGTTTGGTTTTTTTTTCTTTATATTTCTGACCACTTATTCCAGTTTCAACACCCATTGTGTCTGCACCGCGTTTGTCTGCTCTGACGCTCCATTCGACTTGTTCGCTTCAGTGCTCTGCTGTGTGTCTGTGTGTGTGTGTGTGTGTGTGTGTGTGTGTGTGTGTGTGAAAACAACGTGGTTGAAGGAAGAAATGGGTTATAAAGCGTATTTGGTGAAATCGGTGCCACCGTCCTTCCGAAACGCGCTCATATCCTACCGCAGGCCTTGGTGTTTTGCTTATTCTGTGTTGCAGAACTTAACTCCCGTGACGCGGGGGCGATGCTGGTCCCTAGCACTGGTGAATGCTGCCTCACCTCATCTCCGGTTCAGTGACCAAGGGCAGGATTCATTGTGGCCTTATCTCTGTTTTCAACTGTTTACCGGCAATTACTTGCGAACCTGTTTACCTTTGTACGCGGCTGGACGAGTTCATTTTGATTTTTGTTGTGGTGGTGGCGGGAATCGTTTCACGGCGGTTTTGGTAGAAGCACGTTATCTTGCAGTACGGCTTAATTCAAGAGCCACAGATTTTCATCGCTAATTAGACTGAGAATCCAAATAAGCGATATATGTATCAGATTTCGAGGGTGTTCAAGAACGAACCATGATGTACACACAGTAGGCAAACCATAACAAGCCTTTTAACCTTCAAAGACTATTTAAAATAGCTTTTTCAGAACTTGACACCTGCTTTTATACTCATTATTTTAAAATTTTTACATATAAATGCAATACTTTTTTATATTCAGTTTCTTTACTTGCAATAATTTTGCCCAGTAGATGTAATACTCCTTGACTTGTAAAGAACCTAAGGACTTAGCCTAATTTCTGCTCTTCTACACACTACAGCCAAGTGGGTGAAATAAGAAAAAAAGAGACTATGAAGTTTTGCTTACAAGACCATTTTAAACCCTGTTTTTTCCCCCGGGCTCGTGGCTCCGTTGTTGCCAGTAGATATTCCCCAGTACGCAAAATGGTCTTCCAGGTCCTCCCTGTTGTTGAGGTGTCTGGTTGGTCAGGTATTTTCTCTTCTTGAACTTTTTTCCCTGCGGGGGTGATATTGTTATGTTTATTGGCCTTGTGAGCTGTTAATCAGTTTTCATGCTATTAACAATATCTCGAGATTTTGATAAAACTACTTTTACAGTGTTTCAGTCCGAAACTCTTATAACTGTTTGAGTCTAGCTGTTAAGTCTGCTGTTAATTCTATATACATAGAAATTGAGTCTGTGTTCAGAATGTCGTTATAGTTCCAACTATAGGAAGAAAAAGCAAATGAAGTGCTCAAATTTAGCTATGCCTTTTCTTGTTTTCTTTTGTTTGGAACTGCATTTCAGAATTCAACACTAGCGTAGTCTTTTAATAATCCGCTGCTGCTGGTTTTTTCCTAATTATTTGCCCTAAGGGCATCCCACAACTGTGTTAATAATGGGTTTCTGTCCTTCTTGCCGTTGCCCAGGCTGATGAGTTCAGAATGGTTACCCGAAAAGCCCCGAACTCAAGGCGTAAATCAGTGAGTTCCCCGCATACAAAAATATTAATGCTGAGTGAAACAAATCATCTGTTGGACGTGAGGTACCCACTTGTAGATGAAATGACTCCATGGAGGTTGCCCATCTTGAAACTAAGATGCTCTTCGATTAGTAACCAGATTATTTACTTTCTCTCAAAAGCAGCTGTGTTTATGAGTACTGAACAAATGTGTATACTTTCCTGTGCCAGACTTTTGACTTTGTTTTCAAGCACTGTACTGTGGGATTGAGTGGCAGCTTTGTTAGAAAAAAAAAAAAAAAAAAGAAAAATTATATTAGGGTTTCTACTTAACCCTTTTAGGACTGAACAATTCCTTCCCTTTCGAAGCTGTAAAATAAATGAGCAGTTCTAACTCTGTAAACATTCTGTCTGTGTTCAGCACTGCATTTGCCCCATCTGGAGGTGCTACGCTAATGTCATTTTTTTTAAAAAAAAGAAAAAAAAAGAAAAAGAAATCCTGTAGCATGTGTATACATTCAGTCTTAAAAGGGTTATTTTTACAAACTGTGCACCTGTAAAGTTTCTTAGCAATAAGGTAGAAAAATGAGCAAGTTTTTACCATAATTTTGTAGAATTAATTGCTCAGTTCCATATTTCATCAAGAAAAACCCTGCAATATGGGCAGTTTTGAGGATTAAATAAAAGTGAAATGTAAACCACATAAAAGTGTTTTTTGTCAAGTGTACTCTGTTGTGTGTATGTGCATATACTATCCTGGTTTTCTTTTTTTTTTTTTTGTTGTTTTTTTCCTACAAGGCTAAAGATAAAATGCCGTGTTACTGTTGATGTCACAAACATGATGGAACATCTGTGTTACCTTTATGATATCCTAAAAGCAGTTATGATTTGACCAGCTGTTGGAACTTGCCACGGTTTTGTGGATAATTTTTTTTTTCTTTTTTTTTTTTTTTTTCCCAATGTTAACTGAGGAATATGATTGATTTTGATTTGATTTGTTTTTTTTTAATTTTCTTTTGGTGAATGAACAGTGAGGTCATCTATGGAACCAGCCCTACACACAAGAAGACCAGCCCCCGGAGTGGAAAAGCCGTCGGTAGTTGTGAGGCTGTGCGCGCTGGACTCCGCTTAAGCGCCGTATGGAATGTCCACCCAAAAATCTCATTATCGCTTGTATTATTGCTGGAGTTAGAGAAGAAACTGTTTTGGTTTGTTGTTTTTTTTTTTTTTTTTTCCCCCCAATAATGTAAACAAACAAACAAAACCCAACCAAAAAGGGTTCACTTTTTTTATATTATTTATTAAATAAGAAAAAATGAACTGTGTTTAATTGTTTAACTTTAGCAGCTTTATTATTGCAACTAGGATACCTGACTTACCTCCATCCTTTGCTTGGTGGCAGGCGGGCTGATATGTCTTTCAGTTGGTTATTAATCAGAGCTGGAAATTTAGCAAGGTAGATTTGTTTCTTGCTTTGACAGAATATTCTAGCAGCAGCTAGAAGTTACGGTCTCTTTTAGTTTGCTGTTTGGAAGGGTAGAAACCTCCCAGCACTAGGTTTGTGTTAAACTAAGACAAGGACTACTGGTTTATCCAAGGGGCCAGAAGCAGTTGTTCGGAAGGTGTGGGGAGAGGGGAGAGAGAGATTTCTTTGGGGAAAAAATAGATCCTTTGACCCTAAGGAAGCATCACTGATTTTTATTGGATGCCGTCGTAATTAAGACCTATCAAATAGCCAGAGACCTGACAGTGGTAGCGCTGCTGTTTGAAACGGAGAGAGTGTGGGCAGATGACGTCTCATAATTGTCTTAAAGACTCTTTCAGGCTATTTCTGGAATGATAAAATGATGCTTCTGGAACAGAATAGAAATTAGATCTGAGGTTTTTGGCCAAGAGAACAGTCGCTGGGTAAGCTTCAGTGTTGGTGTAGTTGGAAGAAACAGCGTGGGATGGCGCTGGTCTTGGATAAAGAACTACAGATAAATTAAAAAAATACCTGAACCTTGGCAATTAGCTGTATTTATAGAAAGTCTCAACGATGAATCCTGTTAAAATCCAGAGTAGGGAATTAAAAGGGGAATGGTGTGAAACTGCTTGGCTGGAGGGAAGCATTCGTTTGGAGCATTTCATGCAATATGTGCTGTTTCAGAACATCCAGAATTACGGGTGTGGGATGGGTAGTCTGCCTTTCCCGGTGCCCTGTTGAGGTTGGGGTTACACGCTCCCGAGAAGGGTAGAGGGGACCCTTCTGTGCTTAATTAGTGCATCCCTTAAGGATATTTATTTCGGATACCCAGTAGCATGTGCTCAGTGTGAAGCCGAACGCGTGGAGAGTTACAGCCCGTGTTATGTGTTTTAAAATATTGTTGTATTGAATATCAGCACTTATTATGAATACTAAAGAGAGAAGTTGGTGAAGTCTTGGTTCTCTGGAGGAGCAAACTTGCAAGCGAGCTGCAGTCTGAAAGAGATCTGATAAAGCCTTTGGGACGTGACATCCTTCAGGTTCTGCATCTCCTCCAAGAATGGAACAGGATGGTTAGAAGTTTGCTGCCACCTTGGTGTTATGGTCTCAGTTCCCTTCCTTTCCCAGGTCCTTGATTAGTTTGCGATTTTTCTCAGGATGGGTAAATTTTGCTGTGTAATTTAGGGGAGAGGGGGGTTGGTGTTGAGCGAGGTGAACAGTAACTCTTGAGACTGGGTGCTCTCCTCTTTCTCTGCCATTTCTACTGCTGTGCTGGGGGGTGGGGGGAAAGAAATGGTAGGTGGCTGGTTTTGTAGCTGCATTTAGGTACCTAGAATGGAAGTTTTTCTACAGACCTGGCCTTAATGATCTGCTGATCCATGTCTGAAGATGACGCATGTCATTTGGAACCATATAAAGGTGTCTGTGAACCTCTATCTGAATTTTGAAACTTTTACTCATTTTATTCATTTTATTCATAGAGTCATAGAATGGTTAGAGTTGGAAGGGACCTTAAAGACCATAGAGTTTCAACCCCCCATCTTTTAATGATATTTGCTGTTGTGTTGCCCCCACATCTGTGTTCGTTAAAACCTTAAATCTTTGCTTTTCGCTAAAATGCCTTAGTTCTGTTTGCTGATTTGTTGTTCACTGCGGGGGGAACGTGCCCATTCCCACCTCTGCAAACCCCCGCAGACGGGGACCTTGTGCCTTCGAGCTACTTCTGTGCCCTCCCTCCATCTTAATTGTTCCTTTAGTTTCTCCTGAGAGACTTGGCTTTGAGGCCTTTGACATATAAATAATTAATAGCAACTGCAGTCATTTCTTCATTGTTATACCAATACATTATTTATAATAAATGGCTGTCCACTGGCCACCCTTTACAGGAGGAAGGATTGCCTTAGAGAAACCACAGAAGAAAAATAAAATCTTTAAGAAATTCGTAGTTCTCTTTGAGGAATAACTTAAATAATTGTATAAAAGATAGAACACAGATCTATATATACTGTTTTCTGCCTTGAAGTTGTCTGGTTTAATAGCCAGCTGGTCACAAACATACAGTTAATCCTTAAAAATCTCTGAATGAATTGAATTCTGGTTTGAGTTGGGACAGTTTGTTGTAGTGTTTCTTCTTGATTTCGATAATCCTGAGAGAATCGTACCGAATCTGTCCGGAGCTAATCCAGCCAAGGTACCTGAGCTGCGGAACGGGATATGATCCCGAGATCCACCTCAGCCTGTTCCTTACACGGGGCAAACGGGACAGCGGTGACTTCAAACTTGGGGTTTGTTTTTTTTTGGTCTGTATCCGAGAAAATTTTGCATGAAACTTCTGCGTGGGCGGGTGGGCGCAGAGCTGAGTGCAGTATCAACTCTAAATTTTAACTTCTTTACCTGCAGAACCCCCTCTCATGCAGCACCCTATGGATATACACCAAAAAAAACCCCAGAGACACAAATGGTGGGATTGGATCTCCTTCGTTTCCATTGGTCCCTTTTGTCCCCAGTCATCTATAATGTCTTAAATTATGCTTTTTTTGCCTATTCTTGTGCTTTTTTTCCTGTTCTCGATCAGGCGCACTTCAAACTCCATTTCAGTTCTCTCGCTGCTGACGATTTTACTGTCTGGAAATCGGTTAAGGGGGAGGCGGAGGATTCACGGGGGTTGAATTTCCTGCCTTAAAAAATGTAATTGGGAATTCCCCCCAAAAAATGCGAGGGGAGACGTTCAGCAACATTATTAGCTTTTAACATGAAAGAAATCATGAACGAAACCTTCTTTGGAAGGTTAGGAAAGGTATATTTTTCCAGGTTGGGAAAGGGAATATCTGGGTGGGGTGTTTTTGAGATATACCTTTTTGGTGTACCTCTTGGTCTTAACGAAAGGTGTTTCTATGCTTTGCCTTTGAAAGGAAGAATTTAACATTTCTCACGCTGTTTAGAGTAATTCTGTGGAATCCTTTGTTGGCAGGACTGAGAAAACAAGCCCCTTGACATCCAGCCGAGGCGAATGCAGATTTCCCTCCTGATTTCAAGCGCTGTGATTACCTGTAGGTGCCGAGGTGGCAGGGGCTGGCAGTCTGCAGTAAGGCAAAGCAGAATGCCATACGAATAACACAAACCAAAAAAAAACCCAACCTAAAACTATTAAATCTTGCATTGCCAAAGCAGGCAACTAACAAAAAATCCTTGATGACGCAGGAATTTGGTTTTTTTCTTCTTTTTTTTTTTTTCTCCCCCAAATGAAACTGTCTTGTGGCAGCGCTGTGCGGGTCACCCATTAGTTATGACAAATTCCAGAGTTCCAAGCCAATTAAATTTATTTCTGGATAAATTTTTGGTGCAGATGAGCCTTCGCTGTGGGGACCAGTCCTGTTGCTTCTCCATATTGCTTTGCCCGGGGTCTGGGTTTTGGACTCCACTTCATGCGATGACCCCAGTTGTGGGACTGGTGTTTACGTCGTCCTCCCAGTTTTCAAACATTCCGAAAGTTCTGGGCTTCTAAATCGATTTTTGGTCCCTGGTTTTACCTCGGAGATTATTTAATAGAGGTACAAATCGAGCAATGGTCTGAAAAAATGGTTTATTCTTTGTTTACTTTCACAGGTAATGTTGGCAAGGAATATTCTTTTCCTTATTTTGGGAGGATAAACGCAATTGGGTGAGTGTTTAAGCTTTCAAATAAATCTGCACTTTCTACCAAGTGGTTCATTTTTCAAGTTAGTAACAATTTTACGCCATTCATTCAAAAAAAAAAAAAGTGTGATTATTATTTTTTTTTACTGTTGGTTTGTATTTCTGCCTTCAGATACCTCATTCTTTACCTGAGCTTTGTGAGCCAAAAGCGTGTTTCATCCTAAAATTTATGATCCGGGTGTCTTTATATTCTGGACTTCTTTGAAGTTCACAGCTTGAAATGATACATTTTGCTAAAATTTGACTTTTGCACACCTTTTTACTGTCAGCTTACAAGTAAACCTATAGAAAACAGATAGCGGCTACCAATATAAATGTGTTAAATTAGAAAACAACAAAAAAAAAAATCCGTCTGCTCTTACTCCCTGTGTGGGATTATCTTCAGAGCAAGGAGAAGATTTAAATGTGTCATGCGGTCACGGCGTTGATATCTGTGAACCTCTGATTGCAGCTTGTTCCTCCAGGTGGAGGAGGTGCCCTGTGGAATACATGGAAATATGGGTAGAATTTTGCCATTCCTCTGCCAGGATCTGAGAAAAGTTTATAGTTTCACATTATATTCCGATTTAACTTCTCTTTTTCTCCCCTGCACTTCCACCCTGTTTTAACAAGTGAATTCTTTGGAGCTGGTCATACTGGAGTGAACGCTAACGGTACTGCTGTTTATCTTGTTTTTCAATTAATTCAGTATTTGTGGACCACTGGAAATGTTCCTTTCTTTTAAAAAACGAGGTTTAAATGCTATTTACCTTGTGAAACCTTCTCTGCCAAAGCACGATGGCACCTTCAGTGCAAATTGAACCGTTTCCTTTCTTCTGATGCAGGAAATTCATGGTCCTAATAGAAAGATATCCTGATGCAAAGGAGGACGTTCGTCCAGGTCCCAGGCGTGGGAACGGAAAAAATGAGTTTAGACCTTAAGTCCAACTTCAGCACTGCCAAATTATTAGATAAAATGGAAGGAGAGAGGTAAGAGCAAAGGTGAGCGTGTAGTTTTTAAGGCAGTCTGCTGGAAATTTCGGGGCTGATGGGAGTTATGAATCACGTCATGGATTCAGTCATTTTATTATAAAACCTAACAATATAAAATGGGAAAGGTCAAATTAGAGATGAATGATAATAACGATTTAATAATTAGCTCGATGGTCTTTAAGGTCCCTTCCAACCCGAACCATTCTGTGATTCCGTGATCGGCTGGGCTTTCGAATGGGGAGATGCTGGAATCTCAGCTCGGAGGCAGAGCTAAAAGGTCAGTTCCTTAGGGGAAGGTGAAAGAAGAATTGTCTTCTTGTGAATGATACAAACGCAGAAGAGACTCTGGGCTTCGGTGGCCTCCCCAGCCCCACACCACCCTCCCTAAAGAGGTGGTTGGGCTCATTTAAAGACCCGGTGGACGCACCTGAGTGGGATTCTGGGCTGATGGATTTAAGATCTAAGACCAGTGGGAACAAACACTTGAAAATAAGTAAATGTACAATCTCCTCTCAGGTACCCAGAGAGAAGGGACGTTGTGCTTTGTCCTGATATCCTTAACCCAGACAAAAGAATCTGACATGATAAGCCTAAAATTGTTGGCAGCAGCTGCTCTTTGGGGACAAACAGGATCAGAGGGGACTGACCCCAGACTGGGTTTGAAGCAGAACTCCCTCCTGAAGTGTTATGAGGTTTCCAAGTCCTCAGCAGCACCTCAGGTGTCCTGCCAGTCTTTATTTAGAGCTATTTCTTGCAAGATTTATGCCTTTCCAAAGATTTCTGTTGCGGGTGTAAACTGCCTCACCCGCTCCCCCAGGCCAAAAGACTGCATTTAAATGTCTGCATTTTAAACTTCTTTCCTCTTCCTTCAATACAGACACAGCCTGTATTTTCCCTGCCCTTGGAAGGGCCACTCCATAAGGGGTAGGTTAGTCCCCACATCTCGCTTCACGCGTGGGAACGAGCCAAAGGGCCCAAATGTGGGTCCTACATTTTCGAAAGGTGACTTGTCAGAGAGGGATGTGGAAATCCTGAAATATTACTAAAATGAACCTTAGAGTTTGGTGAAGCCAACCAAAATGTGCCAGGAGGAGCAATCAAAAATAGCTTTAATTTTCTGGCTACCAAACAACAGTAGTTTTGTTGGTTGGTGGCCCATGCGTGACAGCGTGAGACGTGACAAACTCCACGTGGAAAAGGGGAGTTGCCAGAACTTGGGATCGGTCATGTGAGGTGGAAGAGAAAGGCTCGTAGTCACAGAATTACAGAATCCTCATGGTTGGAAGGGACCTTTGAGATCAGAGTCCAACCACAAAAAAGAAAAAGAAACCCCCACAAAAAAGCCACAAAGAGACACAAACCAACAATCTTAGGCACTAGAGCATGCCCTGAAGTGCCACATCTACACGTTTCTTAAATACCTCCAGGGATGGTGACTCCACCACCTCCCTGGGCAGGCTGTTCCAGTGCCTGACCACCCTCTCAGTAAAGTCATTCTTCCTAATATCTAATGTATTAGTCTGCAACTTCAGACCATTTCCTCTGCTCCTGTCATTGTTCCCTTGGGAGAAGAGGCCAACACCCACCTCTCTACAACCTCCTTTCAGGTAGTTGTAGAGGGCAATGAGGTCCCCCCTCAGCCTCCTCTTCTCCAAACTAAACATGCCTTAAAAAAGGGAGAAAAGTGGTTGTAAAGTCTCTTGACAAAAGCAGGTGTTTCCAAGTGTCCCTTCTTCAAAGCCCTCCCGACTGCTGCGTTGTGATAACTGGTCACGCAGGTGGGGAGAGTCCCACAGACCCAGGAAAGTACTCAAAACCAAGGACAAATGTAAGCAAATAACAATTCTTGGCTCGGTGGCAGAGCCTGAAGTTGCACAGGTGGCTACGTTAGACCCTACAGGCCTAGGGAAGCGATATCAAAGTTCTCCAGTTTGTTTTATGTAGTAGCAGAGCAGAAAACATTACTCCAACTAAATTTGGAGGGAGCGCGGGGGCAACACGAATCAGTTATAAAATTGCCTTTTGTTAAGTTGAGATTAACTTGGAAACGTGTTGCTCTGGGTGGAGCGAGGAGAGTAATTGAATGTAGGAGGCGCCGCAGCCTAGGCGGGCACGTGGATTTGGAAATCATCACCCAGAGGAGCCAAGTGGTAGCACCGAGAAGCAGAACAAGGGAGGACATGGGACCTCGGGTGGAAAAATGGGTTTTAGGAAAAGTGAGCTAAAGAGGGACAGGAGAGGCATCGCCTGCTTCCTCCTGGCAGAGAGCACCACTCCCTCTACGTTCGGTTGCAGGATGCTGGTGGAGAGTGGGCTTTTTCAATTACTGGTCTCAATTAACCACAAGCAGCACAGTTTGGGGGGGGGCAGGGAGTTGGTTGTGGGGTATTTTTTGGTTTCTTTTTAAGACTCCTAGAATGGTTTGGGTTGGAAAGGACCTTAAAGATCATCGAGCTCCAACCCCCTGTCCATGGGCAGGGACACCTCCCACCAGACCAGGTTGCTCCAAGCCCCATCCAGCCTGGCCTTGAACCCCTCCAGGGATGGGGCAGCCACAGCTTCTCGGGGCAACCTGTTCCAGTGTCTCACCACCCTCACAGGAAAGAATTTCCTCCTGATATCTCGTCTAAATTTCCCCTCTTTCAGTTTAAAACTGTTACCCCTCGTCCTATCACTCCAATTTTTAAACAACCCCTTCCTTATTTAGGTGCTTGTTTTTCCACTCACCTGACCACAACTGTTTATTTTATGGTTTCCCCTCAGCAGCAAAACCCTGTAGAAAAGAAATTTATTTGAGATTAGCTGTTTTCTTTTCAAATCTCCACTTCCAACCTTGCCTAAAATGAGTCCTTTCTTACCCAAAATGAAGTTTTGATTTTTTCCTTCCCTCATGCTGCCTAAGGGAAGCTTTTATCTGCCTCCTCCCCATAGAGGCCGCGGCCGCCTTTCCTCTTGCTCTTGAAGAGGCCTGGACAACCTCAAACCAAAAAGTGTTCGCAATCATTTTCTTTCTCCACAAATCAAATCGCATTGTTCTTTCCTCCTTATTATAATTGTTTAGGTTTTTTTCCCCAACTCTGCAAGGCCGAAATGTCTCCCATTGACCTTCCCTTCCATTCCTCCCCCAGGCCTGTGTCTGGCCTCTGCAGAACCATGGTTCCAGCTGCCGGTGCTTTGCCTTCAGCCATTATCTTTCTAAATATTCACTCTCTTACCAGCTTAAAAATCTCACAATCACAAAAATCTCTTAAAAATCTCACAAAGCCAGTACAGGGCAAAGCTTGTTTTCTCTCCTCTGTCTCTTCTCCCTCGGCTCTGCGCAGCCTCCGTAGGCTCAGTCCTGTAACCTCCTCGGTCTTGGCTTCGGTGCGTAGCGAAGAAGTCCCTCCAGGTTTTAATAAATATTCGACAAATTAGAGCAGCAAAATGAAGAAAAGAAAAAAAAAAAAAAAAAAAAAAAAAAAAAAAAAAAAAGCTTGAAAAATAACCAGGGAACAAACAGCTGGGCCTGACAAGTCTCTCCTGGACTGTATTGTTTTGCTTCAGTCAGTTGACACTATTTAAACAGGTTTCTTATTTAATAAACACAAGGGCACTGAGATATGTTTTCTGGATCCTTTTCCCAGTTCCGTGTTTCCAGTGGAGTGAGGGCTTTGACGGTAGCAGAACTTCCTTCTTGACAAAAACCCACTGGGAGGACCTGTCCTGTAGCCAAAAATTTGCTGTAGTCGCCCCTGGTTACTGGTAACTCAGTTGAACGCCCATCACGTCTGGATTGCAAATGAAAAGCTCTTTGTTTTTTCAAGACAGGGCAGCTTTTCCTGCTCCTATGGTGGTCCCTGTCCTTCCCCACCAGACCATCAGAGGTGCCTTAAATGAGTCGTAGCATCCCGGGACGCGGGAAGGGATGTGAGGTTGGGTTTGCAGCATCAGCATCTTCTCCGATACAAAGAGTTAGTTTCAGTTCTGTATCTGTAGTGTTGTTTTTCCTACTTGAATAGGGACTGTGGCAGGACCACCTTTTGGGAAGCCACCAGAAAAAGCATCTCCAAAGCCAGCGTGCCTTAGGTGACATTACTGTCCTTATATTCCTTTGTGATAATGGTGAGCCAGATGCACCGACACTTCCAGATGCCACCACAGAGATGGGGACTGTGTCTGGAGCCAGCTCCAGAGCAAGGAAGCTGCTCTGGTTACTCTACTTCTACAGAATGATATGGGGCCGGAAGGCACCTCTGGAGATCATCTAGTCCAACCCCCTTGCCAGAGCAGGTTGCACAGGAATGCGTCCAGGTGAGTTTTGAATGTCTCCAGAGACGGTTTCAGTACAGCCATGAAGTCTACTGGGAGTTCTCCCTGCCCATGGCAGGTGGTTTGGAATTAGATGACCTTTAAGGTCCCTTCCAACCCAAACCATTCTATGAAATCCTGAAGATCTCAGGTGCTGGAAGGCCCATAGCAGCTTTGTGAGGGTCAACGCAGCATTCCCAGCTGACTGGCCAGTTCTCTCTCTGGGACTGTCATCTGTTCATTGCAGTTGCCCCTGTGGTTTCACCTCTGGGTGTCATTCTTCACTTGGTCATGAATGAGGCCTCTTAGCAGTTGCTAAATATTCTCAGAACGTGGCCCTGCCCCACTGTCTGTTTGATTAAAGAGACACAAAATGGGGCTGACAGCGAGCCAAGAGCACGAGCAGCCCCTCCTTTTCCCTATGGATCTAGGTTCTGTGGGTGTGACGGTTCCTCATGCTTGTTGAGTAACACCGGTGTTTGTACGATGCTCAGGGGAGCTCAGCAGTGATTTGTGTGCTGTTTTAAATCAAACTCGGTACGTAAGTTGCATTTCTTCATGCCATCAGGAGATATTTTTAAAAAATGCTAATAACTGCCAAAGTAGCAGGAAATCAATTAAATGGTGTTTACCCCATAGGGGATGATTCCTACTTGATGTTTGCTACCTGCTGATGCTAACAAAGATGTTTCCTTCTCATCTCACTGTACCGTGGACAACTGACATCTCGCCAGCTCAAAATTAGTGCTTTTATGGACACGACTAGGAGCGGAAGCCGAAGAAAACTCTTCATGCCATAATTACCCATAGAGATGCTGACAAACAACTCCTGGCAGGGGTGATAGGCAAGAAAAGCAGGAGCTTTTGCAATTCACTAACACTTTCTTTGCATCTTCTTTTCTCTTTGGTAGGCACCCAAGGCAGTCTAACAAGCGTTGCAGGAGGCAAAAATAAAAAGGTAAAGGTAGAAACGGATCTTTTTATAAGACGGGTGGGGATGGAGGAGAACGAGGGGATGGAGGACCGTGAGGGAATGGAGGAGCAGGTGGGGATGCAGGAGCAGCAGGATCCCAGACAGTCTCACCACCTTGCCAAGAAGGGCTTGGCGGCATCAGAAAAGAGGCCATGACTCATGTAAGGGGCGGGTGTAAACCTTTAGCGGCTGCAGTTCCCAATCCAGGTGCCACTTTTCATTCAGAGCACCTACATCTTGCCCTGGCAACAGTCCTTTGTTGACCCCTCACCATCTGCTGTATTTAGCAGTATTTTAAGCATCTGCCTTAAAGCACGCCCAAATAATAGATGTTGCAAGTAGAATCATAATATGGTCAGAGTTGGAAGAGACCTTAAAGGTCATCAAGTTTCAACCCCCCTGCCATGGGCAGGGACACCTCCCACCAGACCAGGTTGCTCCAAGCCCCATCCAGCCTGGCCTTGAACCCCTCCAGGGATGGGGCAGCCACAGCTTCTCTGGGCAACCTGTTCCAGGGTCTCACCACCCTCACAGGAAAGAATTTCTTCCTGAGATCTCATCTAAATCTCCCCTCTTTCATTCTAAGACCGTTACCCCTCGTCCTATGGCTCCACTCCCTGATCAAGAGTCCCTCCCCATCTCTCCTATAGCCCCTTGAGGGACTGGAAGGGGCTCTAAGGTCTCCCTGGAGCCTTCTCTTCTCCAGGCTGAAGAACCCCAACTCTCTCAGCCTGTCCTCACCGCAGAGGTAGTATCAGCAGAAGTATCAAGGAAAGACCTGAACATTACTTAGCACCATGGTTTTGTTTTATGGACTGGTACATGCTGTCGTTGAGCTTTCCAGGAGCTGGTGTCCAAGGGAGATGATGTGTGAACTCAGAGGTAGGGTTGTAGGAGGTGACTGCAGATCTGTGGCATTGTGAGCAGGGTATATGGCTTGGAGTATCATGTCTCGTGTCTGTCAGGCTGAGGTGGCAGGGGGAAATGAAGGTGAGAGTGCTGTCTGGGAGAGTAAATCTCAGAAGAAAAATAAATCTGTGAAAGAGGGGAAAATAGAAAAAAGTAGGCTATTAGGATAGGATTTCTTCCCCCAACCCCTACAAATTAATGATGGTCAAATAAGGAGACTTCATAGTTTATTTTATTTTTGTATCAGTTTATTGCACTCGTATTAATCGTTGAGGGTGCATTTGCACTAATGGCAGTATGTGAATTAAAAGTGCTGGCAGGATTCTACAGCTCTTTAGCAAAGAAAGGGCAACATTCAGAGCCAGGAAGGATCTCTGCAATGCACACATCAGGGAAAAAGGTCTTTAAAATGCGTGCAGGTTGCAGAAAGGCTGAAATTTCCTCTGCGGGGAGATCAGGGCAGGAGATGACAGAACGACTGGATTGAAGGTTACATTTTTAAAACTTAATTCCTACTTGTTCCTGGAATCTGTCTTAAGGCTGGTGACCTCAGGAGCTTGGTCAAAGTGTTAACAATTGGGTGTTGGTTTTTTTTTTTTTTAAAACACAAGGTGCGTAGAGGGCAATGGAGGGGAAGAACGACACGTGCACGGAATGAGCCCTGGACAAATGGCAAGGTGTCCTTTCTGGCCACCTTTCCCTGATTGTCCACGGCTCCATCAAGACTTTCCTCTCCTGCCTCTCTGGCTTCATCACCTCCAAATTGTGCTCCCCGAGAGTTCCGAGCGGGGAATCAATCAGAGACTCCGCTCCTTTCAGCCGCAGGTCCCCGAGGCCCCGGCGGGGGAGTGTGATCTGATTAAGGCATTGTTGAAAATAGCTTTTTTGCCTTTCGTCTGAATCCACTGTTCCCAGCCTAAATCAGTGGGAGCGGGGGAACGGTGCAGGTGCCCCTACGTGGGCTCTAAAGCTACTGGAGAATCTACACCTGCAGAAAGGAATTTGCTTTTTAAAGCGCACACGGAGCTGTGAAACAGGCTGTCTCGCTGTACAGAGCAGTCAGCAATATTCATACCCATTATACTATTAAAATGTGATTTATTTTTTTTACTTAAACAAAAATTTTCGAACCGCATCCTATGATAAAGCCAGACTTTCAAATGGTATGAAATACGTCACAAATATATATATATATATTATTATTTTTTTTCTGCTCTCGGTGTTCCAGGTAAACCCAAAAGCAGCTGGGTTTGTTCCTTGCGTTTCAACACAAGGGTCTCATCCTGCCCCCTTAAGTGAAGTAAAAGTTTCATTTCATTGTTATGAATTAAATCCCCTAATTTAATTCGGCGGGTATTTGCTAAGGGTCAGATCGATGTCAGGAGTCTCAGCACCGTTCCAGGGAGGGTGCTACTTTATTAACGTGGCAGGCAAAACACTGTTTCTATGGATTGTGCATAAAGAGTGTTTAGATATATTATTTTTTTTTTAATTTCCTGTCTGTGGACAAGCTGGATGCAAAAAAAAAAAAAAAAAAAGAAAATAACAGTCAAAGTTGGTGCTAAGTTGTACGGTTAAACCCTTTTAGGCAATAACAATGCAGGACATGAGTCCGGGTGCCTGGATCTCAAACTTTATTTCCAATTTAAAACCGTTCTGCAAAGAGATCAGATTTTGCTGATGAAAAGCCTTGAGAGTGGTTGTATTTAATATCCACATCTACATTCCACGCTGTGCTCAAATTTAATCTCATCTCATAACAAGCTTTTTAAATGACATTGACTCAGCTAGACGATAGAAGCATCTCCAACAGGATATTTTCCCAAAACAAAATAAATGAATAACTTCTGCCGAGCTCCGCAGAGCAAAGGGCATGACCTGAGCACCCTCCCTCACCTCTGCGCTGCACAGCAAAGAGACAGAGTTCCTTCCTGAAGAATCACAGAATGGTATGGGGTTGGAAGGGACCTCTGGAGATCATCGAGTCCAACCCCCTGCCAGAGCAGGTCCACCCAGAGCAGGTCCCACAGGAATGTGTCCAGGTGGGGTTTTGAATTGTCTCCAGAGAAGGAGACCCCACCACCTCTCTGGGAGCCACGTCCAGGGCTCTGCCACCCTCACAGGAAAGAAGTTCCTCCTCATGTTGAGATGGAACTTCTTATGTTCAAGTTTGTGCCCGTTCCCTCTTGTCCTGTCACTGGGCACCACTGAAAAAAGACTGGCCCCATCCTCCTGACACCCACCCTTGAAGTATTTATAGGCGTTGATCAGATCCCCCCTCAGCCTTCTCTTCTCCAGACTAAAAAGACCCAAGTTCCTCAGCCTTTCCTCAGCAGAGAGATGCTCCAGGCCCCTCATCATCTCTGTAGCCCTCTGCTGTACCCTCTCCAGCAGTTCTCTGTCCTTCTGGAACTGGGGAGCCCAGAACTGGACACAATGCTCCAGATGGGGCCTCACCAGGGCAGAGCAGAGGGAGAGGATGACCTTTCTTGACCTGCTGGTCACACTCTTCCCGATGCCCTCCAGGATGCCGTTGGCCCTCTTGGCGACAAGAGCACGTTGCTCTTGTTTGTGGTCATTCTGTTGTCCACCAGGACTCCCAGGTCTTTTTCCTCAGAGCTGCTTTCCAGCAGATCAGCCCCCAACTACTCATATTTACAGGGTTGGTTTTTTTCTGTTGATGAGTCTGTTAACAAACACATGGAGTTGGAAAAAATGGTTGCTCCAAAGTTTAGAAAAACTTACGTTTCCTGACAGCCTGTCAGCCTTTTCTTGTCGTTTGTGCTGTTTCTACCTTTCTACATCCAATGGCTTCTATTTCCACGTAGGTGTTACCACAACGGGAGTGATTTGTGAATATGTTTGTGGAGTGTACTATCACCATGGCCATCGTCCTATGTCTTCATTCCAGTGTCTTCTGTAAAATCACCTCTCTGCCTGTATCCCAAGCGATTATCCCTGGTTTTCCCAGTGTGATAATTTCCACATGAGCCTTTGGGGCTCATCTGAGACCCTGCCACTTCTTGGTGCTTGTTCCATGGGTTTTATTCCAAAAATACATGAAATTATGTTAACTTAGGTTATTGCCTAAGTGAAGAACGCATTCCACCCACAAAGTCACCAATTTTTATCTTTATTTTATTAAAAAAAAGAAATTACTTTACTTAAAAGCATTATTTTCACATAGACAAGCCCGTTCTCCCCACCCCAAAATTCTTCTTTTAATTGACTGTGACACCAAAATGATCTCAGCATGTATCAGCTCAGCAAAAACAATGTGAAAAAATGCTACGAATGTAACGGAAAGGTTTTGATTCTGAGGCGTAGATATCGAAGTGAAGACTGCAATACTGGTATGCATGTCTGAGGAGAATCTGTTCGTGTCCTGGAAATTTTAAGAGATGCTCAGAACTGCGGCTGAAAACTGAGGGAAACCTGTCTGATGCGAAGGGCGCCGATTTTCACAGGAGGATTTATGACAAATAGAGCACCTTCTAAGGCTTTTTATAAAGTCCCTTATCTTCAAAGAGCCCTCTTCCTCCTTTGTACTTTGGAAGGGAAAGTGATATAAAGCTCAGACAGCGATAGCATCCCTCTCCCATAAAATCCTCGCTGCCTTCACCGTCAGCTGAAGAGTTTCATTACCTCAGAACTAAATCATGTTCTCCTGATGCCACAGTCGCTTGCCAAGACCAAGATGATAAATATTTGAATTTCTGTAGGCCTCGGAAGGGGCTTCTTCTGACGCAGCTCAGGGGGCAGCGGATGCGTTCATGTGCGTGTAGGAACACTTGGAGAGCGAAGCCCGTGTTGTCTTCCCCTCCTCTTCCTCACCACCCTCTCCCCGGATGACGGGGGGCTTTTGCTTCACGCAGCAGGTGAAAGTGGCGAGGAAACCCGCGCGGAAGCGCTTGTTCATGAAGCAGTAGATGATGGGGTTGACGCAGGCCGAAGTGTAGGACAACAAGTGGATGAAGGAGATGGGGGCCCCCGAGAGACGCTGGTCGGCCGAGGCGGTGTCAAAGGCGCGCCAGGCGTTGACGCTGAAGATGGGAGTCCAGCAGAGGAAAAACAAAATCACTATCACCATCAGCATGCGGATGACCAGCTTCTTGGCCACCAAGTTGGCAGAGGAGCTGCTGCTTCTCACCCTCTCTATTTTGCTGTGGCTGGTGACAGAGAGCTGTTGCAACGGCATTTTCTTCCTCCTCTTGGTTTTGTTGAGGTAGCATCCATCTCCATCCTCGTATTTGGCGCTGCAGGTACTTATTTTTCTTTCTGTGCATACAAATCAGTACTTAAATAGTTGGCAAAATATCTCTGAGCAGTGATTCAAAATACAAAACAAAGTAGGGAGTTAAAATCTAAATAAATAACATAATTGGGGAGGGACTCTTTATGAGTGAGCAGAACCATAGGACGAGGGGGAATGGTTTTAAACTGAAAGAGGGGAGATTTAGATCAGATATTAGGAAGAAACTCTTTCCTGTGAGGGTGGTGAGACACTGGAAGAGGTTGCCCAGAGAAGCTGTGGCTGCCCCATCCCTGGAGGGGTTCAAGGCTAGGCTGGATGGGGCTTGGAGCAACCTGGTCTGGTTGAGCAACCATGGCAGGGGGGTTGGAACTCAATGGTCTTTAAGGTCTCTTCCAACTCTAACCATTCTACGATTCTAATTCGTGGCTGAACAACTGCTGCGAAGAAAACACTGTCCTAATTCTGAGTGAGTTGTGTCCCAGCTGCTCTGCACCTGCCATGTCCCAATATACGTCTTGACTCTATACAAACTGAAGCAAAAGATGTACGAGCAATGTTTTATTAAGTATTTATTGAAGATTATTTTCAAGATTATATCAATCTGAATTTGGCAATTTTTATGGTTGCAGTTTTTTACAGAAATGTTCCTCACCCATGGCCAGAAAAAAAAAAATCCTTGCTATTTCTATAATAAGCAAACTAGAAATTTTAACATACCCTGCCTTTGCAAACAAGCCATAGGTGAGGAATTAATTGCTAGTGAATAATGGAACAAGTTCAATCAACAAGTGCATCTGGTAGGTTCATGACCGTACCTGACCATAAAGATCACTTTTGCAAATACAAAATTTTGCATTTAGTAGCCTCAAGATGTCTGCTCATATCTTTAACGCCAACTTTGAAAACTCCAACTCAAACAATTAAATGTATTGTTACCTCGTGAAGATTTTCTCTGGCTGGCATCGAATTTTATTCCTCTGTAGAGTTCCAAAGAAATTAGGCCATAAGCAACCATCATTATAATCCCAGGTATAAGAAAGAGTATGAGCAGCAGGAAAGTGTACCTAAAGAACCAAAAGACAAACTGAGACCGGGGAACAGCACAAAGCCAGAAAAATTCCTTTTTCTTCAGGTGAGACTTGGTGGGGACCGTGTCGTTCCTCAGCACAGGAAGGACATGGACCTGTTGTGGTGGGTCCAGAGGGGGGCCACAAAGATTCTCAGAGGGCTGGAGCACCTCTGCTGTGAGGACAGGCTGAGAGAGTTGGGGTTCTTCAGCCTGGAGAAGAGAAGGCTCCGGGGAGACCTTAGAGCCCCTTCCAGTCCCTAAAGGGGCTACAGGAGAGATGGGGAGGGAGTGTTTGTCAGGGAGTGGAGCCATAGGACAAGGGGTAACGGTTTTAAACTGAAAGAGGAGAGATTTAGATGAGATCTCAGGAAGAAATTCTTTCCTCTGAGGGTGGTGAGACCCTGGAACAGGTTGCCTAGAGAAGCTGTGGCTGCCCCATCCCTGGAGGGGTTCAAGGCCAGGCTGGATGGGGCTTGGAGCAACCTGGTCTGGTGGGAGGTGTTCCTGCCCATGGCAGGGGGTTGGAACTCAATGATCTTTAAGGTCCCTTCCAACCTGAACCATTCTATGATTCTATAGCTCAGTAACATTGGTGCTTGATAGCATCACTATTTACTTACTCTGCCTGGACACGTGGGACCCAGAGCACTGTCTCCCCCCTCGCCCCTCTGCCCCTGTGCTCTCTAAATGACCACCAAAAGGGTTGGGTTCTCAGGAGGGACATTTGTAGTCTCTGCAAGTTTTTATATTCTCCAAACGGATAGACCGTGTCCAGGTTTTTCAAAGATTCATTGAGGATTTCTCCGAAAATATTTAAATTTACGTGTGAGTGAGTGAAAGCAGCATTGAAGAGTGACAGATGCTTTCTTAGCAGTGACAGCAGGGGCTTAGCAGACCATAGAGTGAGAGTTATTGCCATGTTGGGTATCATTCCTATGACAAAGGGAGAAAAGCCACACAAGTGTCAAAATGTAAGCAGCTTTAAAATATTACTTTTTTTTTTTTTTCCCCCACTTCTCAACTAAGCACGACGGCAGCGTAAATGTTTGCTGAAGGTTAATACTTGATTTTCAATAGGCTTAAGGCTACCATGAAATCCTGTTTTCCACCGGATAATTACGCCTTTGCTAACGAAGGGTTATGTCTTACCAGGACTGCTGAATGACATCGCTCGGCCACAGGAGCCGGCACATGTTTGCCGTGGTGTTGTTGTACTTGGTGAAAGGTACCAGCTTGCTGTAGATGGGGTAGGGTGACATGATGGTGAAGGAGACACACCAGGTCGCAGCAATCACTTTCAAGGCGTGAGATTTTGTCTGCCAGACCCGGGACTGCAACGGTTTGCAAATGGCACTGTATCTCTCCAGAGAGATGGCCACCAGGTTGAATGTAGACACGCTTACAGAGACACCTATATATATATAAAATAAAGGAAAAGGTTATTCCCTTCCTTTGAATGTTCATATTCTTTTCAAATATTCTTGCTAACTTTTTGTATACATATATAAAATTAAAAATACAGCCGCCTATTTATAAGCTAAAATATATATAAATATCATACTGATTAAGTCAACAAAGAGTGTGTGAGCACAGGACCGAGTCTCCAGACTGAAGTTCCTGCTCTGGGCTTCTGTAGCTCCAGAAGTCCAAGAGAAAAGATTCATTCTGTCAAACCATTCAATTCTGACAACGGGGAAAGAAGACACTTTTCCTCCTAATTCTCCTCTTTGCTGCTGTGGTTTGTACACTTGAGTTATCCCACCAAAATTCAAACACGCACTAGAAATCAGTGAGATTATTATCCTGTTAATGACACTTTTAACACAGAAGTTCACAGTCCCTCTTCTATTGTTTTAATTTTTATAAGTGTCTTGCTTGACTGGTGATCTGGTTTTCTCATTCAAGACAATTAAAGGTGTTACCACTTTTTTGATTAGGTGCTAATGGAGTTGCAAAGCAGGAGAAATGAAGCAGAATCTTTGTCCTTCGAGTGCCCTGAATTTCCCCTGCTCCGATATTATAAAATATAACTGAGTGGGCTGCGTTTCTGTCACTGAGGTGCTCCGGTTTATCACTGCAAGATTACAGGTATTTCTTCTTCACTTTTTCACAGATTTTTCTATCAGTGAATGAGCTTTTACTTAATTTCTGTAACTCTTCTAATGCGGGTCAAAATATAAAATGCCAATATCTTTGCAGCTTGTTTTACGTAAATTATCTGTAATTTAAACTAAGTCTTAAAGTGAGAGATTAAGAGCAGAGGGGATACAATGGGAGCCAGTGTCTGTCTGTCTGTCTGTAGAAGACCCTGTGAACCTGAATTGCTAATGGGAAATATCCACATTCTGAGTCTTAAAATAAAACACCTTCGTAATGAAAAACTTCGTGTTTGAAAATATTTGCCTGGTTCCCTCTCGTGAAGTAATTTACGCAGAGTGAAACAAGAGAAAGATGACGATGCCGCAGTAATTTTTTATGGCATTCATTATAATTGTTTAAACATGGCCTTTAGATTTATTGACTTTATCTACAAAAAGATGTTGATTTCCCATTCGCACGCTTTCGGCGTGTACTTTCACATCACATCAAAGCGCCCAAGGGCACGGGGTTGAAAGGGGACCTGAGGTTTCTCCCAGTAACTGAGGGTCTCCCAAGGCAGCAAAAACTTTACATAATGTTCTCCTTTGGGTTGTTTTTTGTTTTGTTTTGTTTTTTTTCCTTTTCAGAAACAAGCAAACGCACAGGAAGTATTGGAAGTGAGACAAAATCGCTTACACAGACACACGTAATCCAGGAATTTTGAAACTCCTGGCTCTGCAACAAACAGGGGCTACGGGAAGGTGTGTAAAAGTGGGGACTTCTTAAAGCCAGCCTCCAAAACCTGCATCTGCATTTTGTGGTCTCCTGGTGAGCTCTGAGCACACCAGGCTCTAATTTCCAACTCCGCAAATGACACCCGCTTTGGCCAATTCATTTTTTTTTCTCTTGTATCACCACTACCAAAAACCAGCCCGTGGGTGAATTCTGTCCCGGTGATGGGGAAGGAAGCACATGTGTTGGGTTCCTCCTTAAAGCTTGCTCAGACACCAGATTCCTCACCTGATCCAAAACCCAACACTTCTGTCTGTCATTGTTAACATTAAAGAGATGCCTCTGAGTTTTGCAGACCAGGCTGAGGAAACCAGAGCCACGGAGATTTGCACCATAAAGTTGTTTCTTCATGATTTTGGCAACTGTTCAGTTGCAGATGGAAACCACCAGCTCTTTAGCCAACTTCTCCCGTATCTCGTTAGCCAGTTCTTCAAAATGAGTACAAACTTCCAAGACTTACCCATGAAATAAGTGGCAGTTTTGCAGACAGCGCTGCCGAAAATGAAATCTTTCAGCAGGTTGGGGATGAGGGTGAAGGGCATGCAGAAGACACAGAGCATCAGGTCGCTGACCGCCAGCGACAGCAAGAAGGTGTTGGTGACCGTCCTCATCCGCTTGTTCCTTATCAGCACCGTAATCACCAGGATGTTCCCCAAAACGCTGAGCAGAAATATCAAACAGTACAGCAGAATCCGAATTATCTGATGCATATCTGGAAATTGTAACCAGGGAAAAATCAAGTTATACAGCCCGTAGATTAGTATTAGATCCATTCCATCCTTTAATCAAAAGGTAAAAGCCTTCCTGCATTGTTTTACTGAGGTTTATGCCTTTACACCAGTGCAAAAATCAGAGGAGGTTCTGAAATTCTGAAACTTATTCTGCTCCACCTGACTCACACAGCGTTACAGTGCAATCCCTGCAATACAGGGAACATTTGGAGAGGAAAATGCAACTTCTCACAACCAGGTTGTGCACCCGGGGAGTTCCTCCTTCAGGCAGAAGTAAGAACCATCACACAGCAACCAAAAACATTTTAATACCTGGATATATCAATATTTTATTTTTCAGCCTCAGAGGGCTATAATTTCATATTTAATCACTTTCATACACGGTATCAGATCAGGTAACTCCATTGTCACTGAATTGCCCAAAGGGCAAAAAATCATGTTTCTCCAAGTCCTTAGCAGAGGGACTTTTTGCATTTTGTGTCCGACAGTGCTACTGGTCTAGTTTTCCATTATATCCAAGTTTTGCTCTACTTAGATTTTTAACATGAAAAAACCAGCACACACTAAATTCTTTCCTGCTCTTTTCTCACCCTAAATTATCAGCAAGCAGCTGATTTTGTACTCCCTCACAGAAAAAAAAAAAAAAAAAAAAAAAGCCTTGTGTAGCTGTTTCTTTCCATAGCACCTCTGCTGCCAGCTTAGAGCTAAACCTGCCTGAATAAAAAATAATCTATTTTTCTATACGTACCTTTAGAAGGGTAAGGCGGGTCGTCCAGGCAGTAAAAAGTGTCATTTTCCAAGATGATGTTGCAGAGGAAAGCAGTGATATTGGTAGCGTTCCCGAGGAAGCTGGCATCAACTATTTCCATTCTTGGGGATCCACAGGTTGGCTTTGAGGAGGAAGAGGGTGGGTTTGGTAACTATCTGCCCATTCTTCCCGTAAACAAACACATTCTCCTGGACGAAATCTTCGGGCGAAACAGGGGGGGAGGCAGCGGTGCGAGGAAGCTCTTGGAACTCTCCGTCGGGAGCAGCAGACACACAGAGCCCTGTTGAGATTTATTCCGGGGGGCACGGGAGGTGGTTGGGGAAAAGCAAAGCAACGCCTGCACATACACGCTCACACGTGTGCACCCACATCCACACACACACACACACTCACACAAACAGAGCCCCTCCGGTACTTTTTTAGATCCACCCTCTGCCGTTACTGGCCTACTGTTGGGATTATAAACAGGCTAGAAAAAAAAAAAAAAAAAAAAGATTACAGCATTAACCCCTTGCAAGGTTGCCTCTGCTCGCATCTCTGCTGCGTTTCTCAGAGGGAGCCTGCGTTGCCACGGCCAGGAAAATCACAGCCAGTGAGTGATGAGGGTGATAAATCCCTCTCTCGACCGACGACGTGGGACACGGTAAGAGCAGCTGAATAAAAGGGCAGAGAAGAGGAAAAACATCGTGAGGATTTTGCCTGCCTGACATGAAAATGATTCTTAGCATCACGTTTTTCTGAGCGTTTTTCAGAGTGTGCTCAGAAAAAAAGAGGAGCTGTTGCATTTATCTCCTTCGGTGAAGGACTAACTTCAAAAAAACTAAAACTAACTAAAGTGCTGCAGCTGCGTGACCCAAACCCCAGTAAGTCAAGGGAAAGGCTCGCTGATTTACATGTTCTTGGATCAAACCTTATGAAGGTGTGACATGAGAATGGTTGGTTCATAGTCTGTGGGCTTCTGCTTGTACAGAATCATAGAATTCGATGATTTTCACAGATTTTCTCAGTGCAAGGACCTGGATAGGACTTGAACGCAAAATCGACGAACTGATAAACCGCAGCAAATTAGTTACCTATTGGTGTAAAACACAACCATTTCAATTGTTTAAAAGAAACTCTTTCCTCTGAGCTCTGCTTTTTGAATACATAAACATCATCCTCTCTTGGTGTTCCCGCGAAGCCGTGGGTTTTTAACTTCCAGAACACAGCTTGTTCATGGCAAAAAATGTAAATGAATATTATAATCGAATCCCTGCTATAACTCAATTGAAAACAATTTTCACATTTAAAATCTCTTCTAGTTAAACAGGCAGAGCAATAGCAGGCTCCTAACAACAGGTTCGGACCCCTTGAAGTTGATAACACAAAGACTGGAAGGCCTGGATTTCTTTCCCAGTCTCTCCAGCCTTGCTCTGTGGTGCCATTAACTGGAATGGTTGCCTAGGTTTGCTGACTGAACAGTTCTAATTTCTAAATTACCTTTTCCTTAGCAGATTAATTGTATCTTTTCCATTTCTTTTACAGATTCTTGCAGTTTTTGAAAACCTGAGATAAAATGACTCAAGCTGGGCGATCGGCGAAAACGATGTGTAACTTGTCCCAGCTGAAAGAACCGTTCAGTCCAGCAGGAGTCAGTTCCAGCTCCGAAGGTGAAATGTACCGGTAGGAAATTAATCCAGAATGATATGTTCTGGTTTATTTTTCCAGTTGTGAATCTCAAAATGGGAGAAAATCATATTGGAAAAAAAAATGTTAAAATATGTTTCCATTTTTGCATTGACTGAGCATCAATGCTCAGTTCATCAGAACTCAATGAGCTTGAAGGTCCCTTCCAACTCTAACCATTCTGTGATTCTATGATCAAGCTTGAACATTAGGTGCCAATTTCTCTGAAATTAGCTGCCTAATTCACCTTTATTTTTAAATACGTTTTCTGTGATTAAATTGATGGGTGTTACTAATTAACCCCTCTATTAAATGACAAACATTGGCTATTTAATTAAACATAGATTTTTCTTTGTTGTTGTTTTAGTTTTGAATTTGTTTGTAATTATTCCAGTATTGCCTGAACGTTTTCCCTGACAATTTCAAGCTGCTTCAATACCCCAAACAGCTGAAATGGCAGCCAAGGCAGGGGCTGATTTAGTAGTGGTTACGCACAGGAAAAGTAACCGATGCTTTTTGGAAAGGACAAATGAATTTAGGTTGATTTTTTCTCTTCTTCGTTGACACCCGCAAGTCATAGACTCATCTAAGCTGCTCAAACTTGTGGTTAACAACTTCTCTTTCCTTTGAAAATGACTTTCTATAGAAGAAAACCCAACAACAAACCAACTCAGAACAACTTTTGTAGTCAATGTCTTCCTGTTTAAGGTGTCCTTCACACTTAAGACTTTTCCTCTGTTATAAAGTAGCATTTAATCTGAACAATTTCGAGCTTTAAGAGACCTTTCTGCATCAAAAGAAGCTATTATAATTATTTATAATTATTATAATGGTCTGACCTGCTGCAAAACACGAGCTGGGTAATTGTGTTTAGCAATTCCGTCACTGAATTAAATAGCCTTTAATGGAGTTTGAGTCTTTCTGTAAGCAAGATGTCAAGTTGTTGTTCTGGGCTGATTCTTAATGTGGAAGAGAGGAGATCTTTCTGGATTCCTGGCACCTTCTATTAGATCTGCAACAGAGAATTCCGTTCCAGTCGTTTCCAGTGGCTGATATTAGCAGGGTTTCCTCTATTACTTTTTACCATAGAAGTGTTGCTATTTGGGGTTGGTTTCTCTCTCAATCCACTTCTAATCTACAGTTTTTATACTGGTTATAACGCTGTATTTTGGGGGTGGGATACTTTCCTGACTCTCTGATGAGTTATAGCTTGGTTGTTCCCATACCTTGAGGAAGCAGTATTATGCTAAAGAGGAAAATTCTTTCTTTATTTATGTTGTCAGGTACAGATTGAGACTATGAACTTGTCATCTGCTGGGCTTCCAGTCTTGCTAAACTGGATTGAATTGAGTCTTCCGTGAAGTCTCCATGATCTGGTTAAATATAATCGTAGAATCATAGAATAATTTGGGTTGGAAGGGACCTTAAAGATCATCGAGTTCCAACCCCCCTGCCCTGGGCAGGGACACCTCCCACCAGACCAGGTTGCTCCAAGCCCCATCCAGCCTGGCCTTGAACCCCTCCAGGGATGGGGCAGCCACAGCTTCTCTGGGCAACCTGTTCCAGTGCCTCACCACCCTCACAGGAAAGAATTTCTTCCTGAGATCTCATCTAAATCTCCCCTCTTTCAGTTTAAACCCATTACCCCTCGTCCTATGGCTCCCCTCCCTGATCAAGAGTCCCTCCCCATCTCTCCTGTAGCCCCCTTTAGGTACTGGAAGGGGCTATAAGGTCTTCCCCAGAAGCTTCTCTTCTCCAGCCTGGAGAGAAGAAACAGAATGAAGGGTTGTATGGGGGAAGTTACAAGGATGCTGTGGGAGACAGTCAGTGATCAGGAGGGAAGACAAGATCGGGGGGACCATTTCAACCAAAGATATTGCACTGGGGCTGTTCTACTGTATCCTGTATCGTGACAGAGAGTGGGTTATCATCCTGAATTCAACTTCTCTGTACTTGTCATGATTTTGTCCTATCTGAAGAATATCAGGTTAGTTATTCTTTCCTTGTAGACAAGCTGTTTCCCAACCTCCATGAACACTGTGGCCCGGGGCTAAAATATTTTCTAGTGATTCTGCAGTCTTTCACAGTTGCTAACACATAAAGATGAACCAAGAATTTAACTAATGGCATATTGAGTTTTTGTGTTGTTTTTTCCTCTGTTCCTTTCCTAATAATTCCTGTAATCCTGTTTGCCTTTTTTATGACTACTGAGAATTGAACTGATATTTTCATGGAATAATCTACCCTAAGTTCAGTAGTCTCTCTCTTGCATAGTAGTATCTAATTTACAGCCCTACACTGTTCATGAAAAATTATAATTCTTTTCTACTTTGTAGTGATTTTTATTCTCCCCCCATCCCTTTTTCTGCAGCGTTTATGAAAGTGATGAAGAGCTGTAGCAAAGCTTCAGTGGGGCTCCATTCATAATTGCCTTTCGCTCTACTTTTAATTCCTCCTTTTTATTTCCAATCTTTTAATCACACTTCTCCCTCTTTCCCTCCAGACCACGGGTTTTTGCCTTGTCCATGATGTTAAATTGCTCCAGAACTCCTGCTTCCATGATTCTCCTCGTTCTTTCTGGCATGTAAATCCATGCCAACTTTGCTCCCTCAGCCCAGATAAGTGTTCCAGGACCTTGTGAGCATTGATTGCCATCATCCCAGGCTTTGGGAAGCTCCACCTGGAAAAGTGAGGAAGAAGCAAAGCAAGAAATGACACAGCAGCTCAGTGATGTGGGTTGTGCCCATAGCATGAGGAAATAATGTTTTAAGTTAAAGAAAGTTGAAGTTAAAGAAACATGAAGCCTGAGGCGTGCAGGCAAGTCACTGAAAAACTTGGCGTATATTCTACCGAGTTATTGGCATCTTTACTGGCATGACCACCACTGAATCACTAGTTACTCATGGCTCACTGGCTTTGTGTCCACAGGATGCTCTTGGACACCAGAACTTGGCTTCCAAGTACTTCCCTCTGACTGTCAGCCTAAGGCGAGAGTGCCTCTTTGACTTTTTTTGGTGTTTTTTTTTTTCCCAAGAAGAGAAGTAAATCAGACCTTTCCATTCCACTTTTGCAGAGGTAGCCCAGAGCCATGTTTGCATCGCAAACTCACTTTTTCTGGATGTGCAAATTCAGGTGACATTTCTCAGGCCTGTTGTCCTGAATCACATAAGAGCGGGTGGCTTCATCCTTTGTCATCCCTGTCTTCCCAATGCAAGCCCACTGGTGGTGGAAGTGGCTGACCAGGATGGCAGAAGCCCTTCACCCAGCCCCATCCCAAGGGATGGGCCCGCTACAGCGTCAAGACACGCTTCCTAAGGACATGCCAGAGGACTGAAGCCAATGAGGCCAGCAGCCATGGCCTGAGGCTACATGTAGTCAGCAGAAATGCAAAATGGACCAAACTACCTTGAATACTTCTTGGCTTAGTCATGTTCTGTGCAGACAGAAAATGAGTGGAGAGCATGGTGGTGGAGGCAGAGGGTAGAGCACAGACAACGAAGGGTTGAGGGATAAGCTCTGAGCCCTGATTCACTCCAGAGAGTACTAACTTCAACCAGGAGGGACCACGGAATGCCATCTTGTGCAAATCCCAACAACTGCATAGTTAAGGTTTAAAACAAACTGGATCCTCTTGTTCCTACGCTCAGATCTCTAAATCTGCAAGGTGGGGCTTTCCTTTACAAAATATTTGCAGATTGTGTGTCCAGAGATCTTCATCTGTTCTTACGATCTCCACCAGTTTTCCTTCTGTGAATGCCAGGCTTACAGGCTGGCTTGTAATTCCAAGGGTTTAGTTCCCTTGCAGCCTTTTTTAAACATTGACATCACATTTGCACAATTTTTTTTTTTTTTTTTTGCCTCTGGCAACAACGTAGTCCTAAGCAAGAGATTACACATCATGTTTAATAATTTTACTATTTCCTTTAGAAGTTCTGGATGAATACCATCTGGTCCTGGGCTGAGCTGGATTCAGCGTCTGCCGGTTAATTTGCCAGACTAAATGAGTAAGAATTTGCTCTGAACTCTTGACTTCCCTTTTGGAGTGGGTTTCTGTATGAAACATATTAAGATCAAAGAGTTTTGTTTTCCTAGGCATTTTTTTTTTTTTTTTTTGCATAGATTTACTCAAATGTAAAAATGTACAGCCAGTAATCCTCATGTTTGGACAGTTCTGAGTTGCCTTTTTAGCATCATTTCTCTCTCCATTACATTTAGCTAATTGCGTGATAGATCACTCTCCGTGCAGATCAGTTATCATCTCATTGTCTCCCTGCAAGATTTAGAACAGAGAAAAAAAGAGGAAGCTGTTTTAATGAAATGCTTGCTAATCACAGATGTAATTTTATTATTTAGGAGAAACAAAAACCCAAATGTCTGTCCCACTTGAACTTAATCATGCATTATCTGGGATATTGGAAGTTTTAGGCAAGAACTTCCTTTGAGTTGGCTGCTTTATTAACAACACTAATTTATTAATAAAATTGGCTTTGTTAATTAAGAAGTAATTTATGTACCATAATGTAGCTGTGTAGATAGTTTAGAGAAAAGTATACGAAAATATTTTTCCCTGGATTCGAAGAAGAGGCTTGCTAATCCATGATAACAAAAGAATCTGCTATTTTTCAATTTTTTATTTTAGTCTTAATCTTTTTTTTTTCCCCCTGTAATGTCAGATACTGAACACCCTGGCTTTGCAGCCAAAACAGTTGCTGTGCTCTGTCATTTCGCGCTATGTGTACAATGCTTTTCTCATCCAAAACCAAGCCACATCATTTTACAGTTGCCTCATTCTTTTTCCTGAAGAATAAGCATCTGTTCTGGTTTTTTTTTTTTTTCATTGATGTGACAAAGATCTTTGCTTAAATTTAAATAGAAACTAAACTTGTAAGACGACGAATTGGGAAAAGCTTATCTTTATCTTGTGTCAAATCTACAAACAATTTTGGGGGTGTTGCCAGTTCTTTTTTGTCCTGGCAAATGAAATAAAATAAATGAATTTATACATATATATATATATATGAAAAGTCATGGTCTACTTCTGTTCTCCCTTGCCAGGGTTATGCTGGCAGATGGCCACTGATTCAGTGGAGTTACTCACACACATACAAACAACAGGGAGATCTGAATCAGGCCACACTTTCGAGTGGACAAAATTCTCACAAAATTCTCAGGAACACGCTTCTTCTAAGCTTTTTCAAAGTGATCTGAGCTTGTGTCCTATCAGGGTCTCACAGTAACTGCAGTTAAAAGCAGTTTATATGATACTCATTTGAACTTGGTAAGATCAGGATGAAATTTCCTTCAGAGAGCCCTGTTGTACCGTCATTGATTTCTGAAACAGCATTCACCAACCGTGGAGGGGATCAAAGGGAATCAAGGAGCTCTTGCTCCCCCTCCAGTGCTTCTCCAGTGGTCGTGTACGACAGCGCTGTGGAATGTAGTTTAATAAACGCCTGGAAGACTCCAGAAGTCTTGATAGATGATACTCCATCTGGACACATCTCAAGGTACCTTTTATATGACTTTGGGGGTGACCACTTTTCTTCCTTTAGAAGGGCCAGTTCATAGCATTTGAACTTCTTGGATGCAGACCTGCCCATGAGACACAGTACGGCTGGCCTTGGAGCCATCTTCATGGGCATCCAGTGAGCCTATCATTCCATCTTCCTGTGAAGAGAGGAAACAAGGCTGTGACTTTTGTACAACGGTCAAGGCTCACTGATGAACAGGAAAAATAAAGCATAGAATCATAGAATTGTCTAGGTTGGCAGGGATCTTTAAGATCATCTAGTCCAACCATCAACCTAACTCTGACAAAAAACCATCACTAAACCATGTCACTAAGCTCTATGTCAACCCATCTTTTGAACACCTCCAGGGATGGTGCCTCAACCACTTCCCTGGGCAGCCCATTCCAAGGCTTAAGAACCCTTTCCGTGTAGATATTTTTCCTAATATCCAATCTGTACCTCCCCTGACACAACTTGAGGCCGTTTCCTCTTGTCCTGTCACCTATGACTTGGGAGAAGAGACCGACCCCACCTCTCTCCACCCTCCTTTCAGGGAGCTGTAGAGAGTGATAAGGTCTCCCCTCATCCTCCTTTTCTCAAGGCTGAACATCCCCAGCTCCCTCAGCCTCTCCTCATAATGCTTGTTCTCCAGACCCCTCACCTCCAGCTTCTCCAGACCTCCAGCACCTCAATGTCTTTTTTGTGGTAAGGGGCCCAAAACTAGATACAGCACTTGAGGTGGGACCTCACCAGTGCATATTGTCTCTGTGAATCTTCAGGTCCAATTTCATAATCATGTTTAAAGGATTCAAGCTAGAGATGCAAGGAAATAGCCCTGCACACCCTTTTGTGGGTGCTAGAACCACACGCCAACTTACCAGCATGAACACATGGCCCAGGATGTCACTTTTCTTTTATTATCTTAACACCATCAGGTGTTGGTACTGTCAATGGGTTCCTTTGAGCATATTTTTGGATGCTAGATCAGCATCAAAGGCAATGTTCACATGTTCTAAGGTACCTGAGACTTTTCTGAGGTACACTCATGACACAGTTTGTAATAAACGGATAAAAATATCGGGGGCTGCCACCAGAAAGCCCCCTTAGATTATAATGTCAGCAAGATAAAGGTAGAACTGTTCTTGACACTGCTGAGTTTCTTAATAAAGCTCAACACCAAAGATTCCAGTAACGCATATAACAAAGGGTCGCAACTCTTTTAGCGCTAGAGATTTTCATTAGTAGAACTCACAGAAGCATAAGAAAGAAGCCAGTTATGTCAACTGCACTCACTATGAGTTTCAATTTAAAGATGAAAAAAAATGAAGTGCAGGAAAGTCAAATATTTGGTGGAGGCCACTCAATGGGCTGGTGGAAGAGTCAGGAAGAGGAAGGCAGTCTCTTCAGATTGGGGCCAGTGCTGTATTTGTCAGACAGCTCTGCCCTCAAAAGAAGCCACGCTACACTCATGACATTGAGATCAAATAGATTTCTCCATTTCCGCAGAATTAGATAAAGAGATGTTAGTTTCACAACACCAACTACATCATTAAGGGACCGGCTGTGCAGTTGGTAGGAAGGAAATAGAGAAAGTCAGCTGATGTATTATTGGGTGAATTGGTACCAGCATGTCTGAAGCCAGAGCTTTAATTTAAGATTCCAAAGTTGATGTGTCTTACTATGTATGGAGAGAAGTTACTTTGCATTTAATCTGATCTGACATCTACATTTTTGGAGGAGTATCAGTTTCTGTAACAGACAACAAATACCTTTCCGCTAATATTTGAGAACAAATTTCAATAGTATTTTCAAATACTATTGTAATAGTTCCCAAGAATCATATAATCCTTGGTTTAAGGGACCTTGAGCTATGGGTAGCAAGAGAAGTATTGTCTCTATTAGAAAAATACTGAAAATTACATAAGAAGAATTCATTCAATCAACAGCAGTAGTTCTTGAAAGCTTCAGTTTTTATAGGAATCACAAACTCCCTATGAACAACAGTTGTCTGATTTGACATAAATTTGTGCAAGAAATCAAACATACAATTTGCTTATATTTTGATTAATTCTCTTTTATTCAGTAGCTAAAGAGGGGCACATAGCCTCATTTTTTCCAAAGTAACTAACGGGCGAAGTCTCTTATCAACAAATGAATTGTCAGTATGAATTTTAGTCATTTGAGACAATTCAGACCATGAGTTGCGGGTAAAGAATAAGAGAACAGGAAATTAAGTATTTGCAGTAGGGTATCTGGCTATGAAATAGCTTTCCAGAGCTATTTCTAAATCCGGAGTTATATCTAAAAACTTCAGGAGATGTTGCAAAATGTCTCTCCTTTAGAAGACCTTCCTACCATTAGTACTGGTACAACAGAGAGAGATACTACCATCTATAAACCCCTACCGTCAATCCCCAGGAAGAAACAATACTCCCTCCTTGGAAGGGAGGTCCTTAACCCAAGCAGGATTTTGATCTAACAAAAAGAAAAGCGAATGGTTGCCTGATGTCTAGAACTTCTCTGGTTTTCCATCGTCACAATTTTGCCTGGAAGGGTTCTCAGGCAGCAAGATGATGGCTTGTCCCCTTCAAATTCTGGGGCTCCTAGAACGAAAGTAAGATTTTCAGTTGGGCTCATGGCTATGCATTTCATTGTACACAATTAAGTATTTTATTGTTTGTCTCTTACTCCTTTACTGTGACAATCTCCAGGCCAGTTTCTTTGGTTAACTGGAACTCTGCAGGCTGACAGTTTGGACTAATTATTGGACCAAGTAAGATGAGATACAGGGAGACCTTCAGGAGCGAAGACAATTTACCCCAGCTGAAGTTCTGTTCTAGGTCTTCCTTCCTGGAATGTTTATCTCTATTTGTAAATTAGCCAAATTGTCTTTGCATTTTGGATTTCTTCAATAGGTAACATGCTGTCCAATAACTGCATGTAGAAAGCTGCCAGTTGTAATTTTTTTGAGAAACTGAGAGAGGTGAGTCAAGCCCTCAGTGATAACAAATACTGTGATTTATTTCAACTCTCGTGCTGATCTGTGCTGGGAGTACCCGATAGTATTTCTGTATAGAGTCATCTCAAAATATTATTCAAACCCTGAAAATATTCATTTCCAGAGTTTCGCCACAGATGAGCTGTTAAAAGATAGCATTATTGGCCTTACTTGCCATGCTTTTGTCTATATAATTCTTAAGAAAACACACTCTGAGGAACAATTGCCGTAGTTATTTTGGACTCTTTGCCCATGTTTATACAATATTACATTGTGCAGGGAGTTAATGTGACTGAAAGCATGTAAGTTTTAAATTAATTTTCATTGTTTAGCCTTTGCTTACATTACAAAACTGTTTTAAAGCTGCCAAGGAGAACACTCAACTCTCAAAAGAAGGGAGAAACAAAAGTCCAAGGACCGATTCTGCTCCGAGTTCTCTCCGCTCACGTTTTGATAGAGCCTGGTTAGGATGCTATGGTATCCCCAAATACCCAGGGGCTTATAAATCAGATCAGCACATCAGAAGCTGGATCACTGGGATTTAATCCTTGTATACAGAAAAGTTTTGTGGTACACTGTCGATTTGGTTTTCCCAAATATCGGAAAACTGGCAACAAAGGCAGATGATTTCTTTTAATGTTGGTTTGTTGGGTTTTTTTGTGTGCCTGAAGTCATTATCTTACATTTGCAATTTCATGAATACTGGTTTGGCCCTTTCTGCACCCAACAGTGCGGGTGTGAAGCGTGCGTTGTACAGACACAGCAGTGCAAAACAGTCACAGGTCAGACGGACTGTGGCTACTGTGTCACCTCTCAGACACCTTATGTCTTCCCAGTGTTCTCCTTTTGCTCCAGTGCATTCATTTTGCAGTCTTGCAATGTGGGGAAAACGAATAAATTGAAGTAGGAGAGGTATTTCTGATGAGACCATGATTTAAGGTCAGTACCAATTAGTAGTTTATTTTTACAAGCTTTGTTTATTGAACTTGCTGGAGCAAGTAAAGGGTGTTTAAAATATTTTGAGTGATATGCTAGTGAAATGCTCCCAGATTCTACTCTCACTCACCGAAGTACCAGAAGTATAATCTTGCTCAAACCGTAACCTTACAGTGATCTTATCTCTTTAAATTTCATTTACGTTGCAGTTAGAAAGCCAGAAGTGTCGGCTGCAATTTTGTACTTTGTAAAGACAGACCTCCCCAAAGTCTTCGCTTAATTCTTAATGACTGCTCATAAAAGTTGTTCTTAGAAGTCAAATGGGAATGCTCTGGCAAAATGAAAAGTAAAGCACTATTTATTTAATTAGCCGTTAAACCAAGTCATTTCATACTGGAGTATCTTGTTCACAAGACCTTATATAGAGAAGGCTGAAAATTTAAAATTGGATTCTATGGGAAATATTCAAATAAATTCTAAAAAAATCTGATCATGATATAAATTGCCAAATAAATCTTGATTTTCTGTTTTCAGATATCCAACCTGAAATTAGAGGAAACGTGTGTTCTTCTGGTTTGACGTGTTATTAAATATCCAAGGCCTTCCAGATTTAAAGCCGTTTGAGAAGAAATTGTCAGTACAAATTGATATTTCTTTGATGAAACCCAGCACACTTATCAAGAAGGCAGTAAATTTCATTTCCCTGAATACTTACAGGGAAATGAGAAACAAAACAGGATTTTTCCTCGCTTACACTTTTCCTGCCATCCTATTCATTAGCTGGTGGCTCGTTTGCTTCGTGACATGATAATGACTTCTTGTCCTCTGCTCCTTCTTCGATGCATCCTCTCGAGTGCTTCTTTAGCTATTGCCCTTCCTACCTGTGTGCATTTTCTCTTCCTTTAAGCCAACTTAACCAAAACTGTGGATTTGCAGATAGCACCTGAAGTCCGGGATGTCCATCCTTTAGGCCACACAACTGAGCTCTACTCAGTACCTTCCACAGAGGTGTTACTTCCAGTTCTAAGGAGTAAGTAAATGGTTAGGTCTCCAAGACTTGTTCCTCTTGGGTAAAGTTATGCAAGCTAGTAGTACCTTACTGCATAAGGATATTTTTTTCAAAAATATTTTATTTTTTTTTAAAAAAAGCATATTAACTCATGTCACAGCTAAAGCTCACTGAAAGTTGAAATCACCGCGTGGCTATGGATGTTTGGGAGTTTTGGTGTCCTAAACCACTGCATAATGATACCAAAGCAAAGTGTCTCTCTAAGTGAATATTTGATTATAAATCTGATATGCATACATATATTTTCTTGTTCATATCCCTACCAAACCTGCTCTATAGGCTGTTTTAAGTCTTTGTCCTGTTCATTTTCTTGTTGCAAACCTTTACAGTTATATTTGGGGAGAAAAATTAACTATGTTTCAAAAGTAGCTTCCTTCAAACAATCAGCGTCATCTCCTACTATTATTTCCCTGTATGTTCGCCCTTATGTGGGGGGACAGAGTTATGTGTCACTCTTTGATCTAATTTTTTATTATGCCGCCGTTATTATTAATCTAATTTTGAAAAGCCTCATAAGCGAGAGCGGGCCCTCTCAGTAAGCAAAGTACAGCTTTGTTAAATTGTTTTACCAGCTTCATAACTTGTCTCTTCACTTTCTGTTTTGCAATGAATACAAATAATTCCAACCTTTCTTCAGGCCTTTAGCACTATGACCTTTGTGAATGGTTTCTGATTTTCCTTCCTGGTCTTTCTGGGAACATGTTGCAAAATAGAATGTAAGATTCGGTTCTGTATCCTGTTAATTAACAAAATAATAACATTTTTTACGTAGTACCTCTGTCCTTTTTTTGATTTAGCAAATTTGCTGTGCGTTGGAAAGATTTCTTTACAGAGCTCTAAATGGTGATGCAAACCAGAAAACCTGACCTCATTTGTATATTTAATTTTTTTTGCTTTCAGTGTGCAGAGCTTCATCTGAAATCAAGTCATCTGGGTTTGTTTGTGCTCCCCAGAGCTGGGTACAATATTTCCGTGCCATTTTTCCTTCAAGCAGGTGTGTATGCTAATTTGTATTTTGGGGGTTAGTGAGAGCAGGGTAGCCTGCTATTCAACGGCTCTGAATCCAGCCTTCAGAGCTGTGCTTTATACGTTTGCTCATCCACCTTGCTGTCCCACTCTTTTCAGGTGTTTGCTTTGAATTCTTGTGCGTGTTCTTCTTATGAATTTATTTCCACTGTAAAAACTCATCATTTATCTGTGTTTTGTGTATAGGCAATTCTTGTAATGGGCCGCATTAGTGCTCAATGTTTTCACATAATTTTCTACAGTAACATATTCCTGTACATAAACAGAGAAACTGTGTTTAGAAATTAGGGCTCAGTCTTACCTTTTGACTTAATCTCTTTTGAACTAACTAAGCCCTTGCCGTGGCCCGAGATCTATCAGAGGAGACTCTATTCCGTAGTTGGTGAAGTTATTTATTCAGTGCCAGGTGATCCCTCTTGATGGTATAAAGCATTTGCTCCTACAAGGAGAGAAAAGCACCATCAGTGGAAAAAAAACTGTGAGAAACTTGTGAAGGTTCTGCTTGCTGTGTTCAGTGCATTCAGCATTTCCATTTTTTGGTTTATCCTACTCCCACTTCTAGCTGCCTTTTGAACAGAGCAGACGGCAAGTTAAGGAAGCAGAAATCACAGCAAAGGACATCTGAAAAATCTCAGCAATGGAAGTGAGGGTCCCTGTGACCCAAACTAGAGAGCTCCTTTTAACAGTGAGGGTACCTGGTTATCTTCCAACCATGTAGCCATCAGCAAAGAGTTACAAAAACCCTATAAGCATTTCTAGATATTCTTGGTTTATTCTTTGCTTCTGAATCTTATACTTGAGAATGTAACAAACAAGCAAACCAATCAGCCCACTAATCTGTCATAGTGAAGAAAAAACAGGAAAAAAAAGGATGAATCTACTTTAATTGTCATCAAATCTTAATCTGAACAATAAAAACGGCCTCGAATTGATGTCCAAGGAGAGATCCTTGTTCTGCCACTGAAGTTTATCGTTCTACTTCTTAATGATTAAGGAGAAGACAGCTGTGATTTAGACACTAAGTAATGCATTCAAGGTGACCTACTGATCGTTGAAGACTTGCAACACATACTGATGTGCCCCTGTAATAATAAATGGTATATATTCCAGGCAGGGAACAAAAGTGTAACAGATTACATTTTACACAGAAGATAAATTCTCCTACTGCACTAAGTAGGATGTGGTACCAAGAAGCTATTTCAGTGGAGTAATGCTCAATACTATACAGTACATAAATAGAAAATCAGAGTTTCAGATACTTTTAAATAGTAGGTAATGAACTCCACTACATACACTTTTGAGATATTTTTAAAAAGGGAATATTTTCTGTCACAGACAAAGTCCACGTTCTGCTTGTATTTATATCACAAAGCCTCATGGAAATAGTAGGTTTGAAAAAGAACAGAGGATGTCACCCTAGCGCACCTATATACTGGTTAACTCCAACCTGGAGATGTTAACTAAGAGTCTTTTACAGAATGATTGGTTACAGTCTTTAAGAACCTTAAAAGAAGTGGCAATTTTGTGTGTGTACTGGGAAAATATTTGCTCATGAATGTTGTATTATGTCTTTTAAAAGATTTCGATATGTACAATAGTTGAGCAGATTTCCCAACAGACTTGTTGATAGGTGAGTATGCAATTTAAAATTAAGATCTAAAATAGAAGTCATGCATGAAGTGCACATACTACTCAATCTATAAACTTTATACATGATTCAGCATGTGTTTTTCTTCAAAACGGATCTAGATCAATGAACTCCATCTCTGGTCTAAACCCAAGAAATCCTACACCGTGTAATTAGGTCTTAGTAGTCACGGTCAATGTATACATGGGATTTTATGAACCAGAAGATCCAGAATGTTACTGCTAAAGCCCATGTCACTTGAACAATAATAAAACACGTGAAAAATTGACTAAATCTAATAACACTAGAAAAATTAGGGACTTTGTGCATGTTATTTTTTTACATATCTGATAACTCACAGTTGCTGCTATGACTCAGCAATGCTATTAAAAAGTACCAGTAATGGATATTATGACCTGAGATACTTGATACTCTCTAGGGAGGCTTATACCCATCTAAACCCAAGGTCTGGGAGGAAATTACCTAAAATCAAGAACTGAAGCAATGTGGAACTCCTAAACTAGACTGATAATCCTTGACGTCATTGGTAGTCAAGTCTAGCTCTCAAGTTCAGCCACGTATTAGATAAAACATATTACTTCTCACGAACAATAGGCAGCCATAAGAGATGTCTTCTGCCCTGATAAGTGGAGATACATCATCTCAGCTTCCTGCATCCTTCAGATTGCATCAGTGGTACTTGGGCAAAAATCTCATTACTCCACGGGAACTGCGTATTTTAAATACAGTATCAAAACTTGTCAAAATACACCCTGTCACTTTTGGGCAGCAATTTGAATAAAGCTTGAAATTGATAAGGGTGAGTCACCGACAGAAATTTGTTTTTTTTGTCCCACCTCTCTGTTATCAGCTCCAAACTGTTATCATGGCTCTGATTGCACAGGGAAACCAGAGGATATTATAAAGGTGAGCTTGCAGGATTGGCCCATAACTGAGATTAAAGTTTAATATACGCTCGTCGAATATAAAGAACGAGCACACTGAGCAAAAGACTGAGTAGGATGTTCTTGGAAAGAACATGCTTGGATGAGAAATCCGGGGAGTAGCTGTTTGAACTTGATGCTTTAGTTCACAAGTCAAGTTCTGGAACATCTTGAGATGAAGGATGGGGGTTATGGATTTTAAACCCTCATGAGTTAAAATGGTTCCAAGCGGAAAAAGATGAAACTTCTGTTCCCCCAGCAGAGAGAGCCGCCCTCAGAGGAGACTTCATGAGTTGGCATTTCCAGCAGCAAGAGAACCAAAGACAAAGGTGGGACCAGGGCAACAGGAGTGCTGGGAATGGCTTAGGGGAAGGGTGTCTTGGGAGCAGCTGACTCAAAGCGCTGGGATTTTGTTGACTGGTGGGATTTTGGGATTGGGACTGCCAGGATTCTGTTGGCACTGCTGGGATTTTTTGTCGACTTCCCTCCTCTATTATTCTGTCATACAAGGCAACTGCCTCCTTTGGTGATACCTGCAGACAGCTCTGGTTTTTATTAGGTCAACTAAAACAGTTTTATGGAAAAAGCCAAGCTTCCAGGCACTCAGTGCATTCTTTGGATGTTTTTCCTTTTTATTGACTGCATTTACGCTCCAGGAAATAAACTGGTCTACAGAATCGTTTGGAAGCATTAAAATGTACTTTGTCTTATCTGGCCTTAAATACGACAGGATGATATATCTGTTGCTTCATATCCTTTCCTCTTCTCATCTCAAAACCCAGAGAGAATATGGGTGAAATATTTCAGATACTGACTATGTAATTTTTACTTTCCCTTGCTGTATTCTTGAAGCTTTCCAGACCTGCAGTGGCAGATAAATGTAAGACACTTGGGATACCAGTATCAGTTAGAGCTGACTGCAGTAACGTGACACAAAACATGGTAAGGATGGGTATAACATCGTAGAGCTGTAAATGGAGGTGGGATACAATGGGGAAGAGAGTTCCGGGGTGTAGGACCCATGAACAGAAGGGAAAAAAAAACCCAAAACAGAAAAACAATGACACCTACACCAGACCTTTGGCTAGAACCAGCAAGCTACCTCTGGTATGTGGTACTGGACATCATAAAACCACTCTACGCTGACTGTACTGCAGTTGCTTACTTGCAATTTAGAAGTAAATCACGATGAAAAAGCAGCAATTGTCAAACACTTATCACATGAACCAGGTTAAACCAGTCATGTGACAGCAGGGGGACAGGCCGAAGAGTTGGCTGGGGTTTCTGCCAACGCCTGTTATTTAAGTGATATTTTCTAAGGACGACCCTGTATTTCTCAGGCTGCTCTGCAGTAAGCTCCTTGTAAGGAAACAAAAAAGAAGCACACGCTTAAGCATGAGATTTCTTAGCTGGATATGGTAAGGATACACTAGAAGCTGTTAACAGCCCTCAGCGAGATTCTGTAAAGATTATCTTTTTATATCGCCTTGCTTTCCTAGTGTTGATCGGCATTTACAAGAAGTAAGTTTTCCTCCCCGCATTGGAGATGTCGCTTACCAAAGAGAAACCCTGTGCACAGGGGGAAGGAAGCCAGAGTGGAAACAAGCTAGAAAACCAGGGAACGAAGAGTGACAGATGTGCACGTGCAGAGGGTAACAAACCAAAGGCAGATGTGGAGCTGCAGGAAATGACTCATCTCCAGCTGACGTGAGCTTTTTCTCCTGTTTTGTTGACCTGTAGAGATAAGGATGGCTTTTGCAGACCTGCGAAGTCTTCTGCATTGCACATGGAACTCGCCTGGAGTATCGTTTCCCCGTACTCCCCAGGAGCAGGGGAACTCACGCTTCTAATCAGCAAGACATCGTGGCTTCTGGCCTCTGACCCAACCTCGAGGTCCCCGCATGTCTGTCACGCAGTCCTGGTAAATGACAGGCTCGCCAAGCACAATGTCAGATTGCCATCCCGGTGGCAGTCTCCAGGTTCTCTCAAAAGCTGGAAAAGAAAACGCTGCTGAGGACTGTGCCAGGCAAGAGGAGAGCGCTTCTCTTCAATATAAAAGCCTGGACTTCTAGGCATTGAGATGCAGAGCTTTGTGGCACGCCCTGGTTTTCTGCATGTCCTTCTCTTAGCAGGTAAAGTTCCTACACAAACAAATGATCCTCCTTAATAATAATAATAATTTAAAAAAAAAAGCACACCAAAAAACCTAAGGAGAGGTACTGCTTCCATGTGAACTCTTTGCAGCATCTTATTAAGTACTAGCACACAAAGTTATTACATTTCATATGCTCCTTCAGTTGGGAATGAAGGCAAATATTTCATTAATTCCCAGTACACAGAGAGCAAAAAAAATGTGCTCACTGTTGCCCTTCTGTTGCGGTTTGGGCCGGACTGGCCAGTGAGATGAATATATCCATGTAAGGGCAGAACTGACAAAAAACTTGATGTAAATCAGAATAGATATTCAAGGCATCGGTAGACGACTGGGCATCTGATTTCCCCGTGCTCTCCATGAACTGAGAAGCAAGATCTCCCCAGTGTTTTGATTTACCATAAGCTAAAGGTTTCTCTACAGTCAGTTAAAGAACTTTCATCTCTGATCTTCTATTACTATTCCTCTTTAAACTTCATTTTTCCCAGAAATGCTCACAAATAAGTCAAAAGAGGTTGTAGACAGATGCGTTCAGGTGCATTTTTTTTTCACCTATTATATATCTAGTCGCTTTTTCTAGCAAGGTAACTGATGGCATCTGTCTTCACTTCCTCACGTCTGTGTCACACGCAGCAGTAAAAAAGTTACAACCTGCCGTTTCAGAATCTTGCACCATTCTTTGCTTTGCAGAGGTACGGCCGGCCTCAGAGCTGAACGTGGGTATCCGTGCTTGGCTTTGGAGCTCACAGAACCACAGAATGATATAGGGTGGAAGGGACCTCTGGAGATGATCTCGTCGATCCCCTGCCAGAGCTGGTCCACCCAGAGCAGGTTGCACAGGAACGTGTCAAGGTGGGGTTTGAACGTCTCCAGAGATGGAGACTCCACCACCTCTCTGGGCAGCTTCTTCCAGGGCTCTGCCACCCTCAAAGTAAAGAAGGTCCTCCTCATGTTTAGATCGAACTTCTTATGTTCAAGTTTGTGTCTGTTTCCTCTCGTCCTAGTCAACAATCAGCTTGTCCATGCTACCTCCTTGAACCCTCTTAGCTTATTTATTAATTGTTCCAGGATTTTCAAAATTAGTATTTCAGCTTAGTAAATTAGCTTATTAAGGGAGAATTTGATTACATGGTCCTGTTACTGATGCCCAGAGGAACACATTTTCCTGGAAGGATGAAGTGGATTGAAGCTCCTTGCCTCTACATCCCCCAACAAGATGTACATGGTGCCACATTGCTGCTCTGCTTAAACGAGGGCCGTGTCGGCTCCTGGTCCTGAGCCTGAATTAACGCTTGAAGGGGAAAATATTCCAGAGCACAATAAAACTTCACCTGAGTTCAGGTCAACTGCTGTCCTTGAGGCATGCAGAAAGGACCCCTGGGGCTGAATTTGCTCTTCACACCACCTGGATGTGACACCTCAGGCCCCAAAAAAACGCTTTTTAAGCTGTCTGTCAAGCTTTAATGGTATCATATCATATTGTATCATATCCTGCTACCTCCAGCTAGTGCAAAACCACTTAAACTGCAGCTAAAGATGTTTTTAAGCTACTCTTTCTGATGGCACTGAAATGGGTTTGAAGCCCTTTCCCTGTCAGCTCCAGCTAAGAAGCAATTCAAGGAGATGCCGCTTTGTAGCTCTTGGTGGCAACAGCTCAGCCGAGGTGCGATACCTGGCTGTAAGGGAAAGCTTAGTCCTTCCCGAGGCAGGTTAATTAAGCCCTAAGTAATGATGATGGAAGGTATTATTTAAGTGGTGGATGCCCCATCCCTGGAGGTGTTCAAGGCCAGGCTGGATGGGGCTTTGAGCAACCTGCTCTAGTGGGAGGTGTCCCTGCCCATGGCAGGAGGATTGGGACTCGATGATCTTTACGGTTCCTTCCAATCCAAACCATTTGATGATTCTATGATTATTTAGCTCGTTATTGAGACATGGAATGTCCACAGCCAGTTAGAGCCCACCTGGCCTGGTGGCAGCAGATTGGTACCCGACCCCCATCAAGTTACAGCTACCACGCATGCTCAAGGGAAGGGTCTTCACCCAGGCAAGGGTGTTCTTGACCTATGGGTGTGATTTTTAGTATTATAATGAAGGTAGTTCACCTCAGGACACTAAGAATTGTCTTCACTTTCCTGCCAAGTTGGCTAAACTTCTCAAAGCGTGTAGATTTGTACCATCCTCGAGGTCCTTATGCTCAATGTGCCTCCTCAAGAATGATACAATACTTGACTCCCTGGATTAGGAGTTCTTTTCATCACCTCATGCTTGATAAATTCAAGGATAGAGCCCTCATTAGTGGTGAGAATACACATAAGGCCTTTCAACACTAGTTCCAAATACCATTTCACGGGTATGCTGTGGTGACTCTGGCACTCACCCTGGGTGACCGAGACCCTAGACCCACACACAGGCTTTCCTGACACCGATTTCCCACCTCCTTTCCAGCAATGGCAAATTATAAGCGCTTATTTAGGAACCAGGAGCAGCCCCCGAGGTTTTTCACCACAGCTTTAGGCCACCATTATCCACCCCGAGGCACTGGGTGCCCGAGGAGGGGGGGGAATCATGGAATTGCTGGAGTTGGAAGGGACCTTCTAGAGATCATCTAGGACCTCTAAAGTCCAACTCCCCTCTTAAAGCAGGGTTGCCCAGAGCACATTACTCAGGATGGCATCCAGGCGGGGCTTGAAGATCTCCAGAGAAGGGGACTCCACACCCTCCCTGGGCAGTCTGTCCCAGGGCTCTGGCACCCTCACCAGAAAGAAGTTCTTCCTCATATGATGATTCAAGGATTGGAGCATCTCCCTTATGAGGAGAGACTGAGAGAGCTGGGACTCTTTAGTCTGGAGAAGAGAAGGCTGAGGGGAGACCTTATCAATGCTGACAAGTATCTCAAGGGAGGGTTGAAGGAGGAGGGAGCCAGACTCTTTTCAGTGGTTCCCAGTGAGAGAACGAGGGGCAACAGGCACAAGTTGGAACATAAGAGGTTCCACTCAAATATGAGGAGAAACTTCTTCACGGTGAGGGTGCCAGAGCCCTGGAACAGGCTGCCCAGGGAGGTTGTGGAGTCCCCTTCCTTGGAGATTTTCAAGACCCGCCTGGATGCAGTCCTGAGTAACATGCTCTAGCTCTAGGCAATCCTGCTTCAGCAGGGGAGTTGGACTAGATGATCTCTATGGTCCCTTCCAACTCTAAAAATTCAGTGAAATTCAGTGAAATATTTGAGTGGAACTTCCCATGTTCCAGCTTGTGCCCGTTGCCCCTCGTCCTGTCACTGGGAACCACTGAGAAGAGTCCGGCTCCATCCTCCCCCAACCCACCCTTGAGGAACTTGGAAGCATTAATAAGTTTTCCCCTCAGCCTTCTCTTCTCCAGGCTAAAGAGCCCCAGCTCCCTCAGCCTTTCCTCATCAGGAAGATGCTCCAGCCCCTCAATCATCTTTGTTGCCCTACGCTGGACTCTCTCCAGCAGTTCCTGTCTCTCTTGAACTGGGGAGCCCAGAACTGGACACAGTATTCCAGCTGCGGCCTCACCAGTGCAGAGCAGAGGGGGAGAGTGACCTCCCTCCACCTCCTGGCCACACTCTTCCCTAGTCACCCCGGCTCTGGAGACCCTCCTGGGCTGGGCGGGGGCTGGGCTGGGCCACACCGGTGCCCGCCTCAAGCCCTCACCGCCGGGGGCGGGGGAACCTTTCCGTGAGGCGCCGCTTTCCAGCCGGCGGCCGCCGCGGAGGGACCGGCGCCGCTCCCGCCGTTGCCCGGGTAACGCCGGGCGGAGGAGGAGGAGGAGGAGGAGGAGGAGGCGGCGGGGAGAAAGCAGCCCCGCCGGCGGGCAGGGCCTCCCCCCGCAACCCCCGGCGCCGCCATGCTGGACCCGGACAGCGGGCTCTCCCTCACCATAGCGCGGATCGTCCAGCGGCTGAAGGGCTCCAGCCTCCACTCCCAGCTGGAGCGACAGGCCCGGGTGAGCCCCGACCCGGCGCTGCGCCCCCCGGGCCCGCCTCCATTTCTCGCCCCCCCCCCCGCCTTCACCGGCCCTTTGTTCCCGGCCCGTGCGGCCTCCTCCTCCTCCTCCCGGCCCGGGACCAGGGGCCTGGGGCCTCCCCTCCTTTCCCTTCCCTCCCCCGACGGGGCCGGAGAACCGCCTGGCTTGTTTCTAAAGCTGTCTTTATAAATAACGTCTTCCCTCGGGGCCGAAGGATTTCCGCGGAGAGTATGAAGAGCCTCCTCTTGGAAATCTCACTGCTTCAAATCTTTCCTCAAATGAACCGCTGTGTCTGTTAATCTCTGTTAATCTCTAATTTGGGAAGCTTTAAATGACAACCCCTCCCCACGCCCCCTCCATGCCCCTGAGAAAAGGAGGATTTGGTGAAAGGAAGTGAAAATAAATGAAAAACGCACATGAAAGTATTTTTTTTTTTTTTTGTAGCTGGGAAAGCACTTGTTTGTTTGCTTTTTTTCAAATATATATATTTAGTAAATTATCTGCACTCGAAACCAGATTTTCATTTTTTAGCTGAACTTCATTTAGGATGTTTCAGATTAAGATTGTGTCAGTTTTCATAGTAATACCATAGTATTGGTGCTGTGGCGATTGTTGTGTGTTACTGAAGTATTTGGGGTTGGGTTTTATAAAATCTTGGGGGCCGGGGGCTTTTTTTTTTTTTTTTGCATACGGTGCTTAAAATTGTACAGATTTTTATTTTTTTTAGGGTAGGATGTTCATTATCTGCCTTAGTTTTCTTGGTTTTTTTAAATGAAACATGATTTTCTTTAAATGTTCTTAAAGCTTTCCATAGTGAGTTACATCCCTACATGCCTTTTCTGGGTTTTTGTTTTTAAATTTGTTCATTAGGTCTCTAAATGCTTTTTTTTTAAATGTATGTCTGTATTTTTATTCCTGTTGACTGACTGCTCTCTGAACCTGTGAGTAAGCAAATGTGCATGACTCGAAGAGGGAGGGGGGAGTGGAACTATAAAAGAGTATAGATGTTGGGTTCTGCTAAGTGTTGGGGAATTGAGCATCCCAAATAGCCTGACGTGAGGCGTGGAGAGTCAAACGCAAGACCTTGTCCTCGATAAAGGCAGTGGTGGGATTTCAGAGGAAGACTCTTTTAATACCCCCGTTAACTGCTTATAATAAAACCTGTGTGTACTCACCTCTGTGTTCATTCGTCTCCCGTGAGGGCCTGATTTCATAATCATTTCGTACTTTGCATGTCTGTTTTGAAACAGGAGGAAGCTTGGTGTCCTCAGGACTTGGCGGGGTGTTTAAATGCTGCTGGTGAATGGCTGTGTTGTACAGCCGCTTTGGATGCTCTGAGGAGTGCCCTTCCATGGTGGCATTTGATGTCTGAAAGGGCACTTAAATGCCTAAATACCTCCCTGACAGTATAGCATATAAATTTACTCAATATAAGCAGAAACTCTGCATAATCAAAGCGTAAAGGTAACCTCTAAAATAAATAAAATGCAGTCTAGTGGCCACAGCCAAATCTGTTGTGATGGCATTGCAGAACGCTGTTTTACAAATTTCTTGGAGAAGAAAAAAACCCTGTGTATCTATAGGTCAGAAGATTATTCTGGTCATATGAAGTGCTAGAGGGAAAGAAAGTAAACAAGTGTTTGAAGAGTTTGTAATAGAAGATTAAATCAGAGCTATGGTTCAGAGTAGACTGAACTTTCCTCTGAAAGACTGGAAAGTTTTTTGGATACACCAACTAGAGGATATCTCAGTGTAAAGAGCCGTCTTTTGGAGCTTGTAGTTTTAATTAATAGGGCCAAATGGGTACGCTGTTTGAGAGGAAATTGTAAATTCTCCTTGATCTTGAATTTTTTTTATTGACCTTGCATGCATTTGTGTTCTTCTGTGCACAGTATAGACTTTTTTCTTGATAATGCTTGTATAGTCGTATTATTGCTATATTATGCACTTGTAAAGGCCCTATCAGTCAGTTCCTTATCTTTGTCCGTCCCTTAGCACGTGTACCGAATTCTGATGTTTTCTGAATTTTGCTACTCGCTGTGTTAAATTGACATTTGATTTCCCTCACATTACATGGGATGTTTATGAAGTTGCCTTATCAAATAGGCAGTCTTTTCTACTGCTGTGCATCACACCTGAACTCCGGTTTATTGATGCGGCGTGATGGGATTTTTTTGTGTCTGTTGATTAACAGTCAGTTTCTGAACAATGCTTGCTCTGCACTGGTTGCAGTATTGATCTACAGGTGGTCCCTTTTAGGTGATTTTAAGCTATTTTGAGGGATGTGTGCTGTATTTTTAAGAAATCTTTTGAGACAGTGGATCAGAATGAAACTTACTTATTGTTTTGGATATTTACACTACTGTTACATTTTACCTTTACAAAGATTCCTCTTTGCCAGTGCAGAAACTTACATTGCTGATAACTCCTTCCTCGGAAATATTTACTGTCTGTGAAAACATGAGAGTGAGAACGGATGGTAAGGTCCATTATAATATTGCCTGCAATTTTTGAGAGGTCATGTAGTCTCACAAATAGTGTATTGGCAAAAAAAATCTGTGTTGTAATTAATCTCTTCTATTAATATCTAGGAAGGAGAGCTCAAAAGGAACGGTTTCTTTCACCAGTTAGTAGAATTTTGGGGGAAGCGCAATATCCTGACATTATTTGTGGGAGTTGATAGAGCAGCCCCGTGGTTATGAACTGATCCCAGCAGCGCTCTGCTCGGCTGTCACAGAGAACCTCCGCTAGTGACAAGGACTGTGAGACACGATCTCTTCGAAATAAGTTTGGCGTGGGCACCAAAAGATTTGCTGTCAAAGCTTTAGCTCTGGGGATACCAAGATAATAAATCACATTTTTCTCCCCGGGACTGAAGTAGATGTAGGGTTTATCTGTTCCTTAATGACTATTTGGAAAATAAATGTTGAGTTGGTTTTGTAGGTTGAGTTTTGGTATATTGATAATGTGCCTGCAGTTAATACAAATAGATTAATGTGGAGAAGAGTGTAAACGTGCCTGTCATTTGTTTTGGAATTTCTTCTGAGCCTATCTTGTAGTGTGTTTGAAAGGAAAAGAGTAACAGGTACAAAGAGCCAAAGTATTAGACAGTAGCTTTTCAACAGGTGGAATTGCTGCTGGGGTTATTGGGGTATCAGAGGGGAAATGTCATCTCAGTTTCTCAGGCACAACATCCACTGTATGAGTTTGTAACAAATTTGTTTGCTGTTGTCTTCAGTTTTCTCTTCCCTTTCTGAAATGTAAAAAATTAGAAAAAAGGGAAAAATTAGAGGTCATTAGAAAACCTGAGAGCACAGACATCCTCAATCACCAAATGCAGTTTGAAACCAGATATTATTTTTTTGTGAAATCTTGCTAAAGTTTTGGTTTATGGAAAATCTTTGTCAGTGAACTGACAGTAAGAATGGAATGGTTGAGAGACATGAAAAAAGTGCTACCTTTTAAACGCATTTGCAGACAATTTAGAAACTTTGGTTTTTGTCATGTTTGAGGGAAGACAGGCTTTACTAATTAATTAAGATGAATAAATCTTAAATTTTGTCCTCTCCAAACCTCTAATAGAAATCATTCTGAGTTGCCTGGTGGCCTCTGGTGGCCAGGGACAAATAACAAATTTAAAGTTTAAAAAAAACCCAACCAAACCAAAGCTTCAGTATTTTATTCCTAAAGAACTTTTCTGAAACAGGAAGTGAAAATGAAATGAAAGATAAAGGTTCTAAATTATATTTTAAATTGAACAAGAAAGACTCATAACACAAGGAATCCTTCTGGACATTTTCTCTGTAGAGGCTCTTAGATTTATTTCTTGTGGGTATGTTTGCAGTGGAACAATTTGAAGAACAACTTGCAGAAAAGCAGGATAATGGCTGTCAAAGTAGGCTAAAAGTGGTAACTTGAGTGTAAGAATTGGCCCCGATGCCCCATCCCACCCCACTGTGGCAACTGAGTATTCGGTTTAGGAATGAGGAAAAAAAAATTTAGGAGGTAACTGAAGGTATGGACAAGTTGTGGAGGAGAGATGTGGTAGGATATGTCACCATCAGAATGATTGTCCAGGGGAGAGAACTCTGCCGTCACTCTTTGAACAGACCTGGGACTAGTACCAGAGAGATTTAAAGAAAATGTTAATCAAAGGGAGAGGTGAGGGGCTTCACAAGGCAAAGGTGGGGCAGAGGAGAGGAGCTTTCTTGGGGAGCATGAGGAACCTTGCACCTGGGGTGCTGCCCGACTGCGTGCTTCTAAAGCTAGTACAGCTAATTAGAATAATTTATGTGCTTAGAATAATTTCTGTGGAGTGAACAGTTTGCAAGATATCTGAGGATATTATTTTCCTCTCATTTTTCTCCAACAGTTCAAAAAAAAAAAACTTGATGCTGATCCCTACTTAAGAACAAATTAAGAAGGAAAATGTTTCTGTGAAATGTAGCATTTATTTAATGAAACGTAGTGAATAAACATAGGCTCATGAGTCATCATAGATAATTAATGGTTCCTTTTCGTGCATTGTGTTTAACAAACGGCTTGCTTTCCCCTTCTGATAGAGCTTGTACTTTGGTTTTAATGGTTCAGCAGTGACATTTGCAGGACAGTGAATTTCGAATTGAATGCAGTTGTGAACACGTTGAACAGATGATGGAGCTCAGAAGCAACGCAGGCTTGATGCACGGATATTTATTTTACTAATGTAGATTATATGTTTTACCTTGCGTGTGTATGTTTTATTTGCAGCACTAATTTTGTATTCAAATAAAACCTAGAAAATGTATTTAAACAACAAAATTATTAAAAATGTATCCCGCGTATCTTGTGGGAGAATGTAATTTTTGAAGCTGTTTATTCCTGTATGAGGCTAATTGAAGCCCTGTTTCAACTCTTTGGTTATTTTTACTTGTGTAAGAAAGTTCAAAATACTTTTTTCCGCTTAGTGTAATTACTGTAGAAATGAAGGAGGGTTGGAAAATTGTCAATGTAATCAGGGAAATTTATTTAGTTATGCTCGGGATGATTCCTCTTTCTGTTACAGAAACGTGTAAACCAAAACCAAAATCGCCTCCTTAAATTTTGTAGGATTTTAAATGTTTAGAGAGTGTTTACATGGAAATTGTTGCGGTCGTACTTGAAGTGGTTTTTAACAAGTCGGCCTAATGCTGATAAAATCTAGTTGTGGCAGATTGGAGCATGTAAGAAAAGGTGAATATTTATTAGCTTTTGTTGAATTTACTTCTGCTAAAGGATGGACTGCATTTGGTGCTTTATTGTAATTTGGGAAATAATAGCAATAAAAGCTGAAAACATTGTGCACTTGTGGAAAATCATAATGAAGAGCAATAAATGCTCGGAGAGTGTACATACCTGTCTAAACCCAAAAGGCTTTGAAGAGAGATGGTGGTGGAGAGCCTGTAAAAATATTTAGATTGGGTAAAGGTATTTGCAGAACTGTTTGCAGCAGGATAAAAATAGGGGTTCACCTGATGGCAGTTCCACATGGCAGCAGAGTTGGATCACTTCTCTGCAGTGTTTATTCTTGTTGAGAGAAGAAATAGTTTAACACAGGAGTTGTGCTGGAACACTTTGTTCTGTCAAGCCTTTTCCTTGTAGTATGTTTCTGGTCCTCTCAACTGTTTTCCTTTGAGTGCTGTGCCTCGATGGCTCCTCTACCTTCGTGCACGGTCAGTGCTGCTGCCGTCAGGGTGACTGAATGCCAGGTCCAGGTTTAGGTGCTAATTTGCAAATAGATTTGTCTCTGTGTTCAGTCACTCTACAAATCAATTTACTGTGCCCACTGGCTTTTCCCGCCTTTAGATCATGCTATCTTTTTGCTTGCCCTCGGTGTTGAGTGTCTGAATTTTCACAGAATCATAGCATTGCCTGGGTTGGAAGGGACCTTTCCGATCATCAAGTCTAACCATCAACCTAACACCAAAAAACCCACCACTAAACCATGTCTCTAAGCACTATGTCTATCCATCTTTTAAATACCTTCAGCGATGGTGCCTCAACCACTTCCCTGGGCAGCCCATTCCAAGGCTTGATAACCCTTTCAGTGTAGAAATTTCTCCAAATATCCAATCGAAACCTCCCCTGGCACAACTTGAGGCTGTTTTCTCTTGTCCCATCGCCTGTGACTTGGGAGAAGAGACCAACCCCACCTCTCTACACCCTCCTTTCAGGGAGTTGTAGAAAGCATCTACAACATCTCTTCTTATTCTACAACTTTTCTTCCATCTTGGCATCCAAGTACAGAAAGTGTAACACATTTAGAGTATCACTTAGGATGGTGACCGGCCCTATCTCAGCAGGAGACCTTACCAAATTCAAAAGCAAAGGAGATGTGCACGGAACGTAAATATAGAGGATTGGTGGTGGTACCTGAGGCCTTTCAGGAGGTTTGGCAAAATTTTGAAAGTCCCAAAACTGTCCTTTCTCTTCTGTACAGCTGAGGGACAAGAGGTTGCCAACAAATGCCGTAACAATAGCTTGTTTAATGAAGGGATGTCTAACAGCTGCTTGCTTCTTGGTTTGCAAGAAGCTGACCCAGGCTGTAGGTGAACGTGGACAGAGTGTGCCTGAACCCCAGTGCCCTGTCTATAAGAATAGGCACAATGCCAGTCATACTGGAAGACAAACCAGTAGGCATTAACTTTTATTAAAAATCATTTGTTATTGCTTGCTGAACTTCGCTGCATTCATCCCTGTCTCCTTTCAGGACTCTGTGTTGGCCTGACTGAAGAGTGTGACCTCTTCTGAGGTCTGGCTGTCACTCTGCCTTCACGGGTTGTTCCCTTGTGCTGCTCACTCTCCTTTACCCTGCTTGTGATGCCCTCCCAATAGTACCAGATTTCTCTTCTAAAAGGGAAGATGCTCGTTGATCAAGATGCGTGTGTTGAAATTGGAGAGTCTGTAGTTGTGTCTGAGTACATGCTGCATTTTGATCATGCAGGAAATTAACTCACTTCATCAGTGCAAATTTCATCAAGTTGTGTTTTTCCCAACATATCGAAGCCAGGCACTTTTATCAGTGTAAATCCTAGTAATGCTTTTTATATAAATAAAATTTTGGCAACGTTGTTTTTCATTCTATCAGTAAAACAGTGGAAGAAAACGCAAGCGATACTTAGGCAGTACATTGTATCAAGCAGATTACAACAAACCCTACCAAAGTACCTAAATGTTTTTTGCAACAGAGAAATAAGAGATTTCCTTTCATCTCTGAAAAATAAGTATTTTCTTCTTTGGTTGTATTATACAGAGCTTGGATATGTTCTTCTGTGTTAGAACTGGCTGCCAGATTGTTCCCTTTCAGGTATCTCATTTCTGATCTAGAATCATAGAATGGTTTGGGTTGGAAGGGACCTTAAAGGTCATTGAGTTCCAAACTCCCTGCTATGGGCAGGGACACCTCCCACCAGACCAGGTTGCTCCAAGCCTCATCCAGCCTGGCCTTGAACCCCTCCAAGGATGGGGCAGCCACAGCTTCTCTGGGCAACCTGTTCCAGTGCCTCACCACCCTCACAGGAAGGAATTTCTTCCAAATATATCATCTAAATCTCCCCCTTTTCAAATTAAAACCATCACCCCTTGTCCTATTGCTCCACTCCCTGATCAAGAGTCCCTCTGTAGCTCTCCTGTAGGCTCCCTTCAGATACTGGAACGAGCTCTAAGGTCTCCCTGGAGCCTTCTTTTCTCCAGCCTGAACAACCCCAGCTTTTTCAGCCTGTCTTCATTGGAGAGGTGCTCCAGCCCTCTGATCATCTTTGTGGCCCTCTGCTGGACCCGTTCCAACAGGTCCATGTCCTGTTGGACCTGGATTTGAAAATCAAAGAGCAGCCCAGGGTGCAATGAGTCCTTAACAGTGATGGTTTCTGCAGCTCTGTAGGAATCTATTCATCGTAATCCAGAAGTGAATAGAAGGGAAAGTGGAAATGGAAGGAGGCCTTGGCAATTGCATCCTGTAATGACAAGAGTGAGGACAGAGTAGCTCTGACAAATTTAAAATTAGCATAGGAATATATTTGCTGCAGCAGGGCTAGGAATAGTGAAATAGAGAACGAGTCCTATGAGGAGAGGCTGAGGGAACTGGGCATGTTTAGTTTGGAGAAAAGGAGGCTGAGGGGAGTCCTCATTGCCCTCTACAACTACCTGAAAGGAGGTTGTAGAGAGGTGGGTGTTGGCCTCTTCTCCCAAAGGAATAATGACAGGAGCAGAGGAAATGGTCTGAAGTTGGGGCAGGGGAGGTTTAGATTAGATATTAGGAAGAATGACTTTCCTGAGAGGGTGGTCAGGCACTGGAACAGCCTGCCCAGGGAGGTGGTGGAGTCACCATCCCTGGAAGGGTTTAAGAAACGTGTAGACATGGCTCTTCAGGACATGCTCTAGTACCCGAGATTGTTGGTTTGGGGTGGGTGTGGTGTGTTTTTTGTTTTGTTGTTGGGTTTTTTTGTGGTTTTTTGTGTTTTTTGTTGTTTTTTTGTTTGAGGTTGGACTCGATGATCTCAGAGGTCCCTTCCAACCATGGTGATGCTGTGATTCTGTGAAATCGAGCTTGGCTGAATAAATGGCCACGAGAAGGTGAAGGTAACTCATGGAGATCGATGCACTAATGTAATCCCCTCCCCCAAAGTGCTGCCCTGCTTCCCCTTTGACTGTCACCCCGCTGCATACAAAAGAATCACTGTTGGTTTTTTTGTTCTGCAGCTGGGAAACGGGCTCTGTTGGGAACAGCAGCGCACAAGAATGTCCTCTGTTGTATCTTTTGGGCTGACAGGGAAAATAGGAAATCATCTGTGTGGACTGAACTCCTTTATCCCCTCTGATGCAATATGCCGTATCAATTTCCAGAATTTCCAGGAAGCCACACAAAAGAAAGGGTTGTCGGTTTAAGTGACGTGCCTTCATTAACGAGCCAAGAGCTCCTGACTTTTACAGCTGTATGAACAGCAGAGAATTAAATTAATAGTCTCCTGTTGTGTGAGTTCTTGCTCTGTTTACAGTGGCAAGGCAATGAACCCACTTTTTAGTAAATTTGGTTTTGTTGATTCATCATCTCTCAAGGAGGTGTATTTGTGAGGGGGTTGTGCATATCTAAAAAAGATTATTGAAGTGTGCGTACTCCCCCCACAGGTAAACACTCCGTGGACCTTGAGATTAAAATTGGTCATATTTAACCCAGAGGACAAAGTTGAACATTTACAAAAGCGTGTGCAAAAACTTCTAAGGAACAGCAAGGCACAATCTGTCCCGTTTGACCCATGTTACTTTATTTAAAATTCATACAGGAGGGGTACGAAACCACAGCCTTGCCGCAGAAAAAAATTAAACTCAGCTTGACATCCGTCAGTCCAAAATGGACCTAGGACTTTCCATCAAAGTCGATTGAGAAGGAATCCTTCATAAAATACTCCTCGGAGCTATTTTTGAACTCCCATGAAAATCTCTCTCTGTTTCCCTGCCTTTAGTGACGATCCTTTGCCGGCTTTTACCCTTGTGCTGAACGGAATTTGCATTTGTCATTTGACATGAGAGCTATGAAACCCACCACGTCTTATGGTTTGTGCGTACGATCACCTTCCTTTGAGGAGTCTCTTTGCTATTGCAGCTGAAAAACAAAATATAAAAGCCTACCTTATGTGTAATGGCAAGATGACTTAAAGTAAGAGCAGAGATGCCGATGCTGTCAGTGTCTGTGTTATTGGTCGTTCCTCCTTTCAATTAGGGAAAATGGAAAGATTTCCTTAAAATTCTACGTTGTGAATTCATCTAGACCAACTTTTCGAGCAAGCTGTGCGGCACAGCATATTCCCTTTTCTTGTGGAATAAACTGTAAGGCAAAGGATAGGATTGTGGAGTTTGCAACTTGCGTGTGATGGACCTAAAGCATACCCTGCTGTTGGTCTAGCTCTGGAAGGAGGAGGAGATGCTATAGCAGCTGCTCCTGCTGTTGCTGAAAAACCTGCAGCAACATGTGTATGGTAGGGTCATGGTATCGTTATAAAGCTCGTTGGTGCCTAATTGTGAGCGTTGAGTGCATTTCATTACAGGAAGGTGGATATACCCAGCAGTCACAGCTGCAGCGGGGAGTATTTGGTCCACAATTTTTCATTTGAAGTTTGAAGAGAGGCTGGAGAGCTGGGCAGAGAAGAACCTAATGAGGTTCAACAAGGGCAAATGTAGGGTGCTGCACCTGGGGATGAAGAATGCCAGGCACCCATATAGGTTAGGGGTGGACCTGCTGGAAAACATTCCTGAGGAGAAGGATCTCGGGGTCCTGGTAGATAATGAATTATCCGTGAGCCAGCCATGTGCCCTTGTGGCCAAGAGGGCCAATGGAATCCTGGGCTGCGTAGGGAAGAGTGTGGCCAGGAGGTTGAGGGAGGTCATTCTCCTCCTCTACTCTGCACTGGTGAGGCCACAACTGGAATACTGTGTCCAGTTCTGGGCTCCCCAGTTCAGGAGAGAGAGGGAACTGCTGGAGAGAGTCCAGTGTAGGGCAACAAAGATGATTAAGAGATCTTTAATCCTTGTGAGGAAAGGCTGAGAGAGCTGGGACTCTTTAGCCTGGAGAAGAGAAGGCTGAGGGGAGACCTTATTAATGCTTCCAAGTATCTAAAGGGTGGGTTGAAGGAGGACGGAGCTGGACTCTTCTCAGTGGTTCCCAGTGACAGGGTGAGGGGCAATGGGCACAAGCTGGAACATGGGAAGTTCCACTCAAATATGAGGAAGAACTTCTTTCTGGTGAGGGTGCCAGAGCCCTGGAACAGGCTGCCCAGGGGAGGGTGTGGAGTCCCCTTCTCGGGAGATCTTCAAGGCCCGCCTGGATGCCGTCCTGAGTAATGTGCTCTGGGGAATCCTGCTTTAGGAGGGGAGTTGGACTAGATGATCTCTAGAGGTCCCTTCCAACTCTGACAGTTCTGTGATTTCTTATCTGAACAGAGGTGAACTGTGAGAAATTATGGAACATCTTCTGTTTGATTATTTGATGTAGAATACAGTGAGTGGCTTCTAGTTAATTACTTGTGTGTATTATGACCACTCCTTTAATGTGTACAGTCTAGAACTTGTGCTATGTGGGGTACTTGCTGAGAATATTAAACGTCAATGTCACTGGATACTCCCTCTCCCTTCTCTCTCCCTCCCCACAGAAAGCTTTTAGCGCTTTGCTTGTAAAAGCAAAGACCTTGAGTGAGGAGAAGTCAGCTAACTTTTTTGGCTACAATTACCATTGTCAAGTTAGCAGGAAGCGGTTCTCTTTGTGTGTAACCTTAAGCATGTATGTTTCTTATTTCATAACATAAAACACACAATTTACTTTATTTTTAGTGCTTGCTTGATGCTTACTTATTGATTCTATTTTTTTATTAATTATTTTTTTATCAGGTTAGCCTACACAACCCAGAAATTAAACTGGAATCACTAAAAGAAGATATTAGGGATTTTCTGAAGACATCAGGTTTGTAATACTTCATTGATCAATTTGTGAATAGTATATATCTACATAAGAAAGTATGTGATGTGATGAAAATCGTAGTTTGTACAGTGGGGTATCTTGTCACTGACAGTAGCCAGAAGCAGATATTCAGTGGTTATTAAAAAAGAGAGAATATTAAAAGGGAAGAATTTTTTTTTAATTCCATCAGCATTTTGTGAAACATACTATGCTAAGAATATATATAACATAAGAATATACTATGAAGTGATTTTATCATTTTATAAGATACTGGTAAGTTTTTTGAAAGTTCTTCATAAAACAGGAGTTCAGTCACTCCTGAAAATGGAAATTAACGTTCATGGAGGTACTCTTGAAAATTTTACCCTTAGTTAAATTTCTGGTTTCCGTTAGAAGTTTTAACCTATGAAACTCTATCACGTGCAGATTTGATGATGAGTGCTACAGGTTTTATAATCACCAGGAACACTGTGTCCATTAATAATTATAGCTGTTTTGATAATATGATGGTTTTGAAAAAAACCCTATATAATTATGAAAAATTAGCAAAACTCTATTGTAATTATTTAAACAGTAGGTGGAAATAAAGGGTATTCATCCTTTATGCAGACCTCAACTTGGAGTTTTTCGTATCTTAATTAGGTTAAGGTTTCTTCGTCTCTTCCTTGTAGGAAGACATGAATTGAGATAGGACAGAAAACACCAGTGACTTAAAAGCGACTTCTGATTCCTATTCCCTTAGCATTAATTCCTAAAGTTATCTTTTGGATATTTTTTATTTTAACAGGTTGGGAAAAGAAGCTTCAGAATGCTGTTTATAGTGAACTCAATGTGTGAGTTATTTAGTATTTTAATTTATTGAGTTCTACTTGCATGATTTACTTTTGATTCCTTTATATATATAGATGTATGATGAGTTACTGTTGTCTGCAGTATCTGTCATACCATGGGTGCCTGCTTCATTTCTATTTTTAAACTGCCATTATTTCTTTTTTATCCCAGTGAAAATACTGGACCCAGGTACATTTGAAAGAATGAATGAAACAAATATCACCACATTCTGTAGTTACTTTTAGAATTTCTTTGTTGTTTTACTTCCAAAGTTACCAACAGTCTTAATATAGTTCTTATGTAGTTCAAGTAGTTATTGTGAATGAAATTGAGTAATTTTCAGCATAATATTTGTGTCAGCATAGCACATATTTGTTGTGTTAATTATTTTTAAAAAATTTTAAACTGAGGTATTAGATCTCTAGACTTAACAGATCAGTGCTTATCATGGTTGGGATATGGTCATCAACACACTGAAATTTGTGAAATTCCCTTTTTATTATTGTTTAGCACACTTCAGATCAGACTTCTGGGAAGCATAAGTTGTCTTTATGTTCCGGTGAAGTGGAAAGGTGAATTAATAACAGATATATCTTTTGGATTAATGCTTATGCTTTCTTTGAGTTCACTGAAATAAGCTACAAACAATAATGAAATTAGCCCCGGAAAACTGAGATTGACTAAGAATGCCATGATTTCATGAGCATTGTGGAAAAGCCAAGAAACAGCATTGCTGAAATCACAGAATCACAGAATGGTCAGGGTTGGAAGGGACCTCTGGAGATCATCTAGTCCAACCCTCCTGCCAGAGCAAATCCACACAGAGCAGGTTGCACAGGAATGTGTCCAGGTGCGTTTGAAATGTCTCCAGAGAAGGAGACTCCACCACCTCTCTGGGCAGCCTCTGCCAGGGCTCTGCCACCCTCAAAGTGAAGAAGTTCCTCCTCATGTTTAGATGGAACTTATGTTCAGATTTGTTCCTGTTCCCTCTTGTCCTGTCACTGGGCACCACTGAAAAAAGACTGGCCCCATCCTCGTGACCCCCTCTCTTTAGGTATTTGTAGGCATTGATCAGATCCCCCTTCAGTCAGGAAATATTATTTTTAATATAAGAAGAACTCATGTTGAAATGAAGAACTTATTTCTAGAACTTCTAGAAATAAGGTTTATTTTTTGTTTTGATCAATGTACGCAGTAGTTTTACTAGTGCTCTCATGAAAGAAGTTATGTTTAGGCTTACAGCTACAGGATTGATTGAGCCAAATAAGATCTGAACACTTAAAATATACTATTTTTTCTTTAAGGTTTCCTTCGCCCTGTCATCCTGCGGCACCGCCTGAGCATATGAAAGAACCATTAGCTTATATGAGGAAAGCCCAGGTTGGTTGTTATCAATTTTACGGTTCATATCAGATCTTTGATTAGACTATTTGAGGTTTATTCTGTATAACTTTATTGTACAATTTCTAAGTTTTATACCTTAGGAAAAACACAAATCTGTCATTGCATCGAAGTTAATAATAATGTTGTACGTGTGACTTTTTACATACATACAAAAAATGCTCGAGTAATTCTCCAGCCATGAAAGAAGTAAGATATAGTGCCATGTAAGTGAGTATTGGAGAATACAATGTGAAAGATGTCAAGGAGGAGAATTTTGTTAGGGAAAAATTGTAGCTAAAGGTCATTTCACTTAGGGTTCCAAAAATACTCTTGTGAAGAGAGACAGACAGGCAGTTTTGCAATGAAAGACAACAGGCTGCAGAGAGAGTGAGTTCTTTAGAAAGAAGAGATATATTTAGTTCTGAGAAATGTGAAAAGAAGATGAAAAGTATGGATCTGAGGAGCTTAAGGCATATTGAAGGAGAATAAGAGAAACTGACTATAAAAGATTAAATAAGGATTTTTGGTGTCGGGAAAGAATTATTTTTGCTTCATTGGTTTTATTTTTTCACTAGTATATGCCATTTGAAATAGATAAAAAAAAAAATCCACATTAAAATGTTTTTCAAAAAAGGCTTCAAGAATGTGATCTGACCAAAACGTCTGAGGTGAGGATCAAATTGTATTTAAATCAGCCGTGCCTAGAAATATATTGCAGTAGTCTTTTTCAAGGTACTCAACAAATTGTGTTACTTTTTCAGTCGTATTCTTGCTTATTCCAGTAAGTCTTACCTTGCTGTCTTGGCTTTCAGTCTGTAGCATTTGGGGACAAAGATTGTATTAAACCATTTTCTTTTGTGGTGTGAAATGTAATGCCACAATTTACTGCCTGAAAATAATCACTCTTTATTACTTTACTATGTGAGAAACACAGAGGTGTTTCTATGCGTATGTTTGTCTAAACCAGTTTCGTTGGTGGGTATTTTATAAAAGTGTATATAATATTTAAGTCCCCCATTCCTCCTTCTTTCTCTTCAGTTTTTTATTCAGAACATGACGTCATATGGACATATGGAATATCCCTTGCCTCAGTTGGGGTCACTGTCCCAGCTCTGTCCCCTCCCAACTTCTTGGGCACCCCCAGCCTGCTCGCTGTGGGGTCAGCACGAGAAACAGAAAGGACCTTGTCACTGTGTACACACTTTTCAGCAACAGCTAAAACATTGGTGTGTTATCAGCACTGGTTTGGTCACAAATCCGAAACACAGAAGAAAATTAACTCTATCCCAGCCAAAACCAGTAGATCCTCTTTGAAATTCTTTCTGGAAATACAACTCTTCAGTAAAGACATATGAATCCTTTTCACAGAGAAATAATAAATGGTGACAGTTGTGAAATAGTAATAAATACACACTTAGGGGAATTAACATTATATTTTCTAAAACCACTGAGGTATGTGTGAGCATTTGATTTTCACGTGCACACCCATTTATCACTGTAGGTAATGGGTCCGTAAGAAAACAGTCATGATCGGATCAGTTGAATCCCAACTAGGTTTTATTTTGTTACCCCTTTTTGAATAAAGAGGAGTAAACAATGTAACCAACTTACGAAGTCACTCTTTCCAAGATTTTCATTTTTCAAAATATTTGGAAATACCTAAAATACAAATACACAGGTTGCTAGTACCTTTTGGGAGTGAGCTGAAAGTGGAAACCAGTTTACCAGTTTACTTCCATTAGGTATTGCAAATCTAATTGCTGTTTTAAAGGTAGAAGACTGGTTTTGTTTTATTTGTAGGTGGATTTTTTTTTCACGTTATTTGTCTTTTAGCATCACAAAAGTTGGCAAAGAATATTTTGAAACTATCAACAAAATTTATCCTAGTAGAAAAATGTTTTCCATATACTTTATATTTGATTTTTATTATGCATAGGCACTGCTAAGATGCTGTTTCCATTGTTATGAGCTTGTTGACATTTTCTTTATCCTTTTCTATCTTAATTAATTTTGCTCTAGTTTAGAATTCTGGAAAGAAGAGTAATAGTCCTGAAGATGATTCTGAAGACCGTCTTTGATATCAGTTATTGGAATGACTTTGAACCAGTAATTAAAAATTAAATTAGTATTTTTCTAGAGTAAATATTAAAATGTTCATAATTAACCCTTTTTCTTCTCAAATTGATTCTCTTTTCTCCTTCTTAGGTAGTGAACTGAAGCTTTTGTATGTTACTCACTTCACTACCTCAGAAGAAAAGCAGCTTTCTAGGAAAGGATAGAGCACTACTAGTAATTTGTAAATCATTCATGTAGTTGTGGTATTTTCCAGTGTAGAAATTATATTTAATATTTACATGTTAATATTTAATATTAATATTAAATATTCAAATATCTTTGGATATTAATGTGACATACTGTATATTTTCTAATTTTGTCTGCTGGAGAGCTGTCTCTGTGGTTGGGTTGAGATTTTTTTTGAAATTTGCAACTTTTACTTGGAGAAAGATGTACTAAATGAAATCTGTGTCCAGAAGCCTTGAATTCTACCTGCGGAGTAGGTCTCTGAAAGAATCACATTTCTGTCTAGTCTTCTAGAACAAAGAATTTTAGGATTCATTATTATGGAAAAAACCTGTAACTAATCCTGGCTAATTTATACAGTTGTGACATATTTCTGTTTAGTTTATTTGTTGTCCACCCAGTTTCATTTAACCTCAATGACAGTTTATAAATGACTTTCCTACAGGACTACAGGGCGGTAACTCCGATTTGTGATAGATGTGTTTGAAATTGTTTGTGGATTGCAGCCCTGCCTTCCTCGGTCTCAACTGTTGTACTGAAGGTTCTTGCTGTAACCATAGCAATCCCAGCAACGTGTTTCCTTAGTGTTAAATTTCTTTAAAATTAGAGGAATCATCTCGGATCATTTATTGTTCCCGTCAATGAAATGACTTTAAGAATTCTGCCTCTGGCTTTTATTTCAGTCACGGATGTGTCATTCTGTTTCTGCTCAGTGCAGGTAACTGCTGTCCTGAAGGACATCCTGCTTGGTGGGACTGTATAGCCCTCACTTTTGCTTTGACTTGGTTGCTTTTATTTGAATGTCTTTTACCATCTCGAAGGCTGAATTATCTTGAAGGCACCGTTTATGAGTGTCCAGAAGTGATTTATTTCTAACATGTCACATCCCCGGCACAGTAAGTGGGTTAATGTCTGGTCTGGCGGTTGTCAGTCACACTGACGGTATTGACCTCCTTGCGTCTTGGAACAAGCTGGTTCTCGGTCTTGCAAAGCTGCCTCCTCTGTCCTTCTTCTGTAGCTTTTATACCTTGGAGCGTATCTGTTGTCCATACTTTTTTTTTTCTTTTCTTCCCGCCTCCCCCCCCTTAATTTTGAGCTTGATGATTTCACTTTGTTTTTTAAACTCATAGAATCATAGAATGGTTTGGGTTGGAAGGGACCTTAAAGATCATGGAGTTCCAATCCCCCTGCCATGGGCAAGGACACCTCCCACCAGACCAGGTTGCTCCAAGCCCCATCCAGCCTGGCCTTGGACACCTCCAGGGATGGGGCAGCCACAGCTTCTCTGGGCAACCTGTTCCAGTGTCTCACCACCCTCACAGGAAAGAATTTCTTCCTGAAATCTCATCTAAATCTTGCCTCTTTCAGTTTAAAACTGTTACTCTTCTTCATATGGCTCCACTCCCTGATCAAGAGTCCCTCCCCATCTCTCCTGTAGCCCCTTTAGGGACTGGAAGGGGCTCTAAGGTCTCCCCAGAGCCTTCTCTTCTCCAGGCTGAACAACCCCAGCTCTCTCAGACTGTCCTCATAGGAGAGGTGCTCCAGCACCCTGAGCATCTTCGTGGCCCTCTGAGCTCTGAAACTGCTACTAACACCTCTGTTTTCCCAGTTGTTTCCACTTTCTTATTCTATCTATGGCTTAGTCATCTCCGTGCTCTCTCAGTCCTCGTTTCTTCCAGCAACAAACCCATACTTCTCAGCAAGACAGGGTACTGTAGATGCTCTACACCGCCCCTCCGCGAGAGAATAACCAGTTTGTGGCATGAGGTTGTGTAACTGCAGCATTTGGAAGGCGTTTGAGTACAATAATAGAGTTAAATAAAAATATTATTAAAAATATTATAAAAAAATGCTGCCATTTGGAAAAAGTTCCTTACAGTCAGAACTCAGATCTGGTTTGTTTATGCAAGAGAAGGTGAAGGGATGACTTGATTGTGAGAAGTTGTTGCTGGTGAAAGATAGCTCTTTCATTTGATGTAAAAAGTCATAAGAGGATCTTGTAAATGGAAGGTAAAATGAAACAATTACAAACAAGATATAATGCTTATTTTTTTAACAGAACATTTGACCATCTGCCCTTCCCTTCATTTGCTTCCTGTCTAATAAACTGCAGCCTTTTTTGGACAGAACTTCAAGTTTGAGGAACATGTGGTTAGGCAGTAACTAAGTGCTGTAGAATTTGTGTCTAGAGCAAATTACAAATAATAACTTGAGCTAAATGACATTAAGAGGAGTCTTTGCATTCATTTGTTCGAGGCCTGACTCATCATCCACAGAAAACTAAATTAAATATAAACCCCACCAGTGCTGCTGTGATCACGGAAGCAAAATCCGAAGCCAGTTGACGAGGAAGTCAGTACTAGTTGGCATTAACTTCCGAGGAATTATCCACGGATTGGGCACCATATGGGAAGTTTGAATCTAACGCAATAGTCAGAAGAATCTGGTTGCTCTTTAAGCGTTCCACTGAGGTAGTGTCTACTTCTGGTTTCTGCTTTGATTAGAGAACTATTTCCTGAGTATTATTTTAGGAGAGCTATTTGAGCATTACAGATTACCAAATTTCTAACTTTTTTTTAACTTGTGAGAACGTCTAAGATACCATTTGTGGAGAAAGACTTGCATTCCTTTCAGGTCACGAAGTAGAGAAGGCATTCTCTGTACAGACTTGATTGCCCCGCTTGTAATCGTTTGAAAAATTTCCTAAGTGTTGATATGTAAGAAAGCTTGATCGTTAGACATATGTCAAAAATCAGTAATGGTGAAATATATTCTTTTTGAAGATCTGAAATGTGAACAACTCATTTTCCTGGTTATTTTCATGTAAATGATGAAATCTGTTTATTGTTTCCATTTAAATAACCCTGCAGGTTTTTGCAGATGTCAGTCAGTGACTCTTGCTATCCTTTCTTATACATGGCTTTTAAAAGCTGCTTGTTATTACATGATAAATGCAAATGGAGGGAAAAGAAATGCTATATAATTTAAATTTTTTTCTGTGTTTTAGGGAAGCTGGGAGAAGCGAATTCTGAAAAGTCTAAACAGCATGTGCACAGAGCTCAGTATCCCGCTGGCGCAGAAGGTAATATTAACTTCCTGTAGCCAAACTGACATTTTTTTGGAAATTAAACCTCGTCTTGCACACTTGTAACCTTTATGTTCATCTTACACTTGGTAAGGCTGGTATCCAAAATAATTTTAATACAGAAAAATTTTAAGGGATAGCAGCAGCGTACGCATTGGCTCAACTTGGGAGAAGATGAATTCTTCAGGTAGATCTTCCTCTTTGCTGTTGCAATGATTAGCCTCTGGAGGGAGCAGGACGTTGGAAAGCTAATTGCTATGTTCATTGCTTTTATCAGAGCATTTTTGTGTGCAGACTCAGCTGTATAACTTCTAGCTGCATAGGCTGTACGCTGTATGGCTACACTTTGTGTGCTGGAGAAAGCTCTGGGTGAACTGGTACTTCAGGGGAGAAGAGATACTGGTACATTGATAATTTTCGTTTGGGTTTTATTAATTCAGAGGCTTTAATTTTCAAGATTGTGGAACTAGGGAATAACATTAGAGTGTTTTGTTTATCTCTCTCCTGTTGTATATCTATGATAGGCAGCAGAGCATCTATGGTTCATCATATGAGATAAAGGATGCAGCTGTGTTCGCTTTTTATGACTCTGCCAGGGAGAGGAGTTTGATGACAAAGCCCAACAGCTCTATGGAGTGAGCAGTAAATCTTCAGTAATACGAAACTGCCTGCTAAATAGCCTAAAATTCAGTAGTAAACACATGAAACTCTTCAATGGGCTCCTTTTTTCCTTAACTGGATTTTGAACTTCCTACAGTAGAACGTACCTTGAGGCTGGGGATAATCTGTAAGCAGAATAAGTTTGTGTTGCTAGTGCAATCTATTTTTTAAAGTGTAACATTAATTTATATATTTGAAATAGGCTTGTTTTTACTCATTCTGTTAAAAAGGGTTACTTTCTTGTGCCTTTCAGAGACCTGTGAATGAACAGAAAGAACTGCTTAATAAATGGAATGAAATGGGAACTGATGAGCCAGGTGAGGTTAACTAAATTTAGGTGCATTAAATTTTTTCAGGTAGAAAAATACATATATATCTTATTTATCAGTCAAAGATGTAGATAATCACTTCAAGGTAAAGTGATTTCAATCCTTTTTCTCATTGGTAATGTGTCATTTTGTGTAAATAAATATTAATTTCACTATTATTTTGTTTCAAGCTACTGTACTAACTTTGAATCATTAGTGAGAGGTTGTGGTATAATACTCCTCATTTCAGTGCTTTAGAGCTGGGGCACAGCTCCTCTTAGTGTGGGCTCAGGCTAATAGATAATGTTCAGAACTACGGATAATTAAGCTCAAACATTTTATTAACAAAAGATAATAACACTTGCACAGAACAGTCAGTCATGTTATCCTTTGGGAGAGCAAAGCTTTGTTAGTTCATTTCCAAGTTCCTTAAAAGAAATGATTTTGCAAAGGTACTAGTTTCTGTCACAGCACCACCTCTGCCATGGCAAATACTTTTCACAGATTGTTTATGTTTAGTCCCTATTACTTATTTGACAGCACTACAATTTAATTCAAACCCCCCTCTCTTTTGAATACCATATCTCTCCCATGTCTAAGGATGGTTCAATTTAAAGATTTAAGTGGAATAAGCAAAAAACTTCCTACTGTCTACTGTTCAATTACTTGGGATTTACAAAACTAAAGCACTAACAGTAGCATAATATTGGAGAATATAGAAACAATCATAGAAATCATAGAATCATTTAAGTTGGAAAAGACCTTTAAGGTCATCAAGTCCAACTGTAAACCCAACACTGCCAAGTCCACAGCTAATATGTGGTGGGTGTAGCCATGATAGCTGTGATAAAGTTATTTAAATCTTTACTGTATTATTGAAATGGCGAGATTTTGTTACAGGCATGGGGAAACTGCATGGGGTTTTTTTTTCATCTCTTGGTTTTAACACAGCGTCGTTGAAATCTTATTCCAGATCTAAGTCTTTTCCGGCCTGTTTATGCACCTAAAGATTTTCTGGAGGTAAGCGTTTATGAAACAATGACTCAAGCCATTGACTTTTATCTGTTGCAGTCTTTTTATGTGAAGTGGGAAAAAGAAATGTATTTCAAAGAATTTGTCCTTTATAGCAAGTGAAATTTGACATGTTTTTTATGACCCCCACGTTTTGTTTACAAAACAAAATGCCATTGTCTCTTTTTTTTTTTTTTCAATGCAGTTTTAAATTGCACTTGTGATAAACTTCTCTTTCTCCCTAGAACAGTTTGGAGCTAACTTTTGTCCTCTGAGAGCAATTCTCCAGTTGATTTAATAAATAATGTTACATTTTAAATTGCAATGCGTTAAGACTGTTTGGTGGGTAGATAGTAGAACTTCATGCAGTTGAAATTGTAGGTAATTCTATGAAGGCTGTGAAAAATCAAACATGAAACAATATTGTGTGGAATTTGGAGGGCTTTTGTCTGTAATCAAACCAAGCTGCTAAAAAAATGGTAATTGCTGAATCTTTAAACTTAGAAATGACAATATCACTCATCTTTTTATATGGTTGAAGCACAGAATGTTTTAGCAAAACAGAACTTGCTTTACCAGCTATGCCTAGAGTAGACATGGGCAATGGACAATAAACATTGTTGATGACAGTGAACTTAATGCTGACACGGTAGGAGATTTTGGATTAAAATGTGACTGAAAATAAAATTTATAAAATCAGTGTCTGTACATCCTGTGAGTTATTTATACAGGAAACAAATTGTTTAGAATGTGACAATGGTGTAGAATTACAAAGTTAAGATTGCCTCCTAATTTGCAAGATAAAACTTAGAAGTCTAATAGTGAATTATCATTATGTATTAGTATTTTGATGTGATTCAGTGCAAGTTTAGTGGAATGTCTTTTGTAGTGGCAGAGGAGATTTATAGTATTTCCGAATTAAGTGCAAATTGTTTCATAGTTATGCATTGTGAATGCATTTCTGAATCCAACGATAAACTTTCTATCCATTTTATTACATTTCTAAAGAACATCTCATGTTCTGTTAGTGATAATAATATTGGAAATTATTTATTTTGTTTTCCATCACTGTACTAACAGCCAAATTGTCTATTTAATCTTCAATCTGTAAACAAATCCATCTTCATTTTAGTCTTATCCGGTGACCCTCGTGGTCACTCTTTTTTTCTTCTCTACTGTTTTCTTTCCAGGGTTTGCAGTTTCTTAAATTAATCTTTTAATTTACAAGGCTGAGAGTGAGGTTATATGGTACTTGAATAATTACAAGACTGAGAATTGTAGAGGTAGGATGTTATGGAATAATTTCATAAAGCTGGAAACTCATTTTAGAAAGAATCCTTGCCAGCTCAACGATATAATATCAAATCTATACCCATGAAATAACAGTATGTAAGAGACTGTAAATCCCTTTATAGATCACAGTCACTTATATTGACATTATGATTCTTACCCCTTAAATTTTATTCTTACTTTACATTTTCAATTCTGTAATATACTTTTTTTTCTTAAGTGAAATAAGATATTTTGGGGTATTTTTATTTAGAAAGAAATTATTTTAGTAGAAAATTATGTAGTGCATGATGGAAAGCTACATAAGATTGCCAGTCTAAGAACATAGATAAAAATTCTTACAGAAAAAAATACTACTACTGGATATTGTAGCTGTCAGAAATATACTGTTGGCATTCAAATAACTTGGACGAGGAAGTTAATTTTAGTCAAGACATTGCTTTGAAGCCTGCACTTAGTCCCATATATCAAAAATTATTTCTGCTTTTTTATTTTAGTCATTTGAGCTTACTTTTCAAAGCAGAATGTGTTTGCTTCCTTAAAAATTTGTCTCCTTTTTGATTTTGAAAATGCTGAGATATGAAGCAATAATTTGGGCTGACGTATATCATAGTTGCGGGAAATGGTTTTATGCTGAAGATACAATTTGTAATACTGATGATGTTAAGAAGAGTTCTGAATATCAGTCTCTGAATACACGCCAGGAATGACAGAGCTACTGTTTTTAAGGTACTGATGAATCTTCGAAACCCGAATTATGAAAATGGAGAACAGCCAAGTTTCAGAAATCATCTGGGGCTAATTCAGGTGCCTCTGAAAGTTAAAGATATTCCAGAGTTGGTAAGTATATTTTTTTCTTACAAGAGGTTTCTGTAAGAATTATTTTACCTTGCTAATGAATGAAATTCTAAACAATAAGGAAGAGTTTTAAGTATGGTTACATTTCTCCTTTTGGAAATCAATCTAAATATGTAGTTAAAACATAGAGTATAAAAAAGTTTTATGAAAAGACTTTTAATGAAAAGTTTTTAATGAAAAATAGAACATAAACAGTAAACTATCTGCCAGTAGAGAAGTTTTCATTTTACGCCACACAGGTTTTGTGCCAAATATATACACTTGTACATGTTATTCACTTACTCTTTTCCTGTGCAAGAAACTTTAAATATGTACTTTGTCTTAATTGTACAGTTTTATTTGATGCTGTACAAGATCAGTAGCTGACAATCAGTTTGCTTGTGATTTTCTTCTCAAAGTAACTTTAAATCCCATTATTGTCAGACTGTAAATGAAAGGAGATGTTTGGGTACTACTGTTTTAATTAGAAAATAGGAGAGCTCTTCTTAATGCTTCACTGGTAAGGCTCTTGAGGATTTTATGCGAGTAGAAAAACTTGCACCAGGGTTGGAAAAGAGCTGGGAACTAGAAATTCCTAACCTGATCTGTCCTTCACCACTTTATTACATCCAAGTGTAACTTACAGGCCCTAGTTGTCATCTCAACTATAATTAAAACTAGAGTAAGAATTATTGATGTGAGATTCTTCTCTTGAAAAACCAAAGCTCATATTTCGTAAGTATGCATTTAAAAGAACGACATTTGTTTTAGAAAAGGTTCGCATTAAGCCTTTCAGAAGAAATCTCTAGTGATTTATGGAACTAAACATTGTTAATTACTGTTTTATGGTTTTGTTTCTTTGCAGAAAGAAGACTTCAGTGAATTGGGCTTGAATATAGGCCAGCTGGGTATTGATGATTCAGCACAAGTGCCTCCTGGTGAGCTAATGCTGTTCTTCAGTCATTTAAATAGAACACTAATGAGTAGAATACTTTGCAATTATCAAGTAATTTGTGGTTTTTTCCATAATAAACCATAAATATTTGTTCTGTAGCTATGATTGTAGTGATTTTCTTGCTAAAATATAGCTAATATTGAACATATTGCAAATAGGAAGGGTCAGATTTGGAGAAGACTTAAAATCATCATCTTAAGTTGAAAATACAGTAATTTCAGTGTGTTTGAAGATTTCAGGATCTAGAGAACAAAATTGCTTGTCTCCAAAAATACAGAAAATATCAATAAATGTTAAGCCAACTAACAGGCATATATTAAACATCTTTTAAATACCTGTTTTTAAGAAAAGAGTACAGACAAGATCCATTTATTAATTTTCAGTATCTTAAATAGTTTGTATTCCTTTTCCATGGATGCATTTATTCCTGCAGAAACTGGTTTTTAAATGGTCTTTCCTCATAAAACTGGGAAACACTGTAGTATTAAGTGATTTCTCTTTTTAAATGGAAAGTTGCCTAATTGAAAGTCTAGGTGCTGCTTTAGTATTTGTGTCTTTCAGACAATAAAAAATCCTGTAGTGTTATTTCTTCTTAGTTTTTGCTAAAGAACATTGATGTTGATGCAGGTTAATTTTTAGTGATGTTGGCAGTAAATATCAGCTGAATGTTATGGTGTGTAGTAAAAATATAAAATCCATTACTATCTGGATTATCTTATTTATTTTTTGGCATTCTTTTCTATTTATTTTCTAGAGTTCTTTGAAAATGAGCACGTACGTGTTGGACAGAAAGGTATGGATCTGTTTTCTTCTGTAATAAACTGTGAGTCGTTAGGAATGCATTTAGTAAATGCGTAGAATGCATTTCTATCTCAAATAGAATTTTAAGGATTTAGACAGACTAACACGAAGCATTGTCAGTAATACCATTGTAATTTCGATCGAGACAGTCAGTAATACCGTTGTAATTTAGACAGAGACAGAAAAGCATTTGCAGTCTACCAGTAGCTACTAGATAAATAGCTCCACAGATATTTCATTAAAAAGGAAATAGGAAGCACAGAGACATAACTTTTTGGTGATAACTTAACTTATGCCACCACTGAATTTCATTTTAAAATCAAGAAGACTCTGGACTCCCTTCTCTGTACACGCTGTTCTCATTAGTGTAATGGGATCGACGCCTGGGCATCAGAACAGAGTCTTTTCAACGGTTATTTGCAATTGCAGAACTTGGTAAATATTGCAGTACTTGGCCACTATGGAAAATTCACTCATTTGTGTCTGTTTACTGCTTTTTCTGAAGAAGTTTCGGGTTTTTGTTGTGGGTTAAGAAATAACCTGCAAAAGAAAGGGAAGATAAAAGGCATAGTAATTTATTAGCTCACGTTTGCTTATAGAAGAAACATACAAGGAATGTTTGAAATCCGTTGATATCTTCTCCTTACTGGCTCTTGGGATTCCTGCTAATCATTATCACCATCAAAGAAAAAAAAAAAAACAGAGTGGATACCATCCCAAAACTCCCCCATCCCTTTTATTTATTGTTTTTTTTCCTGTTGTAGTAACAAGACAATGACCTTTCTTTCTCCTGCTTTGGCCATCCTCTTTCTATCCCACATTGTCTGTTTTCTGATCTAAGAGCAGCTCATTAGGGTACTGTCCATCCTTCTGTTCTTTTCCTGTTCTTCCAAATAAATTCCCCATCCAGACTTCCTGAGCTAGTCATTCAACTCCACAATGTAATTTTTACCCCTCGTCTCTTGCCTGTGTTAGAGCAGTCTCTATTACAGAGATTGTCTTAGCTTTTTCTTGATGAAAAGACATAAAATTTTGCAAAAATGTGAGTTAAGAGTCTTGACCATAAACTGAAATCTCAGTTAATTCAGTGGGAATCCTACTGCATGCTCTATTGGGTGTTGGTTATGACTTTGGTTGCCACTGATGTACTGATTTTGCTTTTATACTAGATGTATTGCCAAGTCTGAGGGATTTTCTTTATTTGGGAAAATCTATCTTGTATATAGCAAAACTACTTCCTACTATTTTGTGTCTCAGTAAGAAAAAATGAGACAAACACTCATGGATGCTGAGGTGAATCACAGTCTTTCCTAAAGTTTTGTGGGGAATGCAGGAATGTTTTGGGGGTTTTTTCCCTCTTGTTTCAGGAAAAAAGGATCACACACCGTCTGTGTTAGAGCTCTCCATGTTAGACAGAAAACTGGCAGACTGGTCTATTCAGTATTAAGGAATCATAGAAACATAGAACGGTTTGGGTTGGAAGGGACCTTAAAGATCATCAAGTTCCAAGCCCCCTGCCATGGCAGGGGGAAGGAGGGAGGGCTCAATTAAATAGATTTATGATTCCAAACCTCATCCCTCTAATTCATGTCAGGGAGGATGTTGTGAATATCAACTTTAGTGAAATTTAGAAAAGCAAGTTGGTTCTGTGAGACTTTGGAAAAATCAGAGGATATGGATTTGGAAACTTCTGAGCACCAATGCAACACCTCTCTAATGTCTAGATAATCTCACAGAAATATTCTCCCAACTTTCTCTCTGTTGTGAAAGACATTTCAGGTCTGAGGGTACGGTTCATCACGTAACCTCAATGGGAAACAACACCTCTGCCAGATTAGGAGAGCTAAAGATGCGTGTCTTTCAAGTTTAGAGAATTAAGTAAGGAATGAGACAATCTCTCTAAGGCGTGGACAGTAGTGACAGAGTAACCTAAAGCTTCACAACAATGACTCATCTAAGCAAACCTGTCAACAGTAGAGTATTCGTTTTATGTCAATCCAAAGGAAAAACAAAATATTTTGAGAAAGAACGTCTTTATCCTCCAGAGTACGTATACTGGTAATGAGAGAACACAACGGTACACTCTGAACTGGAAAATTCTTGTCCCCTGATTATCTGTGAAAATATTTGCGTAGTTAACGTAAAAATAGGAGAGACACAAAAAGCCAGACTGAGTGGCAATCTCCTCTTTGAACTGAGACACCACTCAGAGTTAAGCAGGAGTATTTTGTGGCTACATACAGCTGCTTATTCCACTTGATGCCAGCCAGCCTGTTGCAACCAGCCTTCAGTCATCGATAATGTACATTATGATACATACGAAGTGCTGTTTTCTGACCGAAGGCAGTACAGCCTTGCTTATTAATACCAACTGCCTTCTTTCCCAGGGAACTACTTCAAAATTGCGTTGTGGAAACCACCTCTTTTAGATATTTTCCCATTAGCTAATGCTTACAACATGGTAAACCAGTTTATGAAGTTAAAAAATAAAGTTTTGGGTAATTTGATAAACCTTGGAAGCCCTAAACTGCATAAATTCATTGCCTGCTTTGTTTCTTACAGTTTTAGCAGAACAAGATAGTGCTGCAGCTCAACAATATGTTCGTCAGGGATGTCCAACAGCGCTCCGAGCTGATCTGTGGGCACTCATTCTCAATATTTCTAACCAGCCAGAGGTAAGAAGCAAAGAGAGAGTAAAATATGAAGATTAGGTGAAAAAACAGAAGTGCAAACACATAATCTTCTAGTGATCTTTTTGCAAAATAGAAATGCTCTACTGAGTTGCCACAGAAACTGATAAACGCTTTATGGGAAATATGCACGTGCCTGTACAAAACTCTGTGCTGTCATGAAGTCTTTTAGGCCCTTCCCTAATTTTTGAACAGATAATAAGAGCAAATTACCATAGAACAAACTATTTCACAGAAGTAAGGCTGTAACTACTGCCAGAATCCTACCACCCTGAGATATTCTTCTTGCATATGCTGAATATGCTGCTTTATTTTTTGTAAAGTGCAGCAAAACAGTTTTCATATACACGTAGCTGGTCTATGAGCTGCTGTATTTCATGTAGGCTTTATTGATTTATCTAACACTTTTTTTTTTTTCCTCTCCTGTTGTGTACTGTTTCTCTGCCAGAGTTGAATTGGGTGGTTGCAGAGAGTTCTTGCTTTAATATTTCTGATTTGCAGTTTAGGCTCTGTTACTTTTAGAGCTATATGAATTTAAAATTCATAAGGACCATGGGTTTCCTTTCTTTAATGTAAAACATTATGAGGATTTGGTATGGGCAGCATTGTGTGTGTTTGCATCCAATATTCTTGATTGGAAAACTTTATTCAGTAACGCTCAGCCTCTGTATAAAGCTAATACACAGCCAAGCTAGGGATGCTACTAGCAATCTAACATCGTAATAGTAAAAATGATAAACTGCAAGCTTTATATACAGGATTATTTAGAAATGTGAAAGCACATTGCCTGGCAATGAACTGTTTATTACTTTTCATTTTTTAGTGGTACATTTCAGAGAAACTGTGTTAGAAAGCATCTTTAAGGTTGCAAAGTCAAATGTTTAAAAGCTGAACAGTGTCACAGTTAATATTGTCTGTGCAAACAGTCCAATTTGCTGTATATATATATTTATAGTATGATCTTGAATCACATAATCACATTTTTTTCATGTGGGATGTCTGCCTCATAGGTTGCACAAAGAGGATCGCACACACTTACTGAGAATCTGTTTAATTATATTTTTTTCCTTCTGTTCGCTGTGTTACCTGTTGTTTATTCACTGCGTGCTGTTGAGGCAGTGCTTAGAAAACAAAATTGTTCATTATTTCATAGGGGTTTTTTTTCCCCTTGAATTTTTTTAAGTTAGTGAGTTGAAAATAAATCTTAATTCTGAAAATTCCAGCATGCAGAAATTTGTAATGCTTCACTTTCCTATAGTTTTTACTGAGTATAATTTCCTAGGTTTAAAAACTTAATAAATAGGCAAGGTGATGAATTCATAATGGAGCATTATGTAACTCTGTGCCGTATCAGAAGTGGATTTTAGATTAGGATCAGTAGCCCAAGGTACCCACTGTAACATTCCAACAGCAGAGAAACCAGTACCAGTAATGGACTGTCATCAGATGTGACTGGAGAAGGATGTGTGTTACAAGTAGATTTCAGAGTGGTCTAGTCAAAGGAGAAAAAGGTTTGGATCCGCTTCCGGGATTTGCCCATAGGGACTTTCTTTAACTCTTTTTGCCATCGTCTCTTTATGTAGTTTGATTAGATTTTTGTTATGTACTTTTTTCTGGCACTTCTGTTCCAAAATCTACAGCTTATCTGTGCCAGGGATTTCATGGGCTGTGCCTGCCCAGAGGCTGCTGGGTAATCCAAACCTTCCTTTCCAAGAAGGTGAATCACCAAATTCTGCTTAAATGAGCTTTGCTGGCTCCTGCTGAAAGATACTGTCCTCTCTTGCCTCTTCAGCTACTCTCAGAGCTCCCTTTTCCTTATGCTCTTGAGTGGATACAGTATGAGGGGTTTTTTGGGGTAGAAATTTTGGTCTGTGGCTTCGTGAGGTCAAGAGGACTGGGCACTGCAGTCCTGAAATGCACTTTGTTTCCACTTGGAAAGATACGGTTGGAGGTGTGGTAGTAAAAAAATATATATCTAATTTTGAGAAAAGCCACAGTCTTTTAACACCTTTTTAAAAAAGGAAAAAATTTGCCAATCAAGTTTACATTAAGATTTGGCAGACAGAGAAGAAAGATTGAATCAGATGGAAATGGTAAAATTTTGGTTTTGTAATTGAAAACATTTTAGACTGAGCAATTTACCACATTTTTGGACACTCCTGAAACTTGGTAGTAGTCAGTTGTCTCATCTAGAGGAAGAAATCTGGTAAATAAAATAGTAAAATGAAACTTGAATCTTTTTTGAAACCTGAGTGAAGCTCTTAACGTTCCTTCCTGTGTAAGCAAGAAAAACTGATCAACGAGGAGGAGTCACGTGGCTTGAAAGTAAATCTGTGACCAGTATTTATGCTTCAGATATAAGGAATAAATTTATTAATGCAGCATGAATCACAAGCCTCTTGTCTTAATTAGAGGCATGGGCTAGATCCTCTTGTAGGCAAGTTATGGCTGAAAAACTCGTGTGATTCCCAAGCCCAGACTTCATTTTGCATCACAAAAGTCACAATTTAAGAGAAAATTAATGACAAGTAACAAGTTAAAACCTTTATTCCTATAATGGTTATGCTTGGTTTTGCCTTGCAAGTCCCTTTTTAATAATTTCTGATTTGCTTCCTGAACTTTTTCTCATGAGTTCTAGTTCAGGTGGAGAGCTTGTTCTTCAGGTCTTTTTACTAAATTATTGAGCTGTTAAAATATTTAAGTGTTGTTTTACTAGGCTAATATTTGCAGTGTAAATTTGCTGTTCATTTTTTCAGGGTGGAGTTTTTGAGTTGTGTTTGAAATTTTCGTTCATGCTGAAATTCTAACAGCAAATGGCGTTTGATTTTCTGAGTAATGAGAGAGTTGGCTTAGTGGATTTTTGTAAGAGCAAAGGAGAAACTATTATTTCTGAAAATGGAAAAGGTGATGAACTGTTGACCCTTTTTCAATTAAAATCACATTGAAGAAAGAATTTGATGGAATTATAAAGAACTTGCATTCAGTTTCTGCGAGCTGCTAAAGAATCTGAGCCCAGTTGTTCTCTATTTTAAAATAGTACCCTAAACAGCAGGTTGCTTATTCTTGCCCCATTTTTAATTGCTTGAAATATTTACCCCAATTGTAACAAATTAAGGAGGAAAATTGGGAAGGATACAGATTTCAGAAAGTATACATCCTATTGGTTAAGGGTAAGTAATTCAAATCTGTGTTCTAACTCAGACACTGGAAAGTTTCTATACTTTACAGAATCACAGAATATTCATGGTTGGAAGGGACCTTTGAGATCATTGAGTCCAACCACAAAAAAAACAAAACAAACAAAAAAACCCACTAAAAAACCCAAACCAAAACCAAACTGACACACACCACACCCACCCACAGACAGACAAATCCCAACAATCTCGGGCACTAGAGCATGCCCTGAAGAGCCACGTCTACTCGTTTCTTAAATCCCTCCAGGGATGGTGACTCCACCACCTCCCTGGGCAGGCTGTCCCAGTGCCTGACCACCCTCTCAGGAAAGTCATTCTTCCCAATATCTAATCTAAACCTCCCCTGCCCCATCTTCAGACCATTTCCTCTGCTCCTGTCATCGTTCCCTTGGGAGAACAAGAGAACTTGTTTTACCTTTGCTGAAACAAAAAGAAATGTTACACAACAGTTTAAATACGTGTCATTCTGGGTGAACAAACAGAAAATCCTCTGTTCTGGTTATACCTATTTAATTTAAATTTCTTTCAGCAGTTTTCTTTCTTTCTTCTTTGGAGGATACTGTTCACTGTCTATTGGCATAAACTGTAATTTATGCATAATTGCAAGTAACATGATTCTTTATATTTCAATTAATAATGCGGTTGAATTTAGGCATAGGAAGCTGATAAACATTTTAAGAAATTAGTAAGAAACAATCACAGTTCAGTATGATGCCATACACAAAACTTCACTGAAACTAGCACTCTAAACTCAACATGTCAGTACAGTTGAAATTCTGAAAAACAGAATTTTGTTTTTCATGTACAGAAATGTGTTCTTCATACATTCACTGAATTCATTCCTTGCATACCAAATAACTGTATTCTAGGTGTCAATAAATCAGCAGCAGTTAATATCAAGTTATTCTGACTGTTAAGATGGATGGAGCGTGTACTTAAGTGATTACTTTTTAATTGCGGTTTTACAATAATTTTAATAATAACAGGAAAAAAAATTAGAATTGCTCCCTTGAGTTACAATAGATCAGTAGTTGAATTATCTAGAACCCTTGTAGCCGTGAGTTTCATTGTACCATTTCTTACGCAGGAGTACTTTTGAGCACAGCTGAAAGAGTTAATCGTGCAGTCTGCTTAGCGTGAAAAAGAAGTTTTGGGGTTTTTATTTATTAGTTCCTTCTGTTCTAATAGATACAGTCATTAGAGAGGGCAAAAAACCTCTAGACATTAGTCATTTGGCAGTGTTATACTTAATTAGACTGCAGTGTTGATGCTTTAAAATTGTGACCTATCAGAGTAGTTCTCTGTAGCTTTTTGGAATAGGTTGCTACAGTCATACTGCAAATAATTTATATTTAGTAAATCACAGAATGATATAGGGTTGGAAGGGACCTCTGGAGATCATCTAGTCCAACCCCCTGCCAGAGCAGGTCCACCCAGAGCAGATTGCACAGGAACGTGTCCAGGGGGGTTTGGAATGTCTCCAGAGAAGGAGACCCCACCACCTCCCTGGACAGCCTCTTCCAGGGCTCTGCCACCCTCACAGGAAAGAAGTTCCTCCTCATGTTTAGGTGGAACTTCCCATGTTCAAGTTTGTGCCCATTCCCTCTTGTCTGTCCCTGGGCACCACTGAAAAAAGACTGGCCCCATCCTCCTGACACCCACCCTTTAAGTATTTATAGGCGTTGATCAGATCCCCCCTCAGCCTTCTCTTCTCCAGACTAAAAAGATCCAAGTCCCTCAGCCTTTCCTTGTAAGAGAGATGCTCCAGGCCCATAATAATCTATTTTTATTAACTAGTGTTTATATCTGATCCTTTGCAAAGAAATAGTGTAGTATTTATACCTCCTTTTTTCATTTCTTAGAAAGAAAAATGTAAATATTTTCCCAGTGGTAGTTATCAGTACTTAATAAATACAGCTTTTGTCCTTATTGCAACTTAACAGTTTAATAATATATTAATTCTAATGGTTTCTAAGTGTATACCACTTCTCAGTTTGGGATTAATACAGAGAACAGTACAGTGGTCCCTAGCTGCCTCTTCATTTATTTTTGTTTCTATTGTCTCCCTCTCAAAATTTCACCTCACTTCCCATTTGTTCTTTAAATCTTTACTCCAGACTTAGCCTTTTTGCAAAGAAATCAGCAGTAAATATTACGTAAAGCTCGGAATAAACAAGTGCTTATGTGGTGTCCGTAGAGACGCACTGAAATCAAAATAGTTTGTTGGGAAGCAGGAAGGAGCTTTGGGACTGCTGCTTTAGTCTATGAATTATTCCAAATCCATCTGAAACTGTGTTATTCAAGTGGAGGCAGAGTGGCAGAGAGGGATTTAGGCGTTTAGGAATTACATGGTGATGGTGCAATATTTAATTCTTTTTTCCCTTTGCAAGCTTTTTCTAAGAAGAAAGAATAAGCAAAAGCAGAGAAGTGTTTGTGCTGATTCTTCCCCATCATTTTCCCCTTGTGTATGTTCTGTAGACATTCAGGAAATAATAAGAGTTTAAGAAAAGGTCTGAGTTCTTTGTATTCTTCATGAGATTTTTTATATATTTATCATTTCATCTTTTTACCCATTTAAACTATTGAGAGATTCATATTAGATTAGCATCAATTATTTGCAGCTACTCACTAGTACTAGAGGATACGACAGACCCTTGTTGGGGGAGAGGTCCATGAAAATAGAGGGTAACAAAGGAAAAAAAATGAATAATTTTGAGCATTGAAAAGGTTTTAGGTGTAGAGACACCCAAAGGTTAGAAGATACAGATCTTTGGCTTGAACTAGTTCCTTTATTCCCGTTTGATCCATTATCTAAAGGGGAGGTCATTTTATAATGTCTCTTATCTGCCTTATTTTTTAGCACTTAAACTACTATAAACTGTGATGGAATCTTCATGAATTATGCAGTGGGTTTTTCAGCTCAGTACATGCTTATGGCTTGTTTTTTTTTAAATTGTTAAAAATTGGCTTTGTACGTTTAAATATGAATTAAAGTTGTACCTCAGACTGATGATGGTAATATTTTTAATTTTAGGATATCTTGTATTACGAACAGCTTAAGTCAAATGTGATTCAGCATGACCTTTTAGTGGACAGCCTGATTTACAAGGTAAGTAATTCATTAAACAGTGATTAAGTGATTTATATACTCATCACACCACTATCTTGGGTTTTTTTTAAAGAAAGAAAATGTCGGGCGGTTTGATTTTAAGGAGTGTAAGAATAATTAGTGTGAATTTATTTCTGTAAACTCTCTCCTTGTGCCTGTGTTTGCTCCTGTGTAAGACATTTGTTTGAGCCATTAAGTCATAAAGAAACTGTAACTTCATTTGAAGGAATAACTGGTTTTGCCAGCAAGATAGCACTGGGGTCTGGCTGCTTCTGTTTCACATTTCAATTCCAAATACTTATCAACTTAATCATCAACTTAATATGGTATTTTTCAATTTTAAAATACGGAGTATATGCTTAGCTACGGCGCTTTCATGATTCAATGGTGAAACAGTGTCTTCTATTGCTGTGTTAAGTTTAGCTTCTCTGGGAGCCTGAAAAGAGATTCTTTTGCCTTCAAACTGCTGTATTTTTTGATGACAGGATGTAAAGCTGACAGCAAGCAACGATGACTACTATTTTGTATTTGAAGATTATTTATATCAGGTATGTAACTATGTTTTTTCTTAGAAAAGCTAGGAAGTGTGCTCCTGTGGGATTATATCGTCTTTGGAGCAAGGACTGCCTTTATGTTTCATGGGTAGGCAGTGGGATCCTAGAGAGATGCACCTCTTTGCTCTATTACGTATACTTTCCCTTTGGAATAACAATCCTGTACATTTAAACAGATTCAGCAGGACAGGGCTTCTAAAACTCCTGCTCTGAAGGACCCTACAGAACTGTATTTTCAGTGCAGTAAAGCCAGAAAATATGAAATCAGACATATTCTTCCCCTTTTGAGCTTTGCAATTATACAATGACTAACGGCTGTGGCACACAGAGAAATTAAGACTGGAGAAGCATATTCAGGGCTTTAGCTTAAAAAGAAAACAGTATTGATTTCCAGTGACCTACTGCAATAAGCATAAATGATACTGTTTTTTCGTATTTTTAGATTGAAGACATTGCCTCTGAATAAAGTAGTGATGTTTATGGTTACTTCTAGGATTGCTCCCATTCCCAAGCTGCTTCTAGCAATGGGGGAACCCAGCTAATTTATAAAGAATTATCTTTGTTGCTGCCTGTCAAATGCCCTTAAATAGAAGGAGATTACATTTATGAATTTCCTAATGTGTAGTTGATTGCAGTGTCAACATAGATGTCATGCAGCAAACTTACCATTTCCACAGTGCTTTCAGTTGCATTAGTCACATCTGTTAGGTTCCACTTGCTTAATTTTTTGTTTTAGAGCTATGTGAAACTAAATGATTTCTTCTTTGATGGTAACATATAAACTCCTAGTAATTTAACTAACCAAGAAACTGTCCTTAATGCTGCTTAGTCCATATAGATATAAAAATATCTTACTATTTAGGCATACTGTTCAGTCCTCTCTACACATCATCTTTTAGCATAATAAGCATTTAAACATTAATATTTGAAAATTATAACCTCGTAAAATTGTAGCCTTTTTGACTTAAAAATAGTTACAATATTAAGATCTGTATCTGACTTCATTTCTGAATTAGTATTTGAAAAGTGACTACATAATGACAACTCAAACATCGGTATTTATTCACTAAAATATTTACGTGTAGATGTTTTCCTTGATTTAAGGGCAAAGATGATCTTCATTATTGTAACATTATCTTTTCATCATGGGAGGCGAAAATCTCGTATTTTTTTTCTGCTTCATTCATTATATAGACTACTAAGGCAAATTAATTAGTCATTAACAGTTCTAGTGGACATAGGATTATGATCTATGAAGGAGTATGAGTTCAGATACAGTGTAATCTTTTAAGACCATCAGAAATAGATTTTGTTCATAATTCTTAATATATAGCACAGTTTAATATTTTAATTTTTTCTCTATTAACTAAAGAATTATTAGAATGAAAATTATAAAAAGTACTAAACTATCCTCAGTAATTTGAAGGAGAGTCACCAAAAATCTGCAAAAGTAAATGGCTAGTTTTACTACTTCTAGGCAAACAATATTTCAAACTTCTATTATCAGCTGCTCTAGTTTTGTTTGGTATTTGTGGTGCTATTCAGATTCTTTTCTAGAAGAATGTTATCCATTTTCCTCGATTAATTTTCTCTTCCAACCTCATTCGCAAGTGCATTGCTGCCAAATGATTTTGTTCTGTGGCTCCTGGAAAAATTCTGCAGTATGAGTCACTCTGATATGGAATGTTATTTATTGATTTCATATGATAACTGGAATTTAATATTGGCTAGATAAAATAGGTAATGAAAATGTTAGTTTAAACCAGATAAATTATTTCTATGTTTGTGCTGGGTTTGTGGGGGTTTTTTTGTGACTAGTTACTGCCTTTCAGGTTTCCAAATCATTAACAGAGTGTGGCATTTATCTGTGTATTACTTAATAGATAAAGCATCCATCAAAACCTGAGAATTTGGGCATAAAATAACAATGAGAATATTTGGTGGGATTATTGGTACCTCTTTTCTAGCCTGCAATCGTTTCTGGGAAGAACACTGTGAAATTACACGATTTATTTCCCTTTCTATCTATTGAAATAGAATACAGTTACCTTTTATCAAAAAGAAATTACTATATTAAAGCTTTGGCTTTGGTTTTTTAATTTTTCCTCAGCCCTTTGAATTCAGTGGTTTTCTTTGCGGTTTTGATTAGAAATAGCCAATAGTTTGCCAAACGTTTCTGCACTTAAAAAGGGCTTTGTGTCATTTTTTTTTCTTTAGCGTTACCATTTTTTGTGAATGAGAAAAATAATACGCGAATTAATAAATTTGTAAATTCCTTATTTCAGGCCAGAGGTTCAATTTGATTATGTTTGTCTTACATTTTGAGTCATGAATACATGCAAAGAACCTCACGCAGCAGTTTTTAGGTATGGTCCTAACTCGTGTTTGAGCTAGAGTCTATCTCTTACAAAGATGCATAGTCTTAATTTAAAGACTTCCAGATACTGGTACTGGACACTGTATTCCTAAAAAAGAGGACCTCAAATTAAGGTTACATTCTTTCCCCTATGAGAGAACATAATTTATGTCCTTTTTAGATCAGTTTCTCTTTCTTTCACCTCAGTTAACATATACAGAGAATTACATTTGCCTGTGTATTGTTATTGTCAGCTGTATTTTGGCAGCTGTGAAAATGATTGTGTATTATGCAAAAATAATATTTAGCTTAAACTGTTCGAGATAAAGAAACTATTTATTTTTTTAAAAGATGGTTGTGTTTGAGAAATAGCTTTGAGGTTCAAAAGAGGAAAAAGTCTCAAAATATGGCCTGCTTTCCATAAAAAATAATTTTTTAAAAAAGCAGTAACTTTCAGATGTCACAGCCTTTCGGTTTTGTACGTTTCTTTGTGACAAATGCTGATATCTGGAAAACGTTTGCAATAATTAGTTGAAGGAAGAAATCCATTCATTAGTATTCACGATGGATTATGCGGTGAAACACCCTCTAAGACATTTCCAGCTTTTACACCTTGGCTACAGTTAAACCAAACAAACTCTTAAAACCTGCAAGAGCAAAGGATTTAGGGGATGCAAAAAAAGTCAGCCGGGAGTGGAAGCCTGTCTTACTTCTGCCCTCTTGTGTACATTCTCGATAGCACAGCCTTTCATTGCAGGAAAACATGAAAATTTTGAAGTATAATAATAATTATTACATTTTTTTTACAACTGCATGTAGGACGAGAGTCTTCATTGTTGACTTTTTTCGAGGAATAGTGGATTTTTTCATTGATGTAAACAATAAAAAATACAAATATATTTTAGAAAATAGAGTGCGCATTTCAGAGTATATGGGTAGGAGGTGAACAACATAATCTGTGGTTTTTGAAAGACCGGAATATCGTGGAATCATTCTGTAAAGCTGCTGGGAATGAAAACGAATGTAAGGAGCAGTCTTCTGGAAATGCACACGTGAAAATGCAAATGTTTAATTCGCTTATTCACTTACTAGGACTTTCCGGGGTCATAGTAACTGAATAGAAAAATAATCTGGCTTGGTGAAAGCAGCCAGTTTCGTGCACAGTCACTACTGATGTGACAGAAGGGGACAAACCTCTGCCGAGAGGCAACGAGGAGGGTTGGAGAACGGGGATGTTTTACTGAGAGCAAACAAATACGAAGGGAAAATCACAGCGAGTTCAAAGCCAGCCTGGAAACTTGAACAGGAAAATAAATGAAGTCGGTCCAGGGCTTTCAACCCTATTAGTTCTCTTCAAGAGCATCTAATAGGTGCTAATTAAGGCAGGTCCTTTAATCTGTTTGACATTGCTTCGTGGATCCAGCATGTTGGCTGATTTTTATATGCTGTCTTTTCTACAGGTATTACTCTGTTTTTCCCGAGATACATCTGTATTGGAGCACTTTTCTTACAGCAGTGCCACCCCTCCCAAATCATACATACGAGGTAAAAGGAGTTTTTTAAAAAAAAAAACTTTGGCACAGATTTTTGTTGACAGCTGCAGTAATACAGTATGTGAATTTGTTTTATGTTCATTTCTTTATGTTCATTTCTTTATGTTCATTTCTTTATGTTCATTCTACACTATATCCAATAGACTACATCTAAAAGGACATTAATAAAAACTTCACGTATCCAGTTGACATCTGCACAGATTCTATGTGACAGTTGAGAAGCTGGTCACACGAAGGCCACATTGCAGTGTTGTTCTTTTACTGTAGTTTTCTGTGTATAATTCTCCAGTGTTTTATTGAAATAAATTGAGCGCACAATATGGTAAAATCTTGACAACATCTATTGTCATCAGAGCTGGAAATTTAAATACATGATGTTGTCCTCTGCAGCTTCAACAGATTTAGCAACTGGGAGTGGTGATGGGATGTTATTTTCCCAAAGAAGTGAGTTTTGCAGATACTTCTAGACAGGAGTAGAACATGTTGCTGAGAGATTGAGGGCTCTGTTCGAAAGTCTGGAAAGAGTAGAACTCTACCAAGCAGACTTAAACTGATTCTTTCCAAAGCATGGTATCTTCCAGAGTGTTAACTTACTTTGGGATGTTCTTTGGCTTAACTTCTCATGTGAGTCTTATTTTTCGTAACAATCTTAAACGTATTGGTTCAATCTGCTTGCCTTCTCTGCCACCTTCTAATGCCATACCTCTGGACTCTATATCCTTTGCTTCTTAGATCCTGCCTTGGTTTTACGCAGAGGTTCCTAGTTTTGTCTTCCTTCTTGAAGGCAATCAATTTTTTTTTTGTTTCCATATATCTTCACCTTCCTTGGTCCCTCGTGCCTGTTGTTTTTAGCCAAATGGGATCCCCACACCAAGTACAGGACCTCTGCTGACAGTTTTCCTCTTGCTGCTTCTTATATCACTAGAGGCAATGTTTTCTGATTATTTTATTCCTCCTTTATTGCTTTGTAGGTCTTTTCTCTCTCCTTAACCAACTTGGGGAGTCTTCTTTACCTGCAAAGGGCTCACCTGAGAGCAGAACAGCAGAGAGATCCCGGGTCTCGCTTCGGGCACAGCCCAGAAACCCAGCTATGGGGAACATCCTACTTATTCCTAGACAAATCCAGGGAATGAAGTTGCTGAAATCTAAATCTCCGCTAAACCTGTGCGGTGTAAATCCGAAAGGCTTGTAGGTCCTATTTTTGGCTAATTTTCCGAGAGATGTGCTTTATGCTAAAAATACTCTCCTTCCAGATGACAAGTCCCAGCCGCACAGCAAGAAAACTATTGAAAGGAAAAGTGAAAAATACTTTTTCGTTTAATGAACAACTAATTTCTGTAACTGGAAAATACTAGATTTTATTTTCATGGAGTAGTAGGCAAGAGCTTTGCAGGGTAATTTTGAATTTAATTCAGTTGATTCAAGCTACAGGAAAATATCTTAAGACCAGATTCCGTTGAACCTGACACAAGTTCCCTGTGCTAAATTCTTCTGTGTAGAGTGAACAAAATACAGAGATGTAAAAGATCTCTGAATATGCTATAAATTTTCATATAAGTAAATACATTTCTTAGTTGTATTTTCTCATTTTAAAACTAAAATAATTACAGTTCTTAATTGGTTGCAATTATGATTTAAAAATATATTTCTCAATAAATTGTTAATTTTTTAATAGTGGATTTTAAATTATTAGGTTATGTTGTTAAAATACAGTTAACTAATATAATTTGTGCATTTTGCAGGGAAGATAAAAAGTTACATGGTCAGTCTGTACTATCAGTGATTATCTTGACTTAAGTAATCTTTTGTATTCAACAGATTACTTAAATATTTTTATGTTATATCAAAGCTATCCCATCCATCTTCCTCTCTGTTGCAGGCTTAATCCTTCAATATTTTTCAATCTGTTCTTATATCTTTTTTTAATGCTTTTCCTGTCCCTGGGTGAGTCTGCCACGGCATGGCAGACTTACCCCCTTAACCTTATCTCCTCCTTGAGCTTCACTGGCTTCAAGTTCTGCAACAAACACCGTTAGAGCTCCAAAGACCCACCCCAATTAAATCTCCGTGGGACACCGTTGCTGAAATCTTCCTCCTCTTTTTTTTTTGCCCCTCTGTCATCCTCCGTTATTGGCGCTGCATTTCACTTTTATATCTGACACTGTACTTGTCCTATTGCGTCGCTTGCTTGTTTTAGGCAATATCAAATGGTCAAGAATGTAATGTTTTTTACTAATTACTAATGTTTTAGTAATGATTTTTATAATTGTAACTTAGAATGTACCCATTTTTAATATAGATCTTTACCCCTTTAAACGGTTTAATCCCATTTTAATGATTTATTTGTTTTAATGATTCACAGGCAAACTCGGAATGGAAGAGTATGCTGTTTTCTATCCTCCAAATGGTAAGAATGAGACTGTTGCCTCCTCTAGTGGTAGCTTGGAAAGGTACAGGATTTTTTTCCTCAAATCCATGACAGCTACTTTTTCTATTGCAAATTATCTTTTGCAATTATTCTGCAAAATTGATTCATTTATAGGAGTAAGCTGGACTGAAGCTACTCCCAACCCACGTTCAGGCTGGTGTGAGTAGTCAGACAGGGAGTTTGTCCGTGGGTGTGGGAAGGGGAAGGATCACCCCTCGTGGTGCAGCAGCTTGTGGTCCAGTCTCGTGTCGCCTCGTGGAGGATCTGAATGACACACACCGAAACCGTCGGAGCCCCAGCTTCCCAGTACTCAACAAACCACACCTTAAAGTCTTTTCCTTTCAAAATTTGTGTTCGTTTTAAAAATTCAGCCATAACTAATCTATATAATTTTAAGTAAACGCCATTGCTGCTGTGTTTACTTCGGTTATTGAAATTCTTTTTTCAGCTCTTGACTATTTCAGTCCCTGGTTTTGCGCTGCATTTGTATTTTAAGTTCAAATTCTTTGCTCCTGCTTTTCAAGGCCTTGCGTCACCGGTCTTAAACCTGTGTCTCTGGCCTTGGCTTTCACCTCTTCTTTGTCCCAATGGTGTCACTTGTAGCACATGCTTTTGTTCCCCTTCCGTATTTGCCTCTGCAATTCTTTGTAGCCATGAAGCATTGCCTTTGTGACCTTTTGCCAAAGCAGCTCCCTCTTCCTGGTCCCATATGAAAATTAATGAATGGGAGCTGGGATCAGCTGGAAGGGAGGAGAGAACTGTCATGATACCACTGCCAAGTCCCCTAAATGTTTTATCTGAGTACTACATGAATTACTAGAGGTCTTGGCCTCCTTTTTTTTCCTGCTCCCTCCTTGTCAGTGTGTGACATTTATGGGTTGTCATTTATCTGAAATTAGGTTCTGATTTCAGCAAAGCTTATACATAATAACTTCATGGAAACGAAGCTTTACTTGGCTTTCTAGGAACTATAGCATGTGTTTAAGCACGTAGTTGGTTGTACTGAAGTAAGTGATACAATTCCTGTACTTAGATATTTACAAGGTTGAGATGTAAGACTGTAAGTTCTATAACAAGGAAATATTTTATTAATGGGTAAAAATAAATATAAAAGAAGAAAAAAATAAATATTTTCTTTTGTAGGTGTCATTCCTTTTCATGGCTTTTCTATGTATGGTAAGTGTGACTCTCATAAACTCTTAAAACCTCAGAATTGCTTTTTTTTTTATACTGCAGTTTAAACCTGTATGTACTTTTCTACAGCTTTTAAAGTTGTGGTGTTCTGTGTATGAAGACTTTTGTATATAACTTTAAAATTTCCAGGCTGATTCTTTTTATTTATATTACAGCTCGCTCCTGTGTGGGAGTTCCTTCTTTGAGAGCTTACAGCTGAGCTATACGTCTTGCTGTATATGAATAGAGGGATAAAGTTTGTTGACAGAAGAGTGCTCTTTTCTTGTGTTCCACTTCTGGGTAGACCAAGTTACCTGTGACAGGAGTTCTTAAAAATATGAATTATGTGAAAGGCCTGTCGCTGAATCCGTTTGCCTAGAACAGGCGTTAAAGGAGCATTAAATAATGGAATGGTTGCTACCTTACAGCATGGAGAAAAGCTCAAATATCCACAAAATTGCTAGGAAAAATGCAGAAAAATCTCCTCAAGTCGCAGACATAACAAGGCATCTAGTGCAGAGACTCCCAGCACCATGAGGCTATTTGTTACGGCTTCCCAGTTTTTTTCCTTTGATTTATCAAAGGTGTTTGTGGCATCAGAGGGCAAGCAGATTTTAAGATTATACTTAAAACGCTGTGTTTTGCTAATAGTAAAGTTTAATGGTCACAAGATCGTCAAAATCAGGCGATTTAAGTATGAAATGCAAATTTTTGAACCCGAGTAGGGAACCTTAAGCCTTTGAAGTAGCTTGGTTACAGACTCTTTCTTTGGTACCCCCTGGGAGGCTTTCGTTTTTACTGCGGGGAAACTGCTTTGCAAAATGTTTGGATTTGACCCTGCCCTTGAGAAGAGCGTCCCTGGGCCTGGGCGGGAGCTGCTGCCCTCCCTCCCCTCCTCGCTCCGTGCCAGGGCTGGGAACACGCTGCTGGTGGCAAGGAGGGAGGCTGGAAATCACGGCGGCAGAAACACAGCGGCGTAAGGGGACCGAGGGGAATGTTCTCTGCGTTCCCCGCCGTGCCGCTGTAGGAGGAAGTTTCTGGGGCCTTATGTAAATCCTAGAGACAACACCCTCTGCTTTCCTTACCCCTACGCAAATACACATTTCTGTGAACCTCTCACCATAGAATCATAGAATGGTTAGAGTTGGAAGGGACCATAAAGATCATCGAGTTCCAACCCCCCTGCCATGGGCAGGGACACCACCTCCCACCAGACCAGGTTGCTCAAAGCCCCATCCAGGAAAGAATTTCTTCCTAAGATCTCATCTAAATCTCCCCTCTTTCAGTTTAAAACCATTCCCCCTCGTCCTATGGCTCCACTCCCTGATCAAGAGTCCCTCCCCATCTCTCCTGTAGCCCCTTGAGGGACTGGAAGGGGCTCTAAGGTCTCCCCGGAGCCTTCTCTTCTCCAGGCTGAACAACCCCAACTCTCTCAGCCTGTCCTCACAGGAGAGGTGCTCCAGCCCTCTTGAGCATCTTCTTCACCCTACCACTATTTTCTATAAAGCCACCTTCTCTGATATATATATATATATTTAATTTTTTTTTCTTTTTCATGACACTCATCTTCAAGCAGCAAATTTATTCCAGCCTTACAAATGGGGACCCAACTCAGAGATGGTCACTAGCTCCGGGGGCACATTGGAAGTTATAGACTTCAAAAACTTGCACCATTCCCTGTATCGTTGCCCTACATCCCAGAGAAGTTATCCTTAAAGTGTATTTCTTAAGCTTCAGAAGCCAGCACTATAGCGAGCAGGTTCTCATTAGTTTAGAGTCTTGAAATATAAAGGACTATTACCTAGAAGGTGTTGTACTCCCTTTCTTAACTTTTTATGCCAAATGATAGACTGTATTATGAAGTATTTCTTTCTAAATAACTGTTTTAGTATTACTTTTGTAAATTGTACTGCTATAAATTACTTAGTTTTTTCCTCATGCTTCATGCACTTAATCATTGAATTCTTTTAGCAGTTTACAGTGTTGAGTCAATTATAATTCTTTTATCCTTTCAGTTGCTCCACTTTGTTTTCTGTACCATGAACCTTCCAAATTGTATCAGATATTCCGTGAGATGTATGTGCGTTTTTTCTTCAGACTCCATTCCATCTCTTCTCATCCCTCTGTAAGTTCGTTAGGAATTAAAGCCCACTCACTTGATATTCTGTTTGTTATGGAACAATAATATACAGTGGAATGATTTTCTATGCGATTGAAATCTGTCCCTTTTAAATATAATAAAATATATTCAGGTAAGCTTGGAAAAATTATTAGGTAACTCCAGTTTGGGTATTTTTTGTTTTCTGTGTCAATGTTAGTCTTTGCTCTAGAATATCATGTACTTTGAAATGGAACAGTTCTCATTTTATGAGGGTGTGGGGTTTTTTTAAGAGTCAAGTGTTTTATGTAATAGGTTTCTCTGTTCAAGAAGTCATACTCACTTTCATTTTAATAAATGACACACTTTAGTGTTTTCTGGAGTAAAGGGGCTAAAATATAGTTATAAATATACAGATATTGTTTCAGTCATATCAACTTAATGTCTGTTTCTTTAACTTGAGTATCTTTGTGTGACAAAACATGCTTTTTAGCACTACTAGCTGAATTTAAATAATTGTTACATTTATGAGCAGGACCCGCTGACTTAAATGTAAGTCAGTTGTAGAAATTGGCTTATCTTCTATTTTTGAAGAACAGAACATAGTAAGTTTGTTGTTTTTTTTCTCCTTCAGAAAGTGCTGAATAGTTATAAGTGTATATATATAGTTATACTACTTTTTCAAAACATTTCTTGGTTAAAAGAAAGCCGTTTCCTTGATATACCATTTCAAGGCTGTGCATTGTGCTTTCAGTCATTAATAGCAGAGAAACCAGTCAGACTGGAATCTGTTCATTTTCTTGGTAATTTTGAAAATTAATTTGAAAACGTGTTTACATTTAACTTTTTTTTGTAGTTATCTCCATTACTGTTTGGTTTTAGTTATCAGGGAGACACCGTTTCTCGCATCCTCTGTTTTTTAGTGCAACTGGGGTCTCTTTCATCAAAGTGGAAATATTTAAAGTAGGTCATATTATAATAACCCACTAAGTACTTAGACCCTGCCATGCAAATACCCTAAGTGACTTAAAGCTGAGAGGAACTATCACAGCGTTTTATTATGTTGCTAATACATACAAAGAATTGTAGGAGCAAGGCTTGAGTGACTGAAGGCATTAGAGCTGCTTGTGCCCCGCTTACTTGAGCTGTGTATTCTGTCATTAGGAGTGTTTTATTGCTTGAATTAAAAATTCATGCGTACTTACGTGCTGATGCTGCTTTCTCAGGTTGGGCAGGATGGGTGTTAGCATTCAGGCTGTGATCTTGTTTCATTAGGGCATTGTATCGCTGTGTTTGCTGTTCGAGACTCTTCTACAAACCCACCTGCCCCAGCTCTTTTATCACCTTCGAGAAATCGGGGCTCAGCCGTGAGTACTTCTCTCTGACTTCCTACAAACGCTGCAGATTCATTCACCGAACAGAAAATGCTGTTCGGTGGTATTTTAATTTAAAAGATGTGGGGAGATTTTCAAAAGGGAAAATGTTAATACGCCATTTTTCCTTGAAAGTCAGGGAGTCCTTTGTCTCACCTGCATGTGTGTGCTCTGTGCATTTCTTCCGTACATTCTATGAAAAAGAGATGAGAATTGCCGCAGAAATGCTGCATTATTCACCTAAGTTTCATTTATTCATGTCAGATCTGATGGAACTAAGTGATTTATTTCCTGGGGGACAGAAGACACAGAGCTATGTTAGTTCCAGCAGAAGCTACTAGCAGGGGAGAGAGAGCAAGAGGCATCCTTCTGAAGTGTACTCATGGCACCAAGTGCAATAGAACCTGAAACTCTCGCTATTGTAATTGGTATCCATCACAGAATCATAGAATTGTCTTGGTTGGAAGGGACCTTTAAGATCTTCTAGTCCAACCATCAACCTAACTCTGATAAAAACCATCACTGAACCATGTCTCTAAGCACTATGTCAACCCGGCTTTTAAATATCTCCAGGGATGGTGCCTCAGTCACTTCCCTGGGCAGCCCATTCCAAGGTTTAAGAACCCTTTCCGTGTAGATATTTTTCCTAATATCCAATCTGAACCTCCCCTGGCACAACTTGACATTTCCTCTTGTCCTATCGCCTGTTCCTTGGGAGAAGAGACCGACCCCACCTCTCTCCACCCTCCTTTCAGGGAGTTGTAGAGAGTGATAAGGTCTCCCCTCAGCCTCCTTTTCTCCAGGCTGAACACCCCCAGCTCCCTCAGCCTCTCCTCATAAGACTTGTGCTCCAGACCCCTCACCAGCTCCGTTGCCCTTCTCTGGACCTGCTCCAGCCCCTCAATGTCATGATACCATAATAGCAGAAACGATGAAACATTGAGGGTGATAATTGCTGAGGATCCCTCTAATGTGGTTGTTTGGTCAGAATATTTTAATGCTATTAGTACTTTGTCAAATGAGATGCTAAACAGTTTTTTGATGGCTGTTGCAAAGGAAAACATTAAAGCAGCAAGAGATAATGGCTATTCTTCCTGGAAGAGAAATGCAGAAGAATAGTGAAATATTTTTAAATGTATAGAGGATCTGTCTGATGATTATGGGAGACAGAAGTATAATAACTGTTGTCTTACCACTTGTTTGCAGGCTACGGATTTCATTTAAATGGATGGTACGAGCGTTTTCTGGTTATTTGGCTACAGATCAGCTCTTGCTTCTGTGGGACAGAATCCTGGGATACAACTCTCTAGAAATTCTTGCTGGTAATTGAATTATTTTTACTCAATGTGTTAAGTCTGGGTGGGTATAAGGCAAATACATGTTGACTTCAATGCGTTTTGTGACAAAAAGAAAAGAGTTGCTCTTTGAATGCCATGTCAAAGAGTGTAGCTTTTAGAAAACTAGAATTGCATAAACACTGCATTTCTAACAAAAGCATGCGAGATAATTTAATTATTATTTTTTTATGATAGCACTCCAAAAATGCCAACCACTCCCTGAACAGAACATAGGGTGTTCTCCCAGCTTCAGCAGTAACAATAAATGAGTTCATCACCTCTCACAAAACACAGGATTCGTGTTAGTCATTTATGGCAATTATTTCTTCAGTAGTTATCACAACTGAGACTTCCCCTGATTTTGCTGGACTACTTCTTTCAAAGTCCCATCTTTTAAGAGACCTCGACAGTTTTGTAATTACCTTTTATAAAGAGAATGATGTCCTAAGATTTATTAAAAGTTTAAGATGGGGGTTCTAAAGATGACTTGTATTGTCAGTTGGGTCAGTTTTTAAATATGGAGTAGGTGAAGAGAAAAGGTTTTGGTTCCATTTGTACCTATGATACAGCTAATGAGATGTAATTATAGGAGATAGTATAAAACAAATGAACCTTTTTTAAAAAATGTTATGTAATATTTACAACTGAAATATTGCTATTAAAATTATTGTTTTGAAATTAATTTGTTGCAAATCACCCTGTCCCATTTAATTAAAAAGCTATTCATCTTCACTTCAAGCATTTTCACTCAGACTTTTCTGACAGAACGTTGTGGTTTTCCTGTGCACTTTAAGAAATGGCCAAGCGCACGGACACACAGCCACCCACCCTTTATCGTTCTTCAGAATCAAAATAATTACTCTGAGGGAGTGAGAATGGGCGTTTTACATCCAGCTTCATTCTAACCGCTAATTAACAGCTCAGCAACTTCAATATTGGGCATTTTCTTGCAGTCCTGGCAGCTGCTGTGTTTGCTTTCCGAGCAGTCAACCTGATGGAGGTGACATCACTGGCCGCAGCCGAAGTAAGGATAAGTTTCAGTTGGAGGAGATTGAAATAGTTTCTGATGCTTTGCCAACGAGAGTAACTCAAGCTTCACATGGCACGTGGTACATAGTGCAAATCTTGCTGCCTGAATTCTTACCTTAGATTAAAAAAAAAAAAACCAAAAAAACAACCCCTAGGAAATGGTGAACACACACAGTACATAACACTGCTTTCCTGGAGTAAAAAGAAAGAAAAGAGTATATTTGCTGCAAAAAAAATGCAACGTTAACAAATTATTTTGCACAATGGGATTTTTTTTTTCCTCTTTTAATATAGAATTATATTTTGTGGGATATATTATTTTTGAAATACTGTGGAGGGTTGTATCTTTTTTTTCCTCTGCATTTTAATGTAGTTGCTTCTGTGGTTTTTGGATATCATAAAAATTTTACGAGATTATTTTCGTCAACATTGAGTCTGAAATTTCACTGCGAGTAGGGTCATTTCACAGATGGGAAATGAAGAAAATGAAGTCATTAAGGTGAAGATTATTACTGTTTATCTCTAGTAATGAGTTAAAATGTATTTTTCCCACAAATCTGGTGATGTTTTTTTTTTTTTCAAACTTTGAGAGCTTATGATGGCTCGCTCTTCTTTTTTTTTTTTGTTTTAACATCACGAGAAGATGTTGACTATTTGAGTCATTACATTGGACTTACTTCACAAGTACTAGCCAAGCCACAGGATAAGGATTCTTAATTCCCAATTATTTTTAGAAGCGAGTTGAAATGTTAGACCCCTTATTCACCCATGATGCCATGTATACTTGAAGTAATGCTAATGGCTAAAATAAAGTTACTCGGTTCCTATATGTAAACATGCTTTTTCTTTGAAGTGTTAGAATGAAAAATTAAGGCATTCTTTAATTAATAAGGCATTCTGCATGCTGACATAAAACAGCATCATTTGTTCTAGCCAGGTCTGAATCTAATTAATGTTAGTATTGTAGTCAGTATTTTAATTTTTTTTTTTTCTGACTTCTTGACTTGCTTTTAAGAAATTCGATTCAAATGTCAAGTTTAACAAGCCTTTTTTTATCTTTTTGATCCCAGGCTGTGCTCGCTGACCTTTCAACCCTGAAAGTTATGCCTCTTCTTCAGATCTTCTTGTTTGCTACCGTCACTTGAGCTGCTCCGACAACGCTGGTACTGCGGTTCCAGGCTGTCGTGAGAAGCTCATCATCAACTATGCAATGTCTGCATAAAACCAAAATTAAACTGTATGTATAATCCTACCTTAGAAATCATGACCTTAAAAGCTGAAAAGCCTTTTCTAGCTGAAAAGGGTGAGTTTGCACAGGAACATGTGCAGTGCATGCTACTGAACTTCCCCCTAACGGCAACGGCTAGTACTTGTACATTGGGAATGGCTACTCGGGAAAACAAACGACATGAATCAGTGTCTGCAACGCATGTAACATTAAATTAAATAAAGTAACTCTAATTCGTCATCTGAGCGTTGTGGTGTTGATGTCAGCAGTGCAAAGGCTCTCTTTTATTATGAAATGACTTCTTTGAGCTGACGGCTTAGAGGATATCAGCTCAAATACCATCAATTGAGGAAACAACAATATTTTAACTTGCAGGAATTTTTTCTCGTTTTCTGAGAAAAAGCTGGGATCATTCAGCAGTTCTGCTCTCTCTCTCATATATTCTTCACAGAAAGTCTTCCTTCTCACGTCAGCTACTTCCATTTGTTCTTTTTCACGTACAGAGACGTAGTCACGCGTTCCTCGTTCATCTCCAATTAGGAATACAGCTCTCTCGGGCGTCTTCTAAAGCTCCTACCCGGCGTCCCATCAAAGGCCCCGTGTCGTAAAGCACGTTCCCCCTGCAGAGAAGGCCAGAGCACGGCTTCCTTCAGGACGTGTTGGAGCCAGTCCTCACACGAGCCAAAACATTCCCCGGAGAGCGATGCCAGGAGCCCTTTCGCCGTGCCCCGGCTCCCTCGCGGGGGGAGCAGCTCTGCGACGCCGCCAGTTCTCCAGCCTTCTCCGATTCACCAGCTCCAGCTGCCCTGCGGAATCCAAACTGGTATCGATGTGTGACGGATTGTCGCTGCGCTGTCGGGCTGGCTCAGCCTCCCTTACCTTTGCCTGAGGCCCTCCAGCTTTTTTCCACTGGTTTAACAACCAACGTCGGAATCGATAATCTGATTTGATTAAGCGTATCTTAATACCTGAAAAAAAGGATCGCAATCACGGAATCATAGAATGGTTCGGGTTGGAAGGGACCTTAAAGATCAAGTTCCAACCCCCCTGCCCTGGGCAGGGACACCTCCCACCAGACCAGGTTGCTCAAAGCCCCATCCAGCCTGGCCTTGGTATTAATTTAGAAATCATGACCTTAAAATTCTTACAATCAAAAGAATGTAATGGGTAATAGAGCCACTGTGCTTGCCGTGGGACTTCTGTCTTCACTGAAGTTCCATACGTGTTGGTGTCATCATTTGTCACCCACACTGAACGTGTGGCAGTGAAACATGAATCCATCGTGGTTCTGCTCAGACGTTGCCTGTGAAGTGATCTAAGCTGTAGCCTCAGACGGGGTTATGAGCTTCACGTCTGAGATTCTTCGTGTCGCTGTCGGGATAATGCAGTAAGAAAGTTACTGAAAGAAGGGAGATTTAGGTGAGATCTCAGGAAGAAATTCTTTGCTGTGAGGGTGGTGAGACACTGGAAGAGGTTGCCCAGAGAAGCTGTGGCTGCCCCATCCCTGGAGGGGTTCAAGGCCAGGCTGGATGGGGCTTTGATCAACCTGGTCTGGTGGGAGGTGTCCCTGCCCATGGCAGGGGGGTTGGAACTCCATGATCTTTAAGGTCCCTTCCAACCCAAACCATTCTGTGATTCTGTGAAGTTACTGAGCTTTTACAGATTGCCAGTGAATTTATAAGGCTGATTTTAAAAAGGGTGAAGTTGTGGACTCAGTGTGATCACTTTTTAAAGAAGAACCCAACTGCTTAGCAGGTAGGACGTATTGAATGAGAATATTTGGGGAAATTTTGTTCTGGATGACAAATTTCATCTTTTCCTTAATATTTGCAAGAAATGGTTTAACCAAAGGCTTTTCTATGACATTTAGTTAAAAAGAGGACACGAGTGACAGCTTTTATCTTTACAGGAAGTATTATGCTGTTTTATAGATGGGGAATGGAGGCATGGAAAGATTAAGTGATTTGCTAAAGATTACAGAGTAAATTCCTGAACGAGGTGATCAGTCTCTGCTTGCCTCAATTCCTGCTTATCCTTGGGGATGCTCAGTTTGTGCGTTAACCACAGGACCGTACCTCACCTCCAGAACAGCACGTGATGCACATCTACCTCTAAAAATGCAGCATTTTTGCGCTTTTTAAAAATGGGTAAGATTGGGTAGCAATTTAGAAATGATAATGTCACGAAGCAGTCACATGGGTTGTGGCTCAGTAAGGTCATTACAAGGTTGCCATGGCTTCTTAGGGAATTAAAAGTATTTACTAAATAGCAGGGGAGATTCCCTAGAGGCCTGGTGACCCTCTAATTCCCATCGCTCTCTGCAAGTGCCAGGTGCAGAATCTGAACATCACCCTGACCCGTTCCATACTGGGATCCTTGAGCAGCACTTTTGCTCCTCTTTGTTTCATTTCCAATAGTTTTCAAAATGTTACAAGTAGGGGGAGATAGAGACTGTTGGGTTCTAGCTTGAACAAGCAGTTCGAGGAAAACAAACCATATTCTGTTGGTCACAGAATCGTAGAATCCCCAGCCTGGAGTGTGTGTCCAGCTTTGGACTCCACAGCATCAAAAGGTCATGGACCTGTTGGAGTGGGTCCAGAGGAAGCCGCAAAGATGCTCAGAGGGATGGAGCCCCTCTGCTGTGAGGCCAGGCTGAGAGAGGTGGGGTTCTTCAGCCTGGAGAAGAGAAGGCTCCAGGGAGACCTTAGAGCCCCTTCCAGTCCCTCAAGGGGCTACAGGAGAGATGGGGAGGGACTCTTGATCAGGGAGGGGAGCCATAGGACAAGGGATAATGGTTTTAAACTGGAAGAGGGGAGATTTAGTTGAGATTTTAGGAAGAAATTCTTTGCTGTGAGGGTGGTGAGACCCTGGAAGAAGTTGCCCAGTGAAGCTGTGGCTGCCCCATCCCTGGAGGGGTTCAAGGCCAGGCTGGATGGGGCTTTGAGCAACCTGGTCTGGTGGGAGGTGTCCCTGCCCAGGGCAGGGGGTGTGGAATGTGATGATCTTTAAGGTCCCTTCCAACCCAAACCATTCTGACTCTATGACTGACAAAATACTGTCTGCTTTCCTTTGACTTGGCATCTTGTTATTTGTCCTGACAACCGTGCGTCTCCCTTGGGTCCCCTCTCCCTTCCCCACTGGAGTTCTTCAGCTCCTCTTCCTGACCTCCCCGCTCCTTTCTCCGGGTGGCTGGAAGGGGACCGTACTGTGGCTACTGTGGGTCAACACGCACCTTTGGCTGGACCACTCGTGCTGGCTGCTCCGTCAGCCGGGGGTGATGCTCTTCTCTGGCTCCAGGGGTAGCCCAACGCTTCAGGGACTGCTCAGAGACACGGGAAGATGCACACACACACGGACATGTAATATAAATTACAGGAGTAATGCGTATAATTGCTTTAAAAGTGAGATTAAGATGAGATTGAAAAATAAATCAGATCGTCTCCTTGGACTTCAACTGCAGTGTTTGATTTTTATATCTTTTTCTAATTCTATTTTTAAAAATTCCTTTTGCTGAGGAGGTCTTGTTTTCATGTTCCCCTCAGTTTCTCATTTTAGTTCCAACACAATATTGTACTGCAGATTCTGGCTGATACTTGTATTTTTAATCTCCTTAGCTTAAATAACACTCACTTAAAATATTGTTTTTAAATATTAAAGTGACTGGTTCCTCTCTTACAGCTCAGAAACTTCTCTTGTAGGTAGAGGTGGTGCTGAGGGACATGACTTAGTGGCGGTTTTGGCAGTGACAGGTTGATGGTTGGACTTGACGGTGTTGTAGGTCCCTTCCAACCTGGGCAATTCTATGATTGAAGTTTAAATTCTTTAACTGTAGAGAGCAGTTCAAACCTGTTGATATCTGGAGTCTGTCCTCTGACTTCCGAATTCCCAAAACTCCTCTTTCATTTTTGCTGTTTTAAGAAACGGTCAGATTTTTGATAACAGAATCATCTCTACATCGATAATGACATTGATTGAAACGGGCTCAGCTGAACCTTCAGTGGCTCAATTTAACCAAATTGTTTTTTTGGGTCCCTTCCTCCCGATCTGAAATCAATATAAACAGACATTTCCGTACCGGAACCAATTGTTTCCATATTTATAGATAAAGATCAATTATTTTTTTTTGCTGCTTACCTTGGGATTCTGGCTGTGGCCTGTCCGAAGGTTTGAAAAATGCCAGAGTAAATAAGCTTGTCTAAAAACATCCCCAAGTTATCATCTCCGTTCAGCACTTCCAAAAATACATTGAAATCTCAGTCTCGGTGGCCGGGCGATGGAACAACTGAACAACTAGGACCGTTTCTGCTTTTTAGTGGAATTTTTTTTTTTTTTTTTTTTTGGTCACGGTAACAAATTTTATTATGGGAAATGGAGGGAGTATGGAGACTGTAAACCAGTTAGATATCCCAGTAAAAGGGAAAGGCTGGAAAGAGGCACCGGTTTAAGAAACGTTTCTGCTTGTTGCCAGAAACCAGCTAAAAAACACATATTCCCGATCATGTGCCTCTTTTACTGTCTTCTAATGAATTTTATAAAATTCTTCCAACAAGGCTGAAGAGATTTCATTAAAGAGGACGGCCGTATAAAGATCAGTTGAGGGGAGAGCAATTTAACGAGCTGCTCATTAACACAACATAAGCCTTTATTTAAAAGATGGTGAAACGTGTTGCGGAACTGTAGGGCTGCATCTTCCGGGAGGAAGGGGAAGAGCCTTTCCATGGATTTTAACAAACTGGTAGAATATTCTGCCTGGTGTTTTGTGTGCGGAACTGGGGGATGGAGGGAGGAGGAGGATGGAGGGAGGAGGAAGAGGATGGAGCTGGGGTGGTGGGAGCTGCCAGGATCTTCCTTTCCCCTCCGAGTCCCTGCCCGGCCACAGGCAGAGGATGCTGCACCATCACTTCCATCCCCAAAGCCCAGACAGGAACCAGCCACCAGCTGAAGACCCCTCCAGAGAAGCCCCCTCCCCAGGAGAAGTGCTGATGGACGACTGTGGTGAGATTGGGTTTGGTTTTTCCTTTTTCTTTTAGAGCTTTAGGACCCAGTACAGGAGGGAAAAAAAAACCCCTTCTGGAGGCTTCAGGCCCCCCCTCCACTGGTTGTGAGGGACCACACGCCTATGAGGGGCTCTGCAAGAACCATGTGTTGTCATAAACAACCACAGAATAATCCGAAATCTCTAGAATCCAGAATAAGCTGTGCTGCTCGTTGAAATCGCCCCAAGGATTATGGGTTTGTTTTTTTTTTTCCCTGCCCTCTTTGTGCTCGGCTTTTTCAATACCTGAACAAAACCAGGAGAAGGCAGGAGAGGTCGTTTTGAGCCGGAGCGGTTGCGCTCTGCTTTAGAACGGTGTGAAAATCTCTCAGCTTAGTGTTGGGTTTTTTTAATTAGGCAATTAATAGTATAGTATAGCTACCAAATGATGGCCCATTACCTTCAGAGAAGGGTCCCAGGTGTCTCTGCGGGTGACAACCAGTGCAGGTGTTAACGGGGACAGAAGAAATGTGTGGCTAGAGGAGGATGTTCCTCTTAGGTTGAGCAGGCTTTGGAAGGCTGGAACACACAGACGATTGGAACCCAGTCTAATTATGCTAAATAATGACTGGGGATCAGCCTGAAGATAATTAAGGGGGGGAGGGTGGGGGGTGTAATAACTGCTTTTAAGCCAGCTGTGGTTTTTGAGTCTGCATCTCATGAGATGGGGGGCTACAGGAGAGATGGGGAGGGACTCTTGATCAGGGAGTGGAGCCATAGGACGAGGGGGAATGGTTTTAAACTGAAAGAGGGGAGATTTAGATGAGATTTCAGGAAGAAATTCTTTGCTGTGAGGGTGGTGAGACACTGGAACAGGTTGCCCAGAGAAGCTGTGGCTGCCCCATCCCTGGAGGGGTTCAAGGCCAGGCTGGATGGGGCTTTGAGCAACCTGGTCTGGTGGGAGGTGTCCCTGCCCATGGCAGGGGGGCTGGAACTGCATGATCTTTAAGGTCCCATCCAACCCAAACCATTCTTTGATTCTATTTAAGCCCCAGGAGGTTGACCCAACTCTGTGTATCTTCAGACATTGCTGGAGCCAAAGGGGGCGCTCTGGGGTCCATGAAGGACGTAGCGGGGCCTCGATTTGCCTGTATTTCAAAATCAGTGCGTTGTTGGAGCCGTCGGGCTCCTGGTACAGTCAAACAACTATCTCTAGAGAATTTGCTTGATGGAGGGACCACGGCACTTTGCCAAATGACATTGTCTTTGGCTGAACCGCTTGCACAAATTGTTTCTTTTGGGATTATGACCGAAATAAATGAAATATTTAACAAAGGAGTTAACGCTCAATCTCTCCACGGCAAAGCATGCGACCAATTTCTGTGTTTTAAACAAAAAAAAAAAAAAAAAAAAAAAAAAAAGACTGTATCGTGTTGCTAAGAAACAAATTGGCATGTGGTAGTCAAAGACAAAATACGTTACAGCCACATGATATGTTTATGAGGTACCTGATAATTCAGGTTTTATAAGTAGTATGTTCCATGGGTGGTATATTCTAGGATTTTTTTTCTGAAAAGCTCTGCTTAGGATAGTTACGCTTTTAACGAGTCCAATTATAAGTAGTAAATCAGCCCAAATGCATGTTGTAAAAAGCGATATATTTCGTTTTCTATCTTTTCAGAAATTATTATCTCAAATTGTTTGATGTCGAGTGACAGAACATTTTCCCTTTTCTCCTTTTTGTTTTTAATGCTTCTGGGTTACAAAAACATCAGCGTGGCTTTGAAGCCCAGTCCTGGTTCATTAATGTTAACATCAAGTCCTGACTGTGGAAAACTGGCGGCGTTACAGCTTGTGAAGAGAGTTTGGGTCCCTTTTGACATTCCTGTTCGTGGTGAAGAAGTTCTCTCCATAGTTTCCGACATAAAGGCATATTTAGATGTTTCATTTTAGTTTGTGATACGTTTGAGAGATTCTAACCAAAATTCTTTCTGAAGACACCGCAGTTAACTGTCACAGAATGCTATGGGGTTGGAAGGGACCTCTGGAGACCACCTAGTCCAACCCCCTGCCAGAGTAGGTCCACCCACTAATTTAGAGTCATAGAATCGTAGAATGATTCGGGTTGGAAGGGACTGGTGCCCAGTGACAGGACAAGAGGCAACGGGCATAAACTTGAACATAAGAAGTTCCATCTAAACATGAGGAGGAACTTCTTTCCTGTGAGGGTGGCAGAGCCCTGGAAGAGGCTGCCCAGAGAGGTGGTGGGGTCTCCATCTCTGGAGACATTCAAACCCCGCCAGGACATGCTCCTGTGCAACCTGCTCTGGGTGGACCAGCTCTGGCAGAGGGTTGGACTAGATGATCTCCAGAGGTCCCTTCCAACCCCACAGCATTCTGTGATTCTGTGATATTTTTTCCATTGAATAAAGGAATTTATATAAATACTTCATTGTATTTTCCTAGTTCAGAAGCAGGTTATTCTGTTTTTTCACCTCAAGCCTGACGTTCTCATAGATAAGCAATTCTGAGCAGTTCCGTAAAATCTCAGTTCAGCTTGTTGCACTTTTATAAAGACCACCTTTTTTACTATATTATAGCAGAAATAGCCCTTCAAGGATACAGATTTTTTTGTTCGCGAGTTCTGACCAGTTTAATGAAGAATACTCACGGTTGAACTGGCCTTTTTTTCGTTCTGTTTTTGTAGAATTTACTGCAGGTCTCTCAGAAAACTGGACACAACCCAACTGCACCGAGTACCTCCTCAGTGCAAAGGGAAGGCAGCTTTTCATTTTTTTCTAGACTGAATTTTTGCCCCCTTTTTTTTTTTTTTTTTGAAAAGACCGTGCTGAGATGATTAAATGGCAAGGGCACGATGAGTTTCTCGTTCCTGACTTGGGTCCAGACGTTTAAACAGAGAGATGGTTGCTGATACTGCTCGGTAAATCGTTCCAACGCAAACAGGTCCACGCTGTCCGCTCTGCTTTTGGTGGGACGGGGCCATTAAAAGGCAGGGTTATGATGGGACAGAGACATTCTTTCAAGCCTCAGTGGTGTGTTAAGGTTTTAGTGAGGATAAATGCTCCGCGTTTCAGCTTTTTGTTTCCTTCACAATATTAGTTTTCAATTTTCACTGGCCCCCTTATTTCAGTGTGAGTTTACGGGCCACCTATTGGATCTAAAAGGAGGAGCTGTTAGAATTTAAGAAGCACATCACGCTCCCCTTTCCAGCGTAAAAATCCTCGTACGAGGCAACCAGCAGGGGACTATCAGGTGAATGGAGGTGTTTCTGTGCCTCTGCTCTGCTCTGGTGAGACCCCACCTGGAGCACTGTGTCCAGCTCTGGAGTCCTCAGCACAGGAAGGACATGGACCTGTTGGAATGAGTCCAGTGGAGGCTACGGAGATGCTCCGAGGGCTGGAGCACCTCTGCTGTGAGGACAGGCTGAGAGAGTTAGGGTTGTTCAGCCTGGAGAAGAGAAGGCTCCGGGGAGACCTTAGAGCACCTTCCAGTCCCTAAAGAGTCCTACAGGAGAGATGGGGAGGGACTCTTGATCAGGGAGGGGAGCAATAGGACGAGGGGTGATGGTTTTAAACTGAAAGAGGGGAGATTTAGGTGAGATCTTAGGAAGAAATTCTTTCCTGTGAGGGTGGTGAGACCCTGGAAGAGGTTGCCCAGAGAAGCTGTGGCTGCCCCATCCCTGGAGGGGTTCAAGGCCAGGCTGGATGGGGCTTGGAGCAACCTGGTCTGGTGGGAGGTGTCCCTGCCCATGGCAGGGGGGTTGGAACTCGATGATCTTTAAGATCTCTTCCAACACAAACCATTCTATGATTCTATGAACCACCCTGCTTTAAGGAACACCACCCATTGCCGTGGTTGAGGGCTCGCTGTGTTCTCTCTCCAGAAGCTCTGGAGAGATGCCACATCTGCTTCAAGTCTTTATAATTCAGGAAGAATTAACGAGTTGTTTTTTATTGGTCTTGTAGCTAACTGTTTCTCGAGCTTGTCTTTTTCAGATAATAAAAATATCCAATTTGTGTGGCAGGTACCAGTCCTGGAGCAATATTGGAACTTTCAGGTTTGAAGGGTTGCAAATCCTGGTTCCAGGTGAAGGGGAACACGGCTGGTGTTAGCAGAGCTAGTCCCACTGGGAATGCCTCTTTGGAGCCAAATGCCTCTCCCAGTGCCTCTTTAGTCCTTCAAGATTGGTTCTGAAGAACTAGCTGAAGCATAAATATGACAGCAGATAGCAAAGCATGAGGAAAGGCTTACCCATTGCTGCTGGATGTGTGTTCCAACTCTCTAATGCTGTGAGTATTTACCTTTATGGTTGTTTTTCTAGGTGTATCACTCCAGTGAGGCCTCAACGTTATTGGATTCCTGTGTCCCAAGGATGTGATAAGCATATGGAAAAGCATCAGGACAACTTTCTGCTGCTCAGTCCCCAGTGGATAAGAAACAAAATGTCACTCACTTTTTTGTCAAGCTTGATCCTTCCCTTTCCCTTNGACAAGACATGTAGACCAAGATCTAGTTCAACCTCTTTTAGAAGTCTAGGAGTTAAATGACTAAAATACTTTTCCAAGGCTCCCTTTACTGGCAGTGGAGGGAAACAACTGTTTCAAAGGAAAAGTTGTCTGGTTTTAGATGCTTATTTTAGTATGAAATGAACAACCTTCCGGAAGTTGCCGTTACTCTCTATTGAACCATGAACAGCTTCAAAAAAAGAACTGCTAGAACTCATTTCAATAATAGATAAGGAAGTCCTGTACAGGTCACATCAGAGAAAGCTGATGAACTTCACTGAATGCAGAACTTCTTTTGTCCCACCCTTAACCCAAAACTCTCTCAATTTCATGATGAAGGTAAGCCAAGGAATAAAGGAAGTCCAGATCCAAGGAAGTTGTGGATGCCCAGGGAAGTTATGGCTGCCCCATCCCTGGAGGGGTTCAAGGCCAGGCTGGATGGGGCTTGGAGCAACCTGGTCTGGTGGGAGATGTCCCTGCCCAGGGCAGGGGGGTTGGAACTCAATGATCTTTAAGGTACCTTCCAACTCTAACCATTCTATGATGCTAAGACCATGAAAGCTGGTTCAACTCCAGCGCTCAGGGAAGTTTAACCCGTTGGCCACAACCCTCCGAGTCTCACAACCCGCAGAGCGAGCAGGAACAAAAGTGAACCTTAGGTAGTGTTTGGGAAGATGTAAGCAATGGATGACATTTCTGTCTCACTTGTTTTTTGTTGTTTTTCCTGACAAATACAGCTGTTTGTAGCGAGTCGTTATGCCCAATGCCCAAGGTTGTGTCTGAAAGCAGGAAGACAGTGCGTTTGCAATGACCACGTAGTTGAGCATATGGTCTACGATGCCTTTTTTCCTATCACCCAAACCAAAAAAAAAAAAGGAGGTAAAGACAAAATACATGTTCTTTGATTTTCTCAGCAGTACTTTCCGTATCTCCCTCAACTTTCCGGATGGCTTGAGAGTCTCCGTAGAATGGTGCTGTTTATCAAGCCCCGTGTGGCTCACAGCACCCGGCAGTAAGGTGCCACCCGAGCAGTGAGGGCTCCCGAGAGAGCTCCCGTTCACAGGATGTGCCACTCGCCGGCGGGAATTCCAGGAAGCTCTCTTGCTCGCCGTGACCTCGGAGCAGCCATTTCAACCTCCCGCACGCCACCCGACAACGACGACTGTCTTCACCCCACGCGCACCTTCGCCAGGCGTTTTACTCCTATCTGCCAGGGCGCGGATCACCGGAATAAAACCTCTCGCTCCCTCGAGCTCTGGCTCTTGCTCCTTCCAATTCTCAAGCGACAGCTGCTGAACCCTAACATTTATCCCGAATGAACGTACTTAAAGAGGCAAATGATTTCCATTACAAATAATCAATCCGACGGCATTTTTCTGGCCACGCTCATTCAGGTGAAGAGCAGCTCTATAAATTAAGAGCTATAACAAGGCTTCCGCTCCTTATTTAGAAAGGAAAAAAAAACCAATAAATTCATATTCTGAAAGTTACTACTGACATTATTTTTAACGCAACAATCACTTTCCAGCCACTGAGAAGATTTCAACCCATCGCCCAGAACACCAGACCCCATTCTGAACGGTTCCTGCTCCGGGTGAGTAGGAACTTTGTCTCTCCCACTGAAAACATACTCAAACACGCGCCAGGAGTCGCCCTCCAATGCTTGCTGTCATCACCAGGGTGCTAAATTATTATGTCCAAATGATATTTTTTCCAACTCTGACTTTTATTCTGTTTTTTTTTTTCCCCACAGAGTTGGTCAGCAGGGTCGCTGTAAGATAAAAGCTGGTCACGTGCAGAAGTGACTCTCCTCACCTCCTGACTCCAATTTTTTTCCTTGTTTGCCGTCTAACAGGAAGGGAGGGAATTAGCAGACACAAAGCCCTGACTGTCTGTGCTCTAGGTGAGGGTGGATTTAGTGATTTACTGAGATTCAGAGAAGGTGAAAGAAAGATTATGTACATACTGGGATTTCTCTTTGGTTTGGTTTGGGTTTGTTTTTTTTTTTTCATATGGCAATGAAATGCTGTGTACTCCCTTCCCTCTGAGATAGCTTTTATTTTTTTCTTTTTTTTCCTTTTTTTTTTTTCCGTGAGTCATCCCTAGAGCTATCGCTTCTGTGTTGAAATGGGTTGAATTTTTACATTGCTTGAAAACTGAAAGATGACAAGCAAATTATTTTTAGTGCGTGGATTGGTTGTGCAATACTGCTGCTCATTAAGCACCGAGAATCGTTACCTTTGTAATTTAAAGACAGTTTTCTACCCCTCTGCTCTGCTCTGGTGAGACCCCACCTGCAGTACTGTGTCCAGCTCTGGAGTCCTCACCACAAGAAGGACACGGACCTGTTGGAATGAGTCCAGTGGAGGCCACAGAGATGCTCCGAGGGCTGGAGCACCTCTGCTGTGAGGACAGGCTGAGAGAGTTGGGGTTGTTCAGCCTGGAGAAGAGAAGGCTCTGGGGAGATGTTATAATGGCCTTCCAGTCCCTAAAGGGGCTACAGGAGAGATGGGGAGGGACTCTTGATCAGGGAGGGGAACCATAGGACAAGGGGGAACAGTTTTAAACTGGAAGAGGGGAGATTTAGATGAGATCTCAGGAAGAAATTCTTCCCTGTGAGGGTGGTGAGACACTGGAACAGGTTGCCCAGAGAAGCTGTGGCTGCCCCATCCCTGGAGGGGTTCAAGGCCAGGCTGGATGTGGCTTGGAGCAACCTGGTCTGGTGGGAGGTGTCCCTGCCCATGGCAGGGGGTTGGAACTCGATGATCTTTAATGTCCCTTCCAACTCTAACCATTCTATGATTCTATCTACAAATGAACAGAGTGTGACTTTACCAGGGCTGTAAAATTGCCACAGCCAAAGCCTTCTTCAAATTTAATGCGATGTCTTGACTTTTACAGTCTGGCAATCAATTTTTGTGGAAAAAAAAAAAAAGCTACAGTGAGGTGTGCTCTGAGAAGATGAGATGAGGGGAGGAACTGAGTCACATCACGATCTCGAAGTCTGTCCCTTGGTGGTTTTTTATATACTTCTGATCACCTTAATCTGTAATGGTATTAATTTCCACAAGTGTTTTTGTGTTACTCTCCAGTGTCCCTTAACTGTCAAAACACTTAACGACCCATCGCTTTGTTGTACTCTAATTGATGTGCCAAATAATATTGAGTCAGAATAGCAAGATCCCTGCTCCCCCATCGCCAGGAAGATTGAGTCCTGGCAAGCTGTTTGGCTCCTGCTACGGATTCCAGAAATCCAAGTGCTGCCTGAAATACTTTATTCACTCGTTCTGCCGTTGTTTCCCTTCAGATTTGGGATCTCCGGATGCGCCTCCAGATTTTCTGTAAACAGAATGAGTCTTTGTTTATTTTTTTTGAAATAAACAGAATCCAGCCACAGTCTGCCCGGCCAACGTCTTCTAGCAGGAATGGCATCTCCGTTCCCATGAAGAACTCAACAAATCGAAAAAAGCATAAGCAAAGCTTCCATGCAAACAGCAGATTCAGCTGCGGTGAACATTTGCTGAACATTCTGTATTTTCCAAGACTTTTAAAAATATTTGTACTTTACTCTCTACGTGTTATAGAAGAAAAAAAAAAAATCTTCTGCAATACTAGTGGCAATACCCATTGAAAAAAAAAATATCTAAAATTAGAAGATCTAATCAAATAGTTCTTTGTGGATCTACAGCCCTAGTTTGCAGTTGATGACTGCTCCTTCTCACTGATGGAAGGAGATTTTGTCATTCTAGCAGCATTTCAGGCTATTACCAGGCAATTTGCTCGTTTGGCAGATACCTAGACTCTTGCTCATCGATGAGAAGATCATAAGGGCTAATGCTCTCATCAGATAAGGAAAACGTTTAATTCACTTCTGTTCTTTCAGTTTCGATTTAATTATTGGACCGAGATAACATCTATGGCCCATAGTGTCTTAGTCCATCAAGGGCTGGGAGCACAGCACCGCTTAAAATGCTTGGTATAGTTTCCTCCTGAGGTAAGGGCTTTCCCTCCTCAAAACATAAACTTCACAAACTGAGAAACAACTGAAAAGGGGTTCCAAGACTGATCCTCTTACCCTGGCAAATGGAAAGCCTATTAAATTCCACCTTCATTTCAGATTTTATCAACATGTGACATTACAGAACTAGAAAGTTGCAATTAGTTTGTGGTTTTTTGTTTTTGTTTGTCTTTAATATAATTTGGGTTCAGTTATAACTCCCCTAATCAAGAGAAGACAATTGAATTTCGCTCTCAAGCCTGTTCAAAATGATTGTTTCTTTTCACAGCATTTGTAGAATCAAATGCTTTTTGGACAATTTGCCAATAATCTAGTGGCCATTGCTTATTTGAATTTACATTAATTTACTGCCAGTTTGTATTTGCATTGGTTTTTAATAAATAAATCTGATGGCATTAATTTCCACCTGAGGTTTTGCTTATTATTTCTAACTCTTCTGTTATGTGACTTTCCATCATTTTTTTTTTCCCAGTTTGTACTTTGTTTCTCTTTCCCACACCAGGTTTCTTTCTCCTTTGTTATCATCAGCCTGTTTCTATACCTGATTAATAGTTTTCCTCTTGAGTCCTCACATCTCCCCAGACCATCCTCAACTTGTAGTTTGGAGAGACTGTAACTAGCACCAAATAGCGGTAAAAGCTTTTTTCCCCCTTTTTATTCTACTGTTCAAAACTGCTTCTAGGGGGTTTTAGGACCAGCAAAATATATGTATTGGAAAGAACTGTGGGCATGAAACAACTGTGAAGACCGACAAGCTGAGAGAGTTGGGGTTGTTCAGCCTGGAGAAAAGAAGGCTCCAGGGAAACCTTAGAGCCCCTTCCAGTCCCTCAAGGGGCTACAGAAGAGATGGGGAGGGACTCTTGATCAAGGAGTGGAGCCATAGGATGAGGGGTAACGGTTTTAAACTGGAAGAGGGGAGATTTAGATGAGATCTCAGGAAGAAATTCTTTGCTGTGAGAGTGGTGAGGCACTGGAAGAGGTTGCCCAGAGAAGCTGTGGCTGCCCCATCCCTGGAGGTGTTCAAGGCCAGGCTGGATGGGGCTTGGAGCAACCTGGTCTGGTGGGAGGTGTTCCTCCCCGGGGCAGGGTGTTGGAACTCGATGATCTTTAAGGTCCCTTCCAACCTAAACCATTCTATGACACCAGCTGTGAAGTTCTCCTCACGTCTTCTGGGTTCTTCTTAGGTTGGCTAACCGTGCATGGATTTTGGATGTGCTTCTTTGTAGCCTTGAGCAGCTGATAGTGATCAGTGTTTCCATCCTGTCCCAACTCTATGAGTCATCAGGATTTCTTCATTGCTCTTTTTCTCCAGATCTGGGTGTCCTGTGACACTTCATGCAGATATGCTGGGGTCTTGATGACCTGCTAATTTGTGTACCATTAGCACAGGGGAATGTTGAGAGCCCTTTTGCTGCTGTGTGCTGGGTATGGTGTCCCCACGCCCAGACATCACCCTTTATTCTCCATTCACACCAATTCCAGCCTGTCTACACCCAGGAGTAAAGAAAACGATCTAAACTGTTTTGATCACAGTACTAACCCTAAGAACCACAGGCTTTGCTGCTGCATGGGGTACATGACCTGGTGATGAAGGACCAGGAAAAGGCTGAGATGCTCAAACTCCTCTTTCCCTTCTTCTTTAGTAGCAAGGTCAACCCTCAAACCTCACAGATCTCTAGGCCTAGTGGAAAATTTTGCAGGAGAAGACTACTACTACCAGCTGTAGAGGAAGGCTGAATTAGGGCCTCTGCAGCAAACTGGGTTTTTCCAAGTCCTCAAGGTTGGACAGGAGGTATCTATGAAGGCGCTGAGGAAGCTGGCTAATGTCATTGTGCTGATTCCTATCACCTTTGAAAGGCTGTGGCAACACAATGGGATTTCCAGTTAAAAAAGCAAATGTCACATCTATCATCAAAGTAAGGGGCAGGAAACTACAGGACAGTCATCCTTACTCAGCCGTTCTCTCAGAGAATGGAAGCAGATCTTTCTGTCAGCCATTTCCGGGATGAGGAAGGACAAGAAATTGATTTGGGAAATCCAGCACGGTTCTACCAACATGATTGGCTTCTATGATGGGATTATTTGGTCTATGGTTGTGGTGATAAAAGCAACACACATTGATTTCATCAAGGTTTTTGCCACAGTATCCATAGTGTCATTGTAGTCCAGTAGGGGAGGTATGGGCTGTGGAGTCAGGGAGTGGAGCCATAGGACAAGGGATAATGGTTTTAAACTGGAAGAGGGGAGATTTAGATGAGATATAAGGAAGAAATTCTTTCCTGTGAGGGTGGTGAGACCCTGGAACAGGTTGCCCAGAGAAGCTGTGGCTGCCCCATCCCTGGAGGGGTTCAAGGCCAGGCTGGATGGGGCTTGGAGCAACCTGGTCTGGTGGGAGGTGTCCCTGCCCATGGCAGGGGGGTTGGAACTCCATGATCTTTAAGGTCCCTTCCAACTCAAACCATTCTATGATTCTGTGATTCTATGACTGGATTAGTGGACAAGGTGGGTGGAAATGAGTGAGAATCACTGTACTCAAAAAGTAGCAGTCAACAGTCCAAAATGAAACTGGCACGTGGTTATGAGTAATGGTCCTCAGGGCTGAGTAGGCAGGGTAAGACTAGATGACCTCTAAAGGCGATAAATGATGCTGTGATCAGACCTTATCACAGGCCTCAGCAATATTTGGTTCCTCATATTGAAACCACAAGTCATTTACGTTTCTGTGGATCAACGGGTTAGGCTGCAGCCCACGTTTGGTGCCTTCCTTGATTCCGAGCTTACGCAGCTGAGCCTGTGTGATGTGAACTGATGATGCATCCAGGGGTGTTTCTATTTAACATCCTTCTCACCAGCAATCTTCTCCTAAGGTGCCTTCACCAGCAGTGACCTCTCCCCGTAATGATTGAAACCAATCCATTCTGTGCCTTCTGATTTGGGGTCTTATGGTTGAGAGCAAGAGGTGAAAATGAGCCGACCTTGCAGGAGGATTTTTAACAAGGATCTTGTTCTACTCCAGGCCCACAGCATTGTCACTGAAGGGCTGTTAGTGTCCCCATCTCACATGGTATTTCACTACAGGACTTGTGCACTCCACTCGACCTCTAGTCTGCCCTGGTGAGGCCCCACCTGGAGCACTGTGTCCAGTTCTGGGCTCCCCAGTTCAAGGACAGGGAACTGCTGGAGAGGGTACAGCAGAGGGCTAAGAAGATGAGGAGGGGCCTGGAGCATCTCTCTTAGGAAAAGAGGCTGAAGGGCTTGGGTCTTTTTAGTCTGGAGAAGGCTGAGGGGGGATCTGATCAATGCGTATAAATACTTCAAGGTGGGTGTCAGGAGGATGGGGGCCAGTCTTTTTTCAGTGGTGCCCAGGGACAGGACAAGAGGGAATGGGCACAAACTTGAACATAGGAAGTTCCACCTAAACATGAGGAGGAACTTCTTCACTTTGAGGGTGGCAGAGCCCTGGAAGAGGCTGCCCAGAGAGGTGGTGGAGTCTCCTTCTCTGGGGACATTCCAAACCCCACCTGGACACGTTCCTGTGCAACCTGCTCTGGGTGGACCTGCTCTGGCAGGGGGCTGGACTAGATGATCTCCAGAGGTCCCTTCCAACCCCCTCTGTGACACATCCTTTGACTCCAGTGGCTTCCAGTTAAAACAGTTCACACTCGCCCAAGAAACTTGCCTCTCCCACGTGCCCTTCAGGTGCCTCTCTCTTTGTATTTTAAAATTAATGAATTAATTAAATTAACAGCTGGTTTCTTTGTTTCCCTCTGGGGAATTTACTCTGCTCCAGCTCCCCTCCCTGAAGTCAAACATCACCGAACAAGCTTTCATAAGATGCGGGGCCTTTCATTGTTCTCTTTGCACAAGATCTGGTCAGATACCGTTGGTCTTTAAAGGCTGTTGTGTTCGGCCAAGAGAAACGATAAGGCCATGCACAGACTCCCCGATTCCAACAATTCATTAGGTTTAGACAAGTTTTCTAAATCTTCATATGGTGTATGGCTAGTTGAAAGTTTTGTGGGTGGGATTTTTTTATGGGTTTATTTTTATTTTTTCATTAAAAAATATGTTTCAGCTGGGACGGAGTATTCACGCCATAACTATGTTGCTAGAGAAATTATTTCCTGCTTTTTCTAGTTCTATAAAAATTTCACAGTCAGCTTTCTGGATTCTGCTGAGCCGTAGAAGCAGCTCATGCCACTCCACTTTACCCTCCTTTCTTCCGTAGGATTTATGGAGCGGGGAAAGGCTTTTCTCAAGACTTTTCAAATAGATTATCTTATTTCTTAGGTGATTCTCATCACCTGAGCTTCTTCCATCCATTGTGCATCATTTTATCTTGTATCGGATATCTGAGATACTGGGTTGGATTTGGTCCTTAAAGGTGGTGTTAGTCTTGGTTAAACGACTCCAAACAGACTGGTTGAAAAACTCCGCAGATTTCGACAGGACAAAGCATTTTAGTTTTATATTTTATTCCCATTAGGTGGCTTGACGGAAACATCTTAAGCTAAAGTTTTTTGGGGTGGTTTTTTGGGGATTGTTTCACCGAGGTCCTAAACATAGTTTACTCAGGGTTTAATTTCTGTGAGGGCTGTTTTCACAGAATTGCAGCATGATATGGGGTTGGAAGGGACCTCTGGAGATCATCTAGTCCAACCCCCTGCCAGAGCAGGTCCCACAGGAATGTGTCCAGGTGGGTTTGAATGTGTCCAGAGAAGGAGACTCCACCACCTCTCTGGGCAGCCTGTTCCAGGGCTCTGCCACCCTCAATGGAAAGAAGTTCCTCCTCATCTTTAGGTGAAACTTCTTATATTCAAGCTTATGCCCGTTTCCTCTTGTCCTGTCACTGGGCACCACTGAAAAAAGACTGGCCCCATCCTCTTCACACCCACCCTTTTGGTATTAATAGGTGTTGATCAGATGCCCCCTCAGTCTTCTCTTCTCCAGACTAAAAAGACCCAAGTCCCTCAGCCCCCCCTAGATGCTCTAGGCCCGTCTTCATCTTTGTAGCCCTCTGTTTTCTTCATTTTGGTTGTACAGGATGAGAGTTAAACAATTTATTATTATTATTAATATTAATATTTGCTCTGCCAGGGCTGTAGCAGGCACTGCACCCAAACTTTTTCCTCACATCCCTTGCCTTTCGGGAGCTCCCCTGAGGTGCTGTGAAGGACGCACTTCACTGACTCCCAGGGCTCGTTTTCTCCCCCCCAACCTATAGCTAAAACCTTATTTTGAGATTTTTTTTTTTTTTTAACCTTTCCCGCACCCTCAGGGCTGAGTGACCGGCCCTGAAGCCGAGTGGTGGTGGTGGGGTTCTGCCATACACCGACCCCCCAGGGGAGGGCTGGCGGGGCAGGGGGAGGACGACACCGAGTGAGGGCTCCCTGAAACAGGGGGACACAGGGCTGAGGGCTCCCTGAGGGAGGAACACGGGGCTCAGAGCTCCCCGAGGTAGGGGGACACGGGGCTCAGAGCTCCCCGAGGCGGGGGGACACCGAGCCGAGGGCTTCCCGAGGCAGGGCGACACCGAGCTGAGGGCTCCCTGAGGGACGAACACAGGGCTGAGGGCTCCCTGAGGCGGGGGGACACCGAGCTGAGGGCTCCCTAAGGCAGGGGGACACGGGGCTGAGGGCTCCCTGAGAGGGGGACACCGAGCCGAGGGCTCCCTGAGGTGGGGACACTGAGCTGAGGGCTCCCCGAGGTAGGGGGACACGGGGCTGAGGGCTCCCCAAGGCAGAGGGACACGGGGCTGAGGGCTCCCTGAGGTGGGGGGACACGGGGTTAAGGGCTCCCTGAGGTGGGGACACCGAGCTGAGGGCTCCCTGAAGCGGGGGGACACGGGGCTGAGGGCTCCTTGAGGGGGGGGGACACGGGGCTGAGGGCTCCCCAAGGTAGGGGGATACGGGGCTGAGTGCTCCCTGAGGGATGAACACGGGGCTCAAGGCTCCCTGAGGTGGGGACACCGAGCTGAGGGCTCCCCAAGGCAGAGGGACACGGGGCTGAGGGCTCCCTGAGGTGGGGGGACACGGGGTTAAGGGCTCCCTGAGGGAGGAACACGGGGCTCAAGGCTCCCTGAAGTGGGGACACCGAGCTGAGGGCTCCCTGAAGCGGGGGGACACGGGGCTGAGGGCTCCTTGAGGGGGGGTCACCGAGCTGAGGGCTCCCTCAGGTGGGGCGACACGGGGCTGAGGGCTCCCCAAGGTAGGGGGATACGGGGCTGAGGGCTCCCTGAGGTGGGGACACCGAGATGAGGGCTCCCTGAGGTGGGGACACCGAGCTGAAGGCTCCCCAAGGCAGGGGGACACGGGGCTGAGGGCTCCCTGAGGTGGGGACACGGAGCTGAGGGCTCCCTGAAGCGGGGGGACACGGGGCTGAGGGCCCCCTGAGGTGGAGACACCGAGCTGAGGGCTCCCCAAAAGGTGGGCGCAGGTGCCGCCGCGACCACCCGGTTCCTCTCAGCGACCCGCCACCGTCCCCTCCCTCCCTCCGCGGTGACGTCACCGCGCGGTGACGTGTCCGGCGGGCGGCGCGGCGGCCGCCGGAAGCGGCGGGAGGCGGCGTGTGGAGGCCGGCGTCTGAGGCGGGTCGGTGCTGCCGGAGCCGGGGCAGCGTCGCAGTTCCAACCCCTTCCTTCCTTCCTTCCCCTTCTTTTCTTCCTCGCTCCTCGGCAGCGGCGGTACCCATGAGCAGGCTCCGAGCGCCCGGCGGGCGGCCGGTGGCGGCGGCAGCGGCGGTCACCACCCCGGTGCCGACCTGCCTGCTTCTGCTGGGGTTGCTCCTGCCCGCCGCCGCCGCCGGCGGGGGATGCCAGGTGGAGGCTGCGGACATCGTCGGTGGCCGGCGGGGAGGACGGGGAGGAGGCGCTTCTTCCTCCACCACCTCCTCCTCCTCCTCCTCCTCTGCGGCGGAGGCGGTTGTGGCAGGTAACGGCTCCCGCGCGTGCCGCCGGCGGGGCGGAGCGGGGAGGGGGGGGGGGCATCCCTCCGGTGTTGCGGTGTGTGTGAGTGTGTGTGTGTGTGGGGGGGATAACGGACAGACCCCAGCGGTGCTACCGGGCGCCTCCGAGCCGCCTCCCCCCCTCCGCGGTGCGGCTCTGCAGAAAGGAGGGAGGAGGGGGGTGTCTGTCCGGCGGCTGCGGCGGCGGCACTGCGGTACAGCCCCCGCCGGGGCCGGCCCGCCCGGCCCTCCCTCCCTCCCTCCCCGGGAAGGAGCCCCCGCCGCCCGCAGGATATCGGGCAGGATCCTGTTGAATAGCGATATTGTTGAGAGCCGGAGCCGCCGCTTCCGCCTGGCCGCCCTGAGGTGCCGCCCGGGCGGGTTGGTGTTTGGGCTTCCCCCGGCCCTCAGCCCGGCCGGCTCCCGGGCTCCATCCATCCCGGCGGGGATGATGATGATGATGGGGGGGGGGCTGCAGGCCACCGGGAGGGGGGGACGAGGGGAGACCCCCCACCCACCCACCCAGCGAACTCGCGGGTCCTGCCGTATGGTTGCGGGGCTCCCAGAGACAAAGATATCCATCCCCTGGCCTCAGAGAAGGGGGGGGTTAGGTCTCCAGAAAAGCTTAGAAAGCTTTTTTGACCTTCACTTTATTATTATTATTATTATTCACTTAACTATTAGGCCGGGCTGGATGGGGCTTTAAGCAACCTGGTCTAGCGGGAGGTGTCTCTGCCCAGGGCAGGGGGGTTGGAACTGGATGATCTTTTAAGTTCCCTTCCAACCCAAACCGTTCTATGATTCCATTCTATGGTTATTATTTTTTAAAGTTAATATATTCATACTACAGCGCTTAATGCACACGGTAACGCCTGCAGTTAGAAGCGATTTGCACCCAAAGCATGTAAAATAATTAATTTCCGCAGGCTTTGACGGTTCCGAGTCGCTTCTACGTGTTCTTAATCAGGCTAGTAATGAGCAGGGGGAAGCTTTACGGGCTTTTGACTGTTTGCTTCGGAAAATGGGATTTGTATCTTCGGAAACACTGGAAAAACATTTAGAAGTTTGCCCTGTCTCGTAATGGGCGTTTCAAAAAGCTCTCTAATTGGCGAGAGTATGCAGAAGGTGGAAGAAGGAAGAAAAAAAACCCCACACCCCACAAAGGTAGTGTGGGTTTCTTATCAGAAAAAACCCCAAAAGCTTCTGATGGTGTTTGGAATAGTATTGATATCCTGAGCTAGGCTTCCTGAATTTCAGTGGGTGAAACAGTTGTGGGTTTCTTCTCAACATGACGCTTTAAAACGCTGAAGTTTCATTATAATTAATGAAACTTCCAGGGTGTTCCTGAAAATTACTCTTGAGCTGGAGATGTAAGGCTGCATGATCTGGCGATCTTGTTTGAGGACACGGCGTTTCTAAAACCTAAATTGTCCAATCTGTTGGCTCGCTGTATAAACTAAGGAAGTTGGAACATCCGCAGCCTGTGAAGCAGCAGTCGTGCCTCCCAGGGGTGTTGAGAAAATGCTGTGTTGGAACAGCTTTTTTTTTTTCCTTTTTTTTTTTTTTTTTCAGACCATAATTAATCTGGTTGTAGGTGGTATTAAACGGTTCTTGCTATGTATAGTGCTGATGCTCTTTACATCTTGTGCTTAACCGATTTGATGTGTCAGTCTACATTGGGAAAAGTAATTTTTTTTTAATATTTTACGGACTGTAGAAGTACTGAGGTGCTTGTCAGCTGTTGTGGTGCTCCCTCCCTCCACCCCAGTAGTGAATCTGGTGGAGGAATACAGTGATTTGAGAAATCCAACCTGTTATAAGTGGATTTATTATGTTACATGACAGTGTGGTCTGGAAAATACATATGAGCCAGAGCCAGTTTTAGTTTTTAGGAGGTTTTTAACGTAGTTCCATGTTCATACACTTGATAAATACGGTGTTTCAATTGATCATGTAAGTTGTTTGGTAACTAACCCCCAAATAGTTTTAAATTACTCTTTGCAAACCTAGAAGAACTCTTGAAGCTTGGGAGAAGACCAGGTGATGTGTTCAGGGGGTCATTTCTAGTCATATTAGCTATCACTCTTAAAAGATAAAACTTGTTGATACGCCTTGGGAGTTAGGAGGGATTGCCGACAAGCATCTGGAGAAGAATAGAATAAACTTTAAATTCAGTCGTTTTGATAGGTTTGAGAAGTACAATCCAGAAGATAAAAAGCTGCTAAGTATGAAATGCTGGGCTCTCAGACGCTCAAGTCGAGGTGTATGGGCAGCACAGCACAGCTGTAGGGAAGAATGCTTGGTCACAAATTGCTCGGAATAAGCAACATGATGCAGCTGGCAAAAGTGGGTGCTATCCTGGGATATGTTGATCCGGTGTAAATTCCAGAAGGCTTTTATTTTTCCTTCTTTTTAATTGCACTTGTGTGTCTAGTCATGAGTATTAAACAATCCAAAAAGTACAGAGGAAAGTAGCAAAGTGGATTGAGAGGCTCAGAATCTATGACCAATTAAATAAAAAAATTGCTTTATTTTGGGGGATGGAAAAGGCTGTGGGGGGTGTGTATGTAAGAAATAGTTCACAGAAGCATCTTGATTTTTTTTTTTTTTTTAAAAAAAACCAACTCTTCCGTTTGCTCTGTGGTTAAGACGTAGATTAAGAGGAAGTAAGCTGTAGTGGGTGAGATTTAGGTTAAATACAGGCTGGAAAGTTTTCACCTATAACAGTCAAATGACGTAGATTGTTCAACAGGTTCCCATTATTGGAGGCTCTTATTGGATTAGAGAAGATGCTGGCAAAGATAATCTAGACACTTGACAGAAAAGGAATGTATGATGAATTTTAGGACTAGGAACGAGCCTAAAATTCTGCTATATTTCATTAGATATTCAGGGATTTACTTAATTGTTTATATAAATTATTGTTACTGTCATCTTCCTATCTATATGCGCCTTTTTAATGGTTATTTATGAATGACAGCTGTATATGTAACATCTGACACTGTGCTGAAGGTATTTAGTCACGCTTATGAAAATCAGATCAACAAAACCATGTTTCTACTGGTTGGAACACCATGAGGCTATTTTCTATTCATTCCAGCTCTGCTCCTTCACTACTTAATTTGGTAGAAAGTTTTAAGGAACCTTCTGTTCTGAGCCTGAAGATAACACTGGCTTTTCACATTCAGTTTATTCATTGACTTTTAATTAACTTGCTTTGTAATTCTGCATAATTGTGGATTCTTTTCTTGTTTAAAAGTCTAAATTTAATCCGTGATCGTGGATTAATTTGGCTGCCTTTCAGGTGAGACAGAGAACACGGACCTGTATTTGGCTAATAAATTTCTCTCAAATAATGGCTTACAGTATTAAGCTGGACCGTTTTTGACTACAGCACTGCATTGTATTTACCTAAGAAACAATGGACAACGTAATGTAGCCTTTTCCTGAAAGTCATTGAAATGTTGTTTTTTTTTCCCCCCCTTTTTAATTGAGTTTCTGTTCTGGAACTTATCCATCATCTTAATGCTCTGAGCTCTTCAAATTAATCCGAGAGAAGTCAGGGCTTCTAGAAAAAAGTGTATTTTCAGCTGTGACTGCAGAACTGGTTTAAGCCATTCTCATGTGGGTGGCTGTTGAAGGGTGGCTTTCTTCTTTGGAGGTGACCCCAGCTGGCCACGCAAGGGACATTGTTAGCCCAAGAGAGCTGGTAGGAGTAGGCATCCTCATCCCAGTTCTCGAAGCCCACAAGGAGGGGAGGGAGGGGTGTTCTTGCTCCTTTTCTACTCTGTGCCCTCTTTGCTGCCAGTGTTGTGCTGCTTTAGCTTGCAGGAATGTAAAAAGAAATGCAGGCAACAGAAAAACCTGTGGATTTCTTCTCAGACTCTTACCTGACATGCTTTAAGTGCTGGGACCAGTGCAAAGAAGGGAGAGGATGGGACTGTGCAGGTGGGGTCAGCAGTAGAGAAGAAGGGTGGCCTTGTTGGGTGGATAAGTTATCTTTGGATAACTTATTATGCTATAATATGTATTATATAAAAATGACGTACAGTAGAGAAATATTANAATATATAAATATTTATATTTTATATACTAATATAAATACATAAGTCGGATGGATAACTTATCCTTGATGGATAAGTTCCAGAACAGAAACTGAATTAAAAGAAAAAAAAATAAAATTCAGTGACTTTCAGGAAAAGGTTATGTTACGTTGTCCATTCTTTCTTCAGTAAACAGGTGGCCTCCTGTGATGGCATCAGCTTAGCTGTCTGTAAAAGTGCATCTCTAAGGTGATGCTGAAACTGCAGTAGTGACCTTTTCTGGCTTGAATGATCCATTTGGAAGTTGGTGGTGAGACTTAGTGTGCAGCAGTGGAGCAATATGAAGGGTGCAGTGATTTTGGTCACGTAGCACAATTATCTTGGCTTTCAGTGGTCTTAAAGTGTTGTGAGCTATGTGACTTCTGTCACTTCCCTGGCAAACTGCTTTTTAAGGCTAGTAGATTTCTCTAGTGATGAAAACTGCCTATTTACGGCTTTTCTTATTCTATTACTTCTGTTTGTTTGTCTGTAGTGAAGCTCTTCATGATTTCTGTCGGGAGGACAGAAATTTTGAGTCCTTTCTCCACTAAAGGTTGTCAACTTCAAGCTGTCATTTACTATTTCTCCCTGAAATATAATCAGTTTCTGCTCTGGTCTCGATTTCGTTAGGCTCGTAATTTCTTGGTGCATTTTTTACTATTAGTGCTAATGAAGAGGAGAAACCCAGCAAAGAAACTTTGTGCAGCGAGGTTTCCAGGTTTTGACAGCTGGATCAGCAGTTGGTGAACTGTCATAACTACCAGATAGAGCTGAAATAGCTGTAGTTGGCTGGATTTGTAGAGGCTTTTGAAACAAAGATTAAAAACCAGTCAACCAGGAGAAATCTTGGCCTTTAAGTAGCTGAGTGGCATTGGAATCCCGCTCAGAGATAAGATCTCAAGCACTTGTAACTTTCTTTGCCCATAGGTGAATATTGTTGCCTTCCAGTGTTTTCATCCTAACCCTTCTGCACCATCTCCTGTCCTGTGAGCTTGTTTTCTTGACCACCACCTTCACCTCTTCTGAAGACTTCCCAGGTCTCACTGTTGGGTATCAGCCAGGTTATTTACCTGGTGTTTTCTTGTTCTTGCCTTGCAGTGGTCTGTAGTAGACCCTTCCTTTCAAACCCCTTTGACTCAGTATCATCCTCCTCCCCACATCAGCAGGTTCTTGTGTTGCTCTTTCAGCTATAATCTCTCTTGAAGACAGCTCTGCTTTTCTGGGGACCTCCTACCAGGTTCTGGCTGCCTGCTCCTACGCACCCTGGGCATGACTCATTTTCTTCTCACTAACCTCAGCGATACCGATCTATCATAACTAGGTTGAGCTGCCATGGATTTGTCAAAGGAGGACTGGACCAAGTTGCAGAGGCAGTTGATCTTGATAAGATTTCCCATGATGATACTATCACTGTGAAAAACACCTAAAAAATCTAGTTTCCTTTTTTTTTTAAACAAGTTTGTATGAAGTAAGCAATTAGATGCCCTTACAATTGATTTTTTAGCTTGTGTGCTGTAACTTGTATGTCCTTTTTGTGTTTAATGTCTGTTCTTAATCAGCTTCAGGGGAGAGGAACGTACTGCAAAGAGCTGTGATATTGTGGGAAGGCTAGGAAAATTGCTATAGTTATTTTTCTTTTGGTATTTTTTAATGCATTGTTAAAAACTCCTCAGAAGTCAAAGGCATATTATTTTACGTAAGAGTTGCTGCAGAAATCCCGATGTATGAGAAGACTTCATTGGGATGAGTCTGTCACATCCTCTCTCTGAAACAGGCTTTTTAAAATACGGGAACTTGAGATGTTTATTTTGATCCCATATGGTATGTGTTAAGAGTAAATAACCGCTATTTATGGCCTAAAATAAGCACATATATGTTTTACAAACCAAGGTGAATTTGAAGTTATTACATAAGTTAGTGTTATTCTGCCTTTGGATACTACTAAAGTCTCTCCTGTTACTATGGAAACTATCTTTGCATATCTGAGAGGGGGAAGGGGGTGCATAAAATGATAATGTGCCATTAAAATTTAGAATCAGCATAAATAGAATATGAGGACTGTCTGAGTACTGTAAAATTTGCATCTGTGAGCTTAACCGAAGAGAGTTTTATTACTATATCTTTCATGGCTTTGTTTTGTTTTGTTTTCCTACTTCTGGACTTTGCCCCTTTTTCTTCCAATCCCAAAATCATGGTGTTTTTCAGAAACCTGTTAGAGGAATCCTTAAATCTGTATAATGAAAAATACTCCAGAGTTTTAACTAATATCTGGGAAATTGAAGATAATGTTCTTGTCAGGGCAGCTAAGAATTTGAGTTAACAGCACTCATTATAATAGAACTGTTGACTCATTTGAGTCAACAGAATTTGAATTATCAGGTAAGAACCACTCACCTTTTGAATCTCAGTCTTGTGGCCCCTGCCAAAGTTTTTAAAGTATATTTGGAGAATTGTTCCCCTGGGTGCAGGTGGTGTTACGCTGCTGCAGGTGAATCCTGGATGCAGAGGTGGGAGGGAGCCCATCACTGGCTGTTGCAGCTTTATCTCAACCTACAAGTAGCATCGCCAAAACTCGTGGAAATTGGAAATTGTGTTGAGGCTGCTTGGGTTTGGTGAAGCCTTAACTTCTGCAGTAACTCGGGATTTACAGGAATGCAAAGACAGCTTTGATCCTTCTTTTTCTAGGCAATGCTTTCTGTTTCCTGCCTTTTGTTCTGCATCATAAGGCAATTAAAAACTGTCACCAGCCCAGCCCTCTGGTACTGTCTCCAGTTACAATTTTAATACCCTTTTTTTGTCCTTTTATTTTTTGTGTACTTTGTTTCTGTGGTTGTTGTTACCTTGTAAAAAAAATTCTCGTGTGCTCTGTTTCTAAAACTGAGATGAGCAATAAACAGTAGTTTATCTGTTAAAGCTGTGTTTAAAAACGAACAAACCTTTTGGTAGGGTGTTAATTTTAACATTTTTTTTTTTTTCTGAATAAAAATTTGGTGAAGACATTTTGGATTTTTTAGCTCTGTGGAGTTTCTCCTTAAAAGGGGAAACTTTCTGTACCTGGAGGTGTGGTATGAATGCTCATTTTTGCTTTTTGTTCAGAATTCAGGGTTCTCTGCAAGTTAAATTTGTTATTTAGGAAGGAAATTTTCTGACAAAGGTTATTTTATTCTTAATAGTAAGTAACTGCTCTGTGCTCCATTGAGCTGGGTCATCAGTGACTCCTGAATGTTTCTTGTTTATTTTTCTGTATGTGTAGCATTTGATGAAGAACTGAATGGCTCAGTAAGTGATTTTTTTTGTTTTTTAGATTTACACTACAGTCTCTGTTTAGAAATTGGACTATGTTCAGTGAGCTTTGCTAGGAAATGATCAACATTGCTTTTATCAATCTGCTGATTTTTTTTTTTTTTTTTTTAAATCCCAACCACTGAATTTTACTTGAAGTGCATTCCTCCCTCCTACCCTCACTGCATACAGTGAGCAGGTGAATTTTGTGTGCCTATATCTAAAGCAAATAAAAAGAATAAGTCTTACCTTGTTTCTCTTGAGTTATACTCTGAAAAGGACAAGTTTGATTAGCTTTTCCTCAGTTTGAAATGCTACCTGTTTTTTTTATTTGAAGAACAGCAGGCAAGAAGTATTATACTGATAATGAATAAACAAAAGCACTCAAACCATGTGGTCTGTGATGATTTTGAAACAAATATGAAAGTTAATTACTCTGAGTAGGAGACTTCCTTCTACTGTAGTTTTAATCCTAATTTGCTATATGTAGAAGGTTGCAGGATAACTTCTTGCTGTAACATGGTATGCCTATATGAAAAATACTGTTGTCTTAAGTTATTTTCATTGCCTAAAGACTTAAAAATGCTTTTGAAGGGAAAACAAAATTATTCTTTTAGTGCTAAGTATTGTTTACTCTTTTGCTAAATATGAAAATTAGACTGTATAATATCACGTAGTTCTAGTACTTCTATGATGATGTGGCAGGAAGGAAAAAATATATTTATATCCTCTCCTACTTGCAATTTTTAGTTGCAAATGAAATGCATCATGATAGCTCTGTCTTCCCCAGAGTATATTTTTAATTTTTCTTTGAAAAACTTAACTTTACCAGTACTTTTTGGAACCTGGCTGCCTCAATCTCTTTCTCTCCTCTCCTACCTGGTTGGTGTTCCCTGAATACATCTACTGAAACACTGCTGCCAGAGCCATAGAGGGTATTGTAGTTGCTCTGGAAACAACGCAGTAATAATTCTGTTTAAAGTACGGATAAGAGACAGTGAAATTGATTCCATTGATTTTGGTGTATGAGCCTGCATTACGTATTCTCTGGGATTTCTTTCCGAGACTGTATTTTAAGTAAATTAATGTTTTGCTCCTATGAAGGAGGAGACCTGTAGCTCTGCAGTCTCTGAAGGATGTTGCTTTGTTATTGGTTTAAACTGACCTTGGCGTGGGTTGTCGCTGCAGAAAAGGGGGGCTCCTCCTTTTGCTTTCTCTCCTTCCCTCCCTGTTCTGTGTGTTCCAGCTGCTCCCTTAATGTTACCGTGGCTGAACATGAGCTCGTTTTGGGGGAATTGATTGAGCTGGAAGCTGATATTAATTATTTATTTTTCAGCAGGATCAGGTCCTTGCTTCAGGTCAAGGGCATCTGAGAGAAGATAACAGCTTTGGAGGAAAGTGGTATTAACCATTTTAGTAGACGCTACGGGTACCAAGTAAATAGTAAGTGATTGAGAAAGGTGGATAAGGGAGATTTAGCTACTGACGAAACCCAACATTTTACACAGATGTTACCAACTGTGGAGTTGAAAATGACGTCCAAAATTGGTAAGGAAATACTGTAGCAATCCATAAAATTTGTAGAGGGAGACTCAGATTATGAGTAGAGGCAGTAGAGCTTCTTAAAAAGATTAGTTACTCTAGATGATAGTAATTTAGATTATAGAAACATCCAGGTTTTGGAATGAAACTTTTGTTTTGGGAGTTAATTTGGTTTTGACCAGTTGATTTGTTGTAAGGGTTCATGTCTCAAAACTAAAATCACTTCCAGGCATAACTATTTGCTTGAATAAAGCAAAGCTGATGAAACGTGATTTTATTAATACAGGATAATGAAGACAGGTCCCATTCTGGTTCAGCTGTAGATGTTTGAAAGATAAAAAAAAAAAACAGCCACCACCTATCTAAGCTCTAAATGCATCCAGCTTCGTTGTAAAGGAATCCAAGTAAAACTGGTTTGTTTCCTTTATTAAGTAAACATCCTTCCTAGGAAACTATGCATCTGTGTTGTGTTTCTTTTTTGCCACAAAAGCCCTCGGACACTTGTTTTATGTTGCCTCATGTTTGTTTATAGTATCCTATGAACAGTAGTCAGGGCTCTAATTTCTCTTGATGTTGACAAGTGGTAAAACTTCCTTATTTCAACAAAATGGAAGCTCAGTACCCAACCTGGGTTGGGATCAGCTACACAGAAATTGCTGTTTCCTTACAAAAGAATGATAAGCGGTCACAGGTAAAATGGGGAGGAAAAGAATGCGTCTTTGCAGTACTAGATGGTTACAAGTGGAGCATTATACTATTAAGCTTCAAAGCAAGTGAAAGTTTGACGTGTAGTGGGATGTTGACAGGCTGAGAGAGTTGGGGTTGTTCAGCCTGGAGAAGAGAAGGCTCCGGGGAGACCTTAGAGCACCTTCTAGTCCCTAAAGGGGGCTCCAGGAGAGATGGGGAGGGACTCTTGGTCAAGGAGTGGAGCAATAGGACGAGGGGGAATGGTTTTAAACTGAAAGAGGGGAGATTTAGATGAGATTTCAGGAAGAAATTTTTTTGCTGTGAGGGTGGTGAGACACTGGAACAGGTTGCCCAGAGAAGCTGTGGCTGCCCCATCCCTGGAGGGGTTCAAGGCCAGGCTGGATGGGGCTTGGAGCAACCTGGTCTGGTGGGAGGTGTCCCTGCCCATGGCAGGGGGTTGGAACTCAGTGATCTCTATGGTCCCTTCCAACTCAAACCATTCTATGATTGTACAGAGGGAGGGATGGATGGAAGAGCACTGTGGTGGACAGGTGCGTTTCAGGTCTTAGGATGTGGTGGACCTCTTTGAAATCATGAGTGTTATAAACGAGGCAACTCTAGGAAGACTGGTAGTTATTTTCATGCTGTGAGATGTGGGGCATTCATTGAAAATCAAAAGAAGGTTTAAAAATGGATATATCCCTCTGCTTCCTCTTTACCTGGGGGAATGAGAGAGCACACCTGCATGAAAGTTAATGTTAAACTAGGAATCTCACTGCTTTTGCAAACAAAAATTGTGTTGTTTTAGGGAAAAATTGTTCTTATCATCACCCTCATCTGCTGCTGACTGGTGCTGTGCAAGGTTGAACTAGATGAACACCTTTGAGTCAGTGTGGCCAATTCACGTGGTTTTGGGAGTCTTCTGTGAAACTACAAGTTTGGCAAATACTTGCTGTCTTCCATTAGCTTGTCATTTTTGCTTTTGTGCAAATGTTTAGAGTGGCTGCTAACATAGAAAGAGTAAGGGTAAAACGGTTAAAGGAGAACGTCACAATTTTGTAATAAGCTGTATTGTAATTTCTATGATGAATTTTTGGGAGGTGTTACCAAGTGGGGGGTTTCAGCTTGAGGACTGGCGGAATTTGTGCTGGAGCTGACTTGCTTTGCAAATGGATTTTAATGAACTGTGTTTCTTCTGTTGATTTGTATTGGTTTGCAGTCTCCTAAATGGTATCCTAAGGCTGAAATTTCTTTCCTGCCAGAAGTTAGTAAAATTACAATGACTTTTTTGTTTTTCATTTTTTTTCACCACTTCTAGTTTTCTATGCCCAAAATGCTGTCAGCAGCAGATTAACATTCTTACAGAAGCCAAAGAACAAGACAGCCATTGTCTTGTTACCCAAATTATTGCATTTATTCTTTAAATATGAAAGTAGTAGTTGATTATTCGTTTGAGTAGAGTTTTTTAAAAGTTTTAGCATGAATGTTTTAGGAAGTGCTGCTTTAATTCTGGGCATTCGGTGTTCTGATGCTGTATTTTTGGGGGCCTATGAAGTGTTTGAGAAGACTTTAGTACGCTTAGTCCTCTGCCTAGTTGAAGATACCGAGGTTTCAGAATACTATTGCTAACCTGCTTGAAGTTCAGATGTAGTGCTTTGCTGTCTGCGATAAAAGAACCAGTTTCTAGTCTTTTACCTTCAGACCTGACTGTGGGTGCAGTGGAGATTTTAGGCAGCTGTAGCATTGACAATTTTGGAGATGAATCAACATTTTGCTGAAGATCAGTCAACCCAGTTGGCTTTGGCAAATGGGCTTTTGCTTTATAGCTCCTACCAGGCTACTCTTATTTGCAGGATGTTGAAGGAAAATAGCTTGAAATAACTTTTTCAGACTTTGTAGCCTCTTGTCTTTTTTAAATTTTTTTTAAAAATTTTTTATTTCAAAAGGTTTCTAAACTTATTGGTACAACAATGATTGTTTCACTGCTGCTTGTATAACTGTGAATACTTTAAGTGAAACTATCTGGTCTTGCCATGAGTTCTGCTCTGAAAACCAACTGTAGAAACATTTCATGAATATGTCTGGTTCCGTTTGCCTTTTTTGAAACTTTTTGGTGTACACGATAAAAATGAAAGTGGAAGTGAAACACTTCGTTAGTAACAAGGACGTTTTGCACATGAAAATTATGAGAAGTATGGTGTTCAAAGGAGTGAAAATTCAGCTTGCTTTCCCACGTCTGTGCTGTTTTTTCAGTGATCAGAAAGGACAAGGCTTAATTCTGATCTCTTTATTGGGAGTGTAGCAAGAGACTTGTTAGAAGCAGGAAGGAGCACGTATTTCGCTATCAAGACAGAGTTATAATTATGTTTTCCTTGGCAAGTTTTGCATTCATAATTTTGGAGAAGTCAGGCTTAAATATGAAGTTCTTTGGTGCATGGATGAGAATTGGAAACATCAGCTGTAAACTGCTGTGGAAAACAGCAGCATCTGTCTTGGAATCGCCATGGAGGCTGCCGTTTGTGCCACGGCTTGGATATTTCAAAGAGCTCCTTCTCTTTGGCCGGGTAGTGAATTTAAGATCAGAACTTGAATTTAGATGATTCTGTATTGTGTGGAACTAAAGCACATAAGGCATTTCTCTTCAGTATTTTACCTAAAACCCGGGGTTGTTGAATATCTGATGAAGTAAGAGTAAGTTAGAGACACAATAGAGAGTGGATTATTCTCTGACTATGACGTTCATGCTGGTGGCAAGTAGAGGTGCCAACACTAATAATGAAGTTCTCAAAGTATTGTGGTTTTAAGTGTTAGGGCGAGGTAAATACTGTACTTTTCCTGTGCATCTTGTCCAAGAGTTGTAAGTATTTGCATGAGTAATGAGCCTTTGGCATGTTCACTTGTTTTATGAAATAGCCTCACATGATGGTCTCGGATTTCTCACTTAGAAGAATTTCAAAACTTTCTTCCTCTTTGGCCTGTCTCAAACTTGTGTTAAACACAGATTACTTCAAAGTGCAAGTTCTAGTTAGCTGGTTTGATAAACAGCAAACCCCCTTTATTTTACTGATTGCATGTTAATCATTCTCTGTTTACTAATTGAAATGGATATGAAGTTTAGTTGTAAAGAAAGCAACCTCAGTTACTTCTTTTCTAATCTAAAAGATTTTTAAAGATAACTGGGTATACCTAGCTATCTGAATATGGGTTAATACTTCTACTATCAGACATTATATTTTATTTTTGTTAAGGTGCCATCATCGAAAGGGTGACTTTCGAGCATCCTCTAGCTCTTGTCTGGTTGTCATTCCTTTCAGAGGAAATAGGGAAATAAGGATTTGCGTTTGGCAGGGTGGGCAGAAAGCTTTGCTGCCAACTTCAACGCTGCTTCCAGAAGGGGCTGGAGGATGTGGGATGGGTACTGGTGGGATACAGGGCCCGGAGCGAAGTGGTGACCCTGCTTCCTTCTCCTGGGCTTTTCTGCCCGGCTGTTGTTATACTGGACTTTGAGAATGGGGCATCATTTGGGAGCTGGTGTTTCAGACCATGCAAACTTCAAGTTGTGGTGGGAAAAGCATACTCGAGTAGTAACTACCATGCACAGTATTCATACTCTTCATGATTTTCATTTTTTGTTTAACACTGTTGAGTTCGTAGGGCCAGGACACGCTAAAGTGCTTACCCACGGTGTTACTTGATCAGAAGCTTCAAGGATGGGATTCATTTCACACCTCCTGAGGTGTCTGAATCTGGGCTCCTTCTGTAACAGAGTAAACTTGTTTTGCTGTGAGGTAGAAAGCCCTGTTCGGACATGTGGATCACACCACTAATTCAGTGTGTATCAGTTAGATTTGTGTTGAGTGTGAAGAGGTCACTTAATTCAAATACAGGGAAAAAATGTTGCTCTCCTGGCTTTGTATGAGAACTGTTCAAGGAGCAGTGTCTCATCCTGTTTAAGGAGCCTCTAACCTGTTAAAGTTTAGATATAAACTTAAATGCTGTTTGAGTCAGGGATTTTTGCCATGTTTCTTTAATGTGTTTTTTGAATGCTGCAGAATGAATAATTACTGCCCAGGTTGGATATTAATTTGATATTTATGTTCACAGTGCTGCTTAAGTGCACTTCAGTTTTGTTTTCTATGTCATTTAGCTTTAAAATGTTGCAGGATTAGGTTTCAGACAATCAGTAATACTACCTAGGAAGCTATAATTAATATGTTACTCGGGAGGGGAGGTGGTGTTAACTCCTTCACCCCGGCTTTGTTAGCCTTGTTAGCCATAATTTATTACTCTTAGAAGGTTTGAGACTTCTTAGTAAATAACTTGTTTACTGGAGAAGATGATAGATACTTGAATTCATTTCAGCTTTTGAATGGTTTTACAGACTTGAATGGTTTGGTTGCAGTGTAAGGAAATTAATTTTTTTTTTTTTTTTTTTAGGATGTAATGTTTCATAATGTATTTTGTAAGATTCTTTTAAATGCCTTATCTGTTGAGTCACGCTGTTGCATTTGTCTTGCCTTGCCTCCTCCACCCCAACAAATCATGTGCGTGTTTGGTGTGTTCTGATTGTGTACCCCAAACTCCTTGACAGACCTCCTCACCTCTATTTGACAACTAATTTTTTTGTTCCAGTTTAAGAATGGAAAAGGAATACCGAAAAGCTAAATACAGCCATTCTCTATGGCTAAAATTCTGATGCAGGAGTTGTGTGGGTCTTGTAAAATGCTGGGTACGACACACACAACTGAAAATGCCATGTAGCTTCCAGAAGGAATTTCCATGCTTTGCTAGATTTTTTTTTTTTTTTTTTTTGGTGGATATAAGGTGCTCAGCTGCTTTTAGACCTATCTGCCTATGTTCATAAGGAGTACCAGAAATACCACCAGAAGAAGACTACCATCAGTTAATGTGGTTCTGAAGCTCGTAACAGAAATATTTTAGATCCGTAGATAAGACTGAAGTGCAGCTATGGAAAAAAGAAAGAACAATTCCACCTCTGCATTAATTGCATCTGGGAACTTCAAGTAACACTCTGTACTTCAGAGCAGAATGTTGTGCTAAATTAGAAATTGTGATATTCTCGCCCACAATTGTTCGGTATCATGCAACTGTGATTGGTTTAGTCACGAGCAGAACACTGGTCTGCCCACTCTGTCTTTGCAAGCTACCATGGCATTGGGCTTGCTTTTAGTTTAGAGAAAACTCAAAATCTTCAAGAACGCTTGGTGACACCTAATCTGCAGCTCGTTAGGAGGCTACAGCTGTCCTGTGTTTGAGGATGTTTCAGTAGTTGTTGAGAATATCTGATAGGATTCTCCTGAGTTTCTGTTCCCTTTTTGGGCCAACATTGGTATCTGCAGAGAGCTCTTGTTATATCTGACTAATGCAAGTTGCAATAAATCAACATTTATGCTTCAGTTCTGTACTGTACTTCTAAGCACAGCTCAGTGTTTTATGTAATTAAGGCTTCTAGAAATCTGTAGGGTAACTATATGCAAATATTTTAATAACTAAATAATATATTTAGAAGTAGGGATTTGTCTAGTTTGGAATTACTTATTCTGTCATGTAATTTTTAAAATTAATGTCTTCTTTGTTGGGGCAAAACTCTGGTTTTTGCTGCCTGACCAACATGACTTTCACTTGTGGTGACATGCATTATTTACCTCCTCAGCTGAATGTCCAATGGAACTTGCTAAACAATATGTTCAAAAGGAAAAATAAAATAATCCAGAAGTAGATTTCTGTGAAGCTTTTGCTTTTATGTTGTTTATACAGTGGTTCAGTTCAGATGGGGGGTGAATGGTAGGAAGGGAGTACTTCAGAAATCTGGAGTTTGTTCTTAATTACTAAGTATGATACAAAGCCATTTAGATTAGTTAAGGCCTTATTACTGTCTGAATTGACTTTGACTTTGTGTTTTTTGCCCAATTAATGAATGCATGTAGTATGGCATTCAGAGTTGATGGTTGACCCAACACTTAATGTTGGAAGTGATTTTTTTTTTTTTGGTGTTGTTTAAAGCACTAAATATATGCAAAAAGGATTTTATATTACAGCGTTAATACCTTCTCTTGTAGGTATTCTCATCTCTACTTCTCTACTAGGACCTTACTTGTTTATAGTGATGCTAGTAAATGACTGAATATTCTGTGAATATGAAATATTCAATAATTAAAAGTGGTGTTGCCGACTATCAGCAAAATTAACCCCTCCATTCCATCCATGCACCTGGTTGCCTTAATGCCAACCAGCTGCCACTGTTGCCTAACCAGATTTTAGAAAGAAGAGAAGGAATAGGAAAATCAGAGGCAAATTAGGGTAACTAACTAGAGATTGACAGTATGGCCTCGTGAATGTTGACCAGAAGATGGATCTAGCTGAATGTGGGGAGAGAAACTAAATGAAATTAATTTTCTGATGAAATGAGAATGGGGCCAGGGGAAAGCTCTGTCAAGGGAGGGTAGCAAAGACTGTGCTTCACAATGCATTGTAAAAATGCTGCCTCTGAAAATAAAAACAAATACCTTGGCATAATGGCAGTTAGACATACAAGTCATTAAGATAGCAGTGGTGACAGATTCGTTTTGTGTAGCATTTAAGGGCTCGCACACGCAGTTCCCAGCAGTAAACAAGTTGGGGAAACATGGCTTTGGATTATTCGTCGTCTCTCATTCTTTTTGGTGTGTTTGTTCACGTAAGTAGACAATATTTTGTCATAGCATTTAATAAACAAGTATAAAGCAAAGCAGAAACGCTAAATTAAGACGCATCTTTAATTATGTCCTTCATATTTAGATGAGAAATGTGGCGCTTCTGAAATTTTCCACTCTGAGGGTGCCTGGCAGGTTGCAGTGTGTGTTTTTTATTCTGCTCATGGCCTGCTCTTGCATATTTTTGTTACGTGGCTGGAAGTTGTTAGCTAATTCACTGATAAAGCTCCTTTTGTTTCTAGGGTAGGGTTTAGAAATTAATTTGCCTTTTCCCCCCCTCCCCCCCACCCCCACTTGGTTTAGCATACTTTGTGTTAGTGTATGCGTGAGAACTGATTGTCCAAAAATTAGTACTACTGAAATTATGCTGCAAGAAACTAGAGGCTTTTTTCACTTTTAGCCTTACTTACAGAATCATAGAATTGTCCAGGTTGGAAGGGATCTTTAAGATCATCTAGTCCAACCATCAACCCAACTCTGATAAAAACCATCACTGAACCATGTCTCTAAGCACCACGTCTACCTATCTTTTGAACACCTCCAGTGATGGTGCCTCAACCACTTCCCTGGGCAGCCCATTCCAAGGCTTAGTAACCCTTTCCATGTAGAATTTTTTCCTAATATCCAATCTGAACCTCCCCTGGCACAACTTGAGGCCATTTCCTCTTGTCCTATTGCCTGTGACTTGGGAGAAGAGACCGACTCTGCACCCTCCTTCAGGGAGTTGGAGAGAGCGAGAAGGTCTCCTCTCAGCCTCCTTTTCTCCAGGCTGAACACCCCCAGCTCCCTCAGCCTCTCCTCATAAGGCTTGTTCTCCAGACCCCTCACCAGCTCCGTTGCCCTTCTCTGGATGTGCTCCAGCACCTTAATGTCTTTTTTTCTGATAAGGTGCCCAAAACTGGACACAGCCCTCACCAGTGCCCAGTACAGGGGGACGATCACCTCCCGAGTCCTACTCACCATGCCGTTCCTGATACAGGCCAGGATGCTGGTGAAGAGTACTTCGTTACTTCCAAAGACTTGGATAACAAAGAGGATTCTGTATCTGTAACCTGTTCTTCTGTTACCTAAATCTTTCTTTTAAAAGAATTGATAGAATCAAATTTTGAATGTGACAGTAGTTCTTTACAGACTACTGAAGTATCGTGCTCAGAACAGAGTGATCCTGGGCAGTACTTTTGCTGCTTTTATAAAGGAACAAACTTCTGTGCATTTCTACCCAGCATCTGTCACGGTCATCTGTTATTCAGTACCATTTTGCTAAAATTTCACTTCCTGATAGGGGAGAGGATTCAGTTCCTGTCAAGTTTTGCTAAAACGATGGTGTCTGCTACTTTAAGAACAAAGCTACATATATTAGATGATCTCCAGAGGTCCCTTCCAGCCCCATATCATTCTGTGATTATCCATGGTGGTGTAATGTGGAAATCCAGGGAGGCACTTCAGGAATACTGGAATTGTAGGGTTTTTTCCAGACATGGCTCTTTCAGACAACAATTGACACTATTATTCACAAGTACGCAGTTAGGCATATTGTGTGCTTCTCTCCCCATGTTGATCCAGAAGTGACTGGTTAAAACCTTGTTTAAGAACATAATCATTGTCTTACAAAACTGGAGAAGTAGCTTATCTAGTATCTTAAAACAACCATCCACCTGGGGCTTGAGAAGAAGCTATAGCAAGATGTCTAGCACATGGTTGCAGCACGGGCATTCATTTAGTATCATTTCCTAACAAGAACCGTTTACCAGTTGCCTTATGGCCCGAAGTGTGAAGACTTCTTCCAGGCAGCTTGATTTTTATCTTACCCAATACAAACATGGCTTTATGTTCCATCACATCGATCTCACTTTGGAAAAAAAACAAGTTCAGTGTCATGGACATGATGATCCGTAGAACTCATGGGCATAACACTAAGGCAGTTTGGTGATTTGTTTTCGTATTTTTTGTGGTTTTATTTCTTTTAAGGTAGTAGCTTTTCAAAATACTATCAGTGGTGGAAAAAAATGAAAATCACCATTTGGTTTATTTCTACTTTGTTTTCTCTCCTATGCCTTTTGCATGTGAAGATACCCCCTTTCTTCCTTTGGAATTACGCTCATGCTGTTTGGAGAGGAGCAGAACAACACGCAGTACTCAAGCAAAGGAAGGTATCATTACCTCTGGATTTCTGCATTTAGTAACTTTTAATAGCTGCTTATTAAGCAAATAACTTAATGGAGTTAATGCCAATTAGCAATCTTTATGGTAAGAAATTTGCTGCGAAAACATTCTGATGTGTGTAATTACCTCAGGTGACTTCATGCGTGGATCAGCAACGGTGGGGTTTTCTGCACCTTCACCTCCACATCTCCCTCTCCACAGTCGGAGCTTGGATTTCTCTTCACTCTGGCATAGATGGGGTTTGCTGTTAATGCACTGCACTTTATCAACAGCAAAATTCAGTAGGAAGGAAGAAGATCTTTATGCTCCGCATCATTTCTGCAATTGAACTTGTAGCTATTCAGTGTTGATGGCGATAAAGAGAATTCTCCGATTTTTGGGTATAAACTGAGAGAGTCTCTGAGTAGAAAAAGACTCACTCCATACATTATGTTCAGTATTTGTCTGCAGCATTTGTGTCCCATCTCTGAAAAGTTGTCCTTTGTTTAATCTTCCATGTCGTGCCATCTCTTCTATTGAACGCTACACTTTATGAAAAGGATTTTGTATGGTTTATTTGCAGTTGGATTTGACTTTGGGTAAAACACTAGATTGTCTTCAAGAAACACAGTCTACGTTTTCTAGACAGAACTGAATGTTGCCGTTTCTCCCAGAACATATTTATGCAATATTTATTGTATTGTTAAGGGAAGAGAAAACTCAAGGTACTCATCTAGGTTGAGTAAAAAGAAGACATTAAGGGGAAGTGTATTTTTTCCTTATTTGGTTAACATTTGATGTTAAACAGCAAACAAATGGAGAACATTCTATCAGGAGCCTATTGGTTCCGTGTGACCAAGCATTCCTGTGGCTCCAAACCGAAATAAACAGGGCAAAATTTTCTTGATTTCTGCTCTTAAAATGTTTTACCTACCAAATGAGGAATACTACCCTGGTTTTTTGTGTGACTCCTATTAAGAAGCAACATTATATTTATGTATTATGTGAATTTCTATATTGTGCTTCTTTATGTGCAAATCTTCCTTGATAATGCTGCCTAGATTCTAGTGAGTTACAGTATCTCCAATTCTGTATGTTGTTCCCTTTAGATCCATTGCATTTTTTTGTCTCTCTTCTGTTCCCTAACAGAAGGGAGAGTATCCTTAAAAAAAACAACCAACCAAGAACCAAACCAGAACCAACCACATATAAACAGACATTTTCATCATGCAAAAATGAATTTCCATTGTTCTTGTTTTCCCAAAAAGCAACAGAGAAAGCAGAAGGCTTACAGATGCTGGTCCCTTCCAACCTCGATAATTCTGTGATTCTATGGTGGGGTTTTTTTGTTTGTTTGGTTGGTTTTTTTGTTTGTTTGTTTGTTATACTGTAATCTGGTTTAACAGAGGAAGGTTCTAGGTGGGATAAACAAGTGGTGAGACTTTTATGTACTTGTCTGCCTTTTTAACAAGAAGACCCCCACCATCTTTCACCAGAAATATTAATTGGAATGAAGGAACTCAACTCCTGTTTTGGGGGGAAAAACAAGTGTATGATGGACCAAGCTTTATGGCTCAAGGGAATCCTTTGCTGATATCTCTGAGCTGGTGTGAGCTTTATCTGGGAATCTGCACAGCACCAGGCGGTCCTGGCTGCCCACGCTGGGAAGAGCTTGGGAAGGCAGGGATTTTAATTCATGTACAGCACCGAAACAGATGTACCACCAAGCAAGACAGCTTTAAGTATCAGTCTGGCATTTCTGCCCTTGTGTTCATCAGTCTCTGGTGGCATAAGGACATTTCTGTATCAGGAGTTGGTGTGCTTAGAATCATAGAACAGTTCCGGTTGGAAGGCACCACAAAGATCATGGAGTTCCAACCCCCCTGCCCTGGGCAGGGACACCTCCCACCAGACCAGGTTGCTCAAAGCCCCATCCAGCCTGGCCTTGAACCCCTCCAGGGATGGGGCAGCCACAGCTTCTCTGGGCAACCTCTTCCAGTGTCTCACCACCCTCACAGGAAAGCATTCCTTCCTGAAATCTCATCTAAATCTCCCCTCTTTCAGTTTAAAACCATTCCCCCTCATCCTATGGCTCCCCTCCCTGATCCAGAGTCCCTCCCCATCTCTCCTGGAGCCCCTTTAGGGCCTGGAAGGGGCTCTAAGGTCAATTTAAGATAAGCTTCCTTTAGAATGAGTAGCCCATCTTGAAACTCGTCTTTGTTCCTGTGATGATATTTCCTTCATTCTCCTGTCTGCAGTGTCCTATTTGAAGAGATAGTTTTCAGAATTTAAAACAAAACAAAAAAAGTAGTTCTTCACATGATGTATGCGTGTGAAAATTACTTTGGCTGGTTCAGTGGAAAAAACCCAAACCCTAACTGATGAAAAATGTCTAGTTATGCATATCTGCCATTCTGCTGCTGATAAAACGAGACACCAACCAGAATGAACTGCTGTAACATTGCTGGGGGTGGGAAGAGAAGAAGAAGAGAAATAAATTGTTGATGTTTCATTTACACAGGGAAAAAAAAAGTACTTTCAGAAATTGAAGAACTGAATTTTGAGAAAAAGAAAGTAATGGTCTTTGTAATCAAGTTAGAGAACTGTGACATAAATTACATATGCCATAAGTTATATTTATGGTTTATTTAAGGCTAGGAAGATGCAGTAAGAAGATGGATTTGATAACAGAACGTCAAAACTATCTTGACAACAGTTTGATAACACTCCTTTCGCAGATAAGGAGATTGATGAGAAGCTGGAAGGAAAACCTTGTTACTGGAAATGAAATGTGGAAGACGTTGAGAGAAAACCTGGAAAGGGAAGAAAAGCAGGGAATAGCTGTGTGCATGTGATGAGGTGAGGGGGAAGTGACACAGATTGGAAGAGCAGCAGCCTGATTTATTGTAGGCACTGACAGCTCTGAAAGCAGAAAGTAACACGTTAAAGCTTTCTGCTCATTTTTAAACATTAAGCTTGTGTATAGTAGGACTGAGCATTGTGTGCTTCTCCCCTCACCTCGATTTACGTTATAATACTTCTCTGTAGCCATAGCTATCTGGCAGTATATGTAGCATCCTGTAAACTTGTTCTTGTGCTAGATAGCAAGTGGAGTGTGTGGAGTGCTAAATATTTCTGTGGCTTGTTCAAATGGTGCTGTTTTCCTGGCAGTGAATTGAGCAGGGAAGACCACAGGCTGGTGGTTCTGGCCGTAGAGTGCTCAGTGATGTGCTAAAAGCAATTTATGTTCTTTTTGCGAGTCCTGTGCCGGCCAAAGCGAAATATCTGCACCCGTACAGAAAATCTCAAGGCTTGACTTACGAAATCAGTCTTTTATTGTCTTCCTGATGAGTTAATGACACGCCACAGAGGCTGCAGCTTCTGCTGGGCTTGTGCTGCTTTGTTTTTCTCTCTTCGTGGTCGCGCGGGAGGACCTTGGGGTGGTTGGGCAGGGGAGCTTTGCTCGTAGAAGATGCTAACAAGAAGAGATGGGCTTTGGAGTCAGTTTGCAGTCTCGGATGCAGCAGAGGTGGCGGAACGTTTGGCCTGATTTCCTTGTTGCTGTTTGAAACCTCTCTGAGGTGTGGCTTCTATCAGCTCCATCTTCACGTGGGTGGATGATTCTCTAGACTACAGAAACTGATTAATCAAACTGGTGGAGAGCACGCGGGCAGAGCTGGGGTGGCACTGTCGGGTTTGGACCAAGGTGCTGAACAAATTCAGGACTCTGGCATTTTTTAATTTTTTTTTTTTTTTTGGAAGGCAAGAGTAACACGAAGCTGTTGCCCAGGTTTGTTTTGAAATTACCTTGGGATTAATTTGGCCAAGGTTGAATACCGTTCTCAAATTCTTTCCTCCCTATGGGTTTGACTGGGCAACTGCAGGTGGTTTTCTTAAATAGGTCAATGGGCCCGTGCTCGGTTATCGGTGTATGAGCTTGGCATATCCTAATGTAGTTTATGGTGTAGCAATACCCATGGGAATAAAAATAAAAGTATTGTGAGAAAAGCTAAGTCTTCAGAGGCTGTTTGTATCAAGATGTCTCTGTGAAAAACTTTCAGCTAAAATTCCTGCTTGTCTTCATTTTAATTTTATCCAGTTCTTTGCTTTTTGTTACTTTCCGTAGCTTTTATTTAGCAATTAGTATGCACTCGCTTGCCCTCATGAATATACTGGGGTTTGTGCATACGTAGAATTACACAATTTGACAAATGCTGATCTAATTTGAAAAGTGCAAGTGGGTATTTAGGCATATAAAATATTTATCTCCTTTTATGACAGCCCTCACCTTCTTGCTGCCTCTTTTTTGGAGTCATTTCAAATTGGCCCGCAGGTAGAAGGGCCTTTCAGGTAAGAAAAGGATGTGCTTGTGTTCACTTAAGGAGTTGAAAAACCTCACAAGTGCGTATATCGTGTTGCATATTGCAGAGAGTGGGCTGGAATTAATTGTTAGTGGGGGTTTTTTTGTTGTTGTTGTTTTTTTTTTGTTTTTTTTTTTTGGATAAATGGGGTACTTACTTTTAGAGTAAAGGTCTGAAGATGCGTCTTCTGGAGCTGGGTATTTTGTTTGTCCCCTCACTCACTGGTCTGCATTTATGGAGTTTCTTCTGTTCGTTTGACCTGTCATGGAAAGGCACAGTAATGTAATGGTGAAAGGAATGATTCTTTTCAAGGCACTGTTTTGGTAGCAATATAGGATTGCAAGTTTAACAATCTAGGTTTTTGTTGTTTTTTTTTTTTTTTCCTGCAGCCCTTTGCAGAATTCTGTTGTCATTTGAAAGATTGTACTTGGATCTCAACTTTCCTGTTATCAAAGAGTTGGGTGGTTTTTTTCTGTTGGACAGTTTCTGTAAGTTTTTGGCATTCTGTACTTGGAATCCTTAATTTTTGCTTTAGTCTAGAAGTCTTGTCTATCTATGGCTTTAACACAGTGGTGTAATATTTATTTTAATTGCCAAGCTCAAAGAATTCTGTTACATTAATCAGGTTTTGCTACAACAGATAATCCTTTGTGAGGGATCAGTAAATCAATAGTCCATGTGATCTCATATGAAACAAAGGAATTTAAAGAACTCCAGTGTTTAAGTTTGTTTATTCAAACTTGGGTTCAAATAATTACCCTTAAAAAAAAAAAAAAAAGTAAAAAACTAAAAACACAAACCAAAGAATCTTTTATGCAGTGCAGAGATTAAATTTCACTGCCAGTAGTTGACATTACCTGCTGACTTCTATATTCTCAAAACTTGTGGAGTAAAATAAAAAACCAAAAAGTCCAATGAAACTTCCAGTTGTTTACGCCAGCAAATTTAGTAAACTTAAATAATGTTTGATACGTTGATTTTTACATGTGAGTTTGCTGCTTAAGACCGATTACTTAAAATTTTTAAAAATGCTTAAAAATGTTAGTAGCTTTACTTTGCTTACTAGGTAAGCTATTCCTGGCAAGTCAGTTAATTGCATTAAAGCCAAGCTTTCAATAACTAATGCTCAGGTTGGGTTTGTGCAGTGACATGGAGCAGCTGATGCTGTTCAGAAAAGGTGGAATGAATTCTAATTAGAGCGTTCTGTTTAAAACCAAAATTTGCTTCAGGGTTTGGACCTTCTGTGAGGTGCTGCCACGGGTGGTTACATGCAAATGAGCTGGGAGCTCAGAATTTTACCTGCTGAGGTAGAGCTTCTTTCAGTGTAAGAACTGAAACTCTGTTGGAATAGGTTTGGGTACCTTTTCGGGGTGTTGCGTTAATCCTGCAGATCTCCTTAATTTCACGTCATTTTATCTGATTTTGCTCACTTCTCAGTTTTTTTGCATTTCATATACACAATCGTTTCTACAGCTTTCCAATCAAAATATGGATAAAGTCTCAAGTTACAAATTCTTATTTTTTGTGAATATATTGAATATTTTTTGGTAAGGTGCTTTTGCTGGACTGCTCTAAGTAGATCAATAAAATCGACTCTTTACCATCTTACCTCCTTTTCTACCATTTCCACGCCCTTCTCCTTCCCCCCCCCCGCTGTTGACTGCAACTTAGCTAACAGCATCTCGAATCTTATTTTTGATCAAGATTGCAGTTGTGGTGCAGGAACTTATGTAACACTTCTTCACAGATTACTTTTTCTGCTTATAAAAGCAGAAAAGCAGATTTTTGAGACAACCCTGTCTTTTCTTCCCTTTTCCTTCTATGTATGAAAATCGATAACCCTTCTCAAAATCCTTAGCTTTAAACTTGTGTAGATGTCAATAAAGCCATTAAACTTTTTTTTTTTTGAAGGTATTTGCCCCTAGAGAATATTAAATGTCTGAAATTTTTATATTGCTGAAAGGAAAAGTGAAGCTTCGTACCGAAACAACACTAAATCTTGCTGGAGCTTTAGAAAACTAATAGAGTCAGAATGTTTCTGTAGCCATGGCACAAAGGTGTAGATTTTTGCAATAGATACCTTGCTTAAAAGTACAAGTTTTCATTTCTTTGGGGCTACACATGGCTACGTAAAATAGAATTTTAGCCTTTTTGTCTTCATAAGGTTGTGCATATAAAATGTCTCCTAATTTAAAAGTATTTCTTGTGGAACGATAAGATGCAAAGCTTTAAAAAAAACCTCATTCTTGAAGGAACATGTCTATTCTAGTTGTGATAAATTCTTTCATCTGAATGGTTATCACCCTCTTGTCAAGCTCTGGGCTTCTACGGGTGTACCAATCATGATACCCTGTTCTCTTAATTGTTTTTCAGAATCATAGAATTGCCTGGGTTGGAAGGGACCTTTCAGGTCATCTAGTCCAAACATCAACCTAAGTCTGATAAAACCCAAAAGGTCCCTTCCAACCTAGGCAATTCTATGATTCTGTATGCACATTAAAAGGCAGTAAACCCCGCACACAAATGTCAGTGCGGTAAGAGCCTGTTTGGGATTTGATCAGGATTTTCCAAGGGTTTCTTCACCTTCTTTCTTCTGTTTGTTATCATTAGCTATTTACTTAATACTTTTGGGTTGTAAATGTAGTGGGTCGGCAACTTCTTCACAGCAGCATCCTAAGAGCATCCTAGGAGCATATGGTGAGCATACAATTAATATCTCATAAGTAAGAATGACCACTGATATTACCTTTTTATTTGTGAATTGGAGCCCTCAGTTTTGTTATTCTAGGATCTTGCCTTTCAAAAGAGTTGATGGAGATGCTGCTTGAAAAGGGAGCTTTTGAAGGTCAAAATTATGCTCTAGGCAAAAATTGTCACCCCTGCAAGAATGGGTCATCTATAGTGGTTTCTGGCCAACTTCTGAAACCCTCTAAGGGTGGAGACTCCACATCCTCCAAGTGGTTTGCAGTGGTGCTGCCATGCCCTCCTGGCAAAAAAGGGGTTCCTGATGTTTCACCTGACCCTTCCAGTGCATAGTTTGGCTGTAGCCCCGTGTTATATCGTGTCCTTACTGAGGAGTGTTTGCCATCTGCTGTCAAGTAGTTGCAGGCTACTGGATCACCGTAGCTTTCTCTTCACAAGACTAAACAAGCCCAGCTATCTTCAGCATTTCCCTGAGGTATTCAAGGCCAGGCTGGATGGGACTTTAAGCAACCTGGTCTGGTGGGAGGTGTCCCTGCCCATGGCAGGGGGGTTGGAACTCAGTGATCTTTAAGGTCCCTTCCAACCCGAACCGTTCTATGGTTGTGAAAGTCAATGTTCTCCTTGAAATTATATGGGACTGCAGCTTTGTTCTCTTTTAATTCTAATGAAGTTGAGCAAGTTCATTGAGTGTAAGACTTGGAAAGCAAATGTCTGAGGAACATTTAGTAATAATGGATTCAAAATGAGCCTCCAGAACAAAAAAACGTTGCATGTTGTGAGTAGGTGTGTGTTCATGTGTGTACATATTGTCAAACAATGCAACATTTTCCTTTTTTATTTAAAAAAAAACCAAAAGAGTTACTTGGATATAATAGATTGTCAGTTGGCTTGTTGCAAAAATTACAATCTGTTTCTGTATAAAAGATATTATATTTAATGTTTTGCTTCCATTTAAGTACTTTAAAATGTGCGTTTTTGGAAGAATTTTTCTGCCTGGAGTTTATCTACGTGTGAGACCACTGCGTCTAACAAGTAGGCTTTGGAGAGAAACCTGGTGAAATCTCAGGTAGAAAGGTTTTTTCATTCAACTTGAGTTTTAGAAGGTATGTGAGCAAAAAATAGAATAATTTCATATTAATCTAGTGAGAAAAAGGAGGGTTTAGCACTCAAACCATCTAACAAGACTGTTTCTCGAGTGAGTATTATTTTGCATAAGGTGGGGAATTAGTAGATCCCACAGAAGTAAATTTATAGAATTGTTTAAAAGAAATTTTTCAAATGGAATTTCTGATATGCCTGGACAGAAGACTACTTTTTTTTTTTTTTTAATGCCTTGACACTTTCTTCTTTACATCCTAAGATTCTAGGTAACCAAATTAAATTTTAAAGGAAAGGAAGGAAGGAAAAATTGAGAACTTGATGGTTGCTGGGGTAGTAGGTCAGTAGTGTGGTCTCGGTAGGCAGTTTGTGATGTTACCGTAGGTAAAGCAAGCGAGGAAGTAATTCTGCAAGATATCTCTCTGCTGAGAATACAGGGAGCGTACTGAGCTTTTGATTTGTGATGCTGTCGCTTTAAAGAAACATATTAAATCCATGGTTTTCAAACTTGGGTTCAGTTCTCTTCTTACAATAGTCCCATCTTTGTCACACACACAAATATTGCCATTCTTTGGTCAGTCTCAAGCACACGTCGAAGTCTTTTGATTTGTGTCATTGTCAGAGAGACTTTCTGAGTAGGGGTAGGATTTTGCTGAGAGTATCCTCCTACTTTGAAAAGTTTTGATAAATTTTTGTATAATGTTAACTGAATAAGTTTAAAAATAATTGTTTTATCATTTTACGGTAATGTAAAATCATTTGGTTTGGCGTTGGTAGTAAAACTTGACCTACATGAAGAGAACTTCAGCAAACGTGCCAGAAGTGTGGTTTTATGTTTATCTGTGTTCATGTTAGCTGGAAACCTGTGTAAACGTACATCTGCTAATTTAAATATGAAATTAAATATTAAGAAATTAATCTTAATGAACAGAAAACCATTTCCTTTGTATTTTAATAGAATAAGTGGGATAATGTAGCTCTGTGTTCCGGAGCGTAAGGCCTAGCTGTGTTACCCATTTTCTGGTGTCTGCTGTACATTGGTTGTGTTCAGAGTCCCTCAGAAACGCAGGACAGACAAACATTGTCCCCTCACCCCCAGCAGATGACTTGGTATAAAAATTGCTTTAAAATGGTGACAGACAAAAACAACTTTAAGGCAAAGATTTATAACCTACAAATCATTGTGTTAATATACAAAAGATTAAATCATCTGTGCTGGTTGATAGATGCAACTGGTGTGGAGTGGTTGGGTTTAGGGTGTTGGCTTTGTCAGGTGTTGTGTTTAGGGCGTGGGAATGGACCTGGGAGATTAATCCTGTGTCACAGAACGATATGGGGTCGGAAGGGACCTCTGGAGATCATCTAGTCCAACCCCCTCCCAGAGCAGGTCCACCCAGAGCAGGTTGCACAGGAACATGTGCAGGAGTGTTTTGAATGTCACCAGAGAAGGAGACTCCACCACCTCTCTGGGCAGCCTCTTCCAGTGCTCTGCCACCCTCAAAGTGAAGAAGTTCTTCCTCATGTTTAGATGGAACTTCTTGTTGAAATTTGTGCCCATTCCCTCTTGTCCTGTCACGGGGGCACCACTGAAAAAAAGGCTGGCCCCATCCTCCTGACACCCACCCTTTAAGTATTTATAGGTGTTGATCAGATGCCCCCTCAGTTTCATCTTCTCCAGAGAAAAATGTAAACATTCTTCTGTAGAATGTACGTTCCTTTTATTTGATTAAACCAAAGTGAAACTCCAAGGTAGAATGGCATTACAACACATGCTTCTCTTTGAGATGTGAACAAAGAACTTCAAATGTGTTTTATTGTCTGTGGAGTCCACAAATCCACAGACAAGTAACAGGACACCTAGCAAAACAAGACAGATACCCCAACATACCTGAAAACAACTTTAATTTAGTGGAACTGTTTTTTTTTTTTCTGTTTGTTTTATTTGTCAAGTATTTCTGTTAGAAACAGAACTTCTCATGTGAAATTCAGTTCCTGGGGTTTTTGGAAATATGATCTAATTGAACATATCGAAGTAGAATTAATCTTACATGGCTCTGGTTTACTTTTGCTTAGGCTTAATGATGAGCAGGTGACTTTTTTAACGTTTGGAAGTTATTTCCTTTTTAATAATTGAAAATGATGGTCTACCTGTGCATGTTGATATTTCCAGAAGAGTTTAAAAAAACCCCTAGGATATTATTTTTCAAATCTGATAAATACAAATCAATATTAGTTTTTAAAGTCTCATGTAAGACTTGGAAATGCACTGAAATTCTATGTTTTAATAAGCTATATGTATATAGGTCATAAAGTACCTGTAACAACTTTCATAAGTAAAAATAGTCATCTTCTGGAGAAAACTTCACTGTCCTTCATTTCAGCTTGATTTTTCCCAAGGTAGGTCAGAAATATACATGTTCTTTTGTAGTTGGTTGTAACTTCAGTTGTCACAGTATTAGTTTACACTTTCTTATTCTTTCCCTAAGTATCTTCCTGGTTGTTTCTTCTCTTCAGAAAACTTTCTTGTGCTGCCAATAATAACTAAAAAAAAAAGAAAAAGCTCTCAAATAAAACGGGAAAAACCCAAACACAAGCTCACTTGGCTTTACGTAGCCAAGTGGTCATAGTATGTCAGCTTTGGGACGGATCCTATTGTGTTGTATTTTTTTATAGCTTTACATTTTGAATTCTTACAGCGTGTTCCAGCTTCTAGGTTTTGGAAGCTGGTCAAAAAATTGGAGCTTAAATAAAGGGACTACATAATTTATAGCAATATTTGGGACAATACCTTGAGCTTGCTGTTGTAAGTTTGTAGACATAAGGTGTCTCTGAAGATCTACCATGTATGATGTGGACTGACCACAGCCAAAGCGGGCTGTGTCTGGAGCTTGTGACTTCACTGGATTTGTGGGGAGACCCTTGGAGAAAGGGACAAATTCTGAGCATCCTGGCAGTGTTGTTAGAAACCATTGTGTTAAATCTTGTGGAGTGTTTTATTTGTGTTTGCTATTACTCTTAACTCCTGCTGGAGTGTTACAGAAGTCTTATAGACCACAACTTTTACTTGAAAAAATTCAAATAGATTCAAGAGTTCAACGTCGTATTTAAAGTCCAGCCATGAGTCGGCTTGTTGCAGGTAATGATGTATATAATTTTTCCACTTGATAGCTGTTAATTGCAACAAGTCATCTAGGACATGGCCTTGTCTTGTGCCTCCTAGTAGAGAAGGCACGGACCTAACAAACGGAGCTGGAGTTTTCCACTCAAGTAGCGCAGATGTTGTTCCGGTGCATTAATTCCATTTTTTTTCCAGTTTATTGCTCACCTCCCGTGGTGCTGGCTCGATTTGGTTGTAACATGGGGCACAGCAGCACCACTGGCACTAAAGTTCCTATAGAGAACTGATTCCTGCTCCTTCCTGCAGTGGGGTGGCACAAATGTGCTGATGTTGGTAGGAGGAAGGGGATGGGACAGGGACAGGAACCAACAGCGGGGGCATGAACAGTTGGGAATCCTTTTAGTGTTAGTCTTTGGCTTATTCTACTTTAGAGCATATGTGAAATTACTGCCTTGGCTCTCCCTTGCATCCTGAACCTGCTCATGCTGTCGGGGAGCAACTGGGGGGATTTGAAGCTGCACAAGTAGTATTTGGCAACATGTGGGGTTCAGGAAAATGTAGAGTATTTGGGAACCTTACTGGGTTTTTTTAAAATGTGACTTCTCAAGATTTGTCTAGAGATGCAGTATTACTACTTTAAACTTGTATACAGATTGTATCTAACTCTTTTTGATGGGACCAGCCATGTGTTTGTAGTATGAATTCGATTCTATTAAAAAAGCTAAATCTGAGCTAATTCTCTCTAATATTGTACAACTTAGACTCTATGGTTTGGAGTTATTGTGTGATTGGACTGAGTTTCCCCCTTTTTTACTCGGCATGATTCCAGTGCCTGAGTGTGAGTGTTGGATGTGTGCTCGTTGTGTAAGAACCTTCTTCTATTTTGTTGACCACTTCAACTAAGGAATATGTGTTATAAAACGACACCATTTGCTGCTGGTTTTATGGACTCAGAAATACATTTATTAAAACGGCGTCAACCAAGCTGTATCTAAGATATGTACAACTATGGTTTGTTCGAACATTCTGATAATTGTAAATATCACTGTGTTGCTTATAATCGATAATAAAAACTGATATTAAAATCATAATAATAATTGACAATATAATTTTTTCTATATTCTGAATTATTTTTTTTTTAAAAAAGGGGTTTTTAGATCTTATCTGCATCAAATCAGCCAAGGTGAACTGAGACACACCATGGGTAGATTTGTCAGCCCGGTTTATCACTTGGTGAAATTAATCATGAGGAAAATATTTAGCAGCATATTAGGAGGAGCAAAACTGCCAGTTGTGGTGTCTGGAGCTGGATGGGAGCGCTGACTGCAGAGCAGTTTGTGTAAGCTTCTGGAAGTGGGATAGTCCTTAACTAGCCAGCAATCTGTGCTACTCACTCTTCACATAAGCTAATAGGCTATTTAAAGAACCATATTTAGACATCCTTTAAATTACTGATCTCTTGAATGGTGCTAAAAGGAAGTGTTACGTTATGGTGTTATTGATTAAATAAAATGAATCTATGTACTTGGCGCCTTTGTATTTCTGAAAGCGTAAACATTGTATAGGCTGACAAATGTAATACTCAAATGCTAAAATCTTAACAGATTGTGTATTAAAAAAAAAAAAAACCCCACAGAGTGCCCTGATGCTAAATTTCTTTTATTGTGAGTACAATATCCTATCGTTTTAATTTAGGTTTCAGTTGTATAATTCTGATATGCTCTCTTCAAGTATAAATACATCCTGACAACATGTTGTTACAGGAACTCTGAGGGAACTGACGATGCTACAGATGGTGCTCACAGGGGATTAAATTTGATTCCTTGGTTAGAACAGTTAATAATATACGTACTAGATCAGATGGTGTAGAAGACTGAAGTAATTCAGTAATGTCAGCAATGTCATGCTTACATGCCTGATTCATGGATATAAGATATGATTGTGAATCACATGTGAAAACAAATATATCAGAGGAAAAACTGATGTGATTAAAAGTATAAATTTAAAGATATATATAATTTGTATGAAAATAGTATGACTTCAATACAACCCCCTAACTTCTAATTTTAGCACGTTTCACTTTGTCTGAAAACATAAGGATTTAGGTCTTAAAAGATACTATTTTAATCTTAAAAACACATCTGTAAAACTCTTTGTACCTTTTAGTGGACTCTTTGAAAATGAGGTAAGGTGAAAAAACCTTTTTCAAGTGACCTCCCCTCTTTTTTTTCATTCTAAGAAGTTGTGAACTACCTTTTCAGCATGAGAAAAGTTTGTAAATTTGTAAGTTATCAACCATATTATTGCGGTGGTTGCATTCTGCACATCACTGTCTTCCAGAAAGGAATATAGTGGCTTGTGTTCCGCTGAGCTCTTGAGCTAGATCCGAATAGAAATTGGTACGCTGAATATTGACTATACGCTTTCACCAGGAGACTAAGGATCAGGCTTCCAGATTAATGCACAGCAGAGGTGTGAACAAGGATGGAATTCTAAGCAAGAAGATGAAATTTAGGAAGTCTGCTTCAGAAATCACACGAACGTATTATCAGGCATTTGAAGGTCAGCTGCAAATTGCCTTTGTGATTTCCTGACCAAATTAAGAAAGTGGCTTAAATGCTGTGTTACTGTTCCTCCTTAAGAGCTGACAAATTCTTGGGCAGATTAAAGATGTGATGAGGGATGTACTGCATCTCCTCCAGCTTCCTCCTGTTAGAAAAGGGAGAAGGTTGTTAGAACAGCAGTGAAGAATTGGCCAGACCTAAAATATAGAAAAAGCTTAGATGTGTGGTGTTGTATGTGCTTAGATGTGTGTTATGCATTATTAATCACTGAAGATCTATGAATACACACCTGTAGTTTATTTCATCAGCTTAATTAACATTCTGTTGACAAATGAACTCAAATAGTAAATTCACAATCCTGTTACTTTCATAGTTGTGACTTCTGAATAGAAGGCAAAAGTCCCAAAAGTCTTGTTCATTTTCTCTGGGTTAAGAGTGTGTTTTTATTCCAGGTGAATTTATGAATTTAGGTCATCATTGAACCTATGTAAATTTGTTTTATTCTTGGAGCTATTCTAATTTTAGATGTTAATAATTACTGTAACATTCAAAGAGTACCTCATACATTTTTTTTAAAGGTGCGTTAAATAATCTTCACTACCAAATCTAGATACATGGATGAAAATTTAACTTTAAACTGTGTTAAATATTTCTCATCTTGGTCTTGTGGAACTAATAAATGTAAGTGAAGTGAGACAGACTTCCCTTTTGCTGAGAGTAGATATCAGACATCTGCCATCTTATTTTTTTTAACTGAATGTTCATATGTGTGTGTAGGTTTGTATAGTAAGTGTTGTTAAAATATAAGCAAGGTTGGAAGTAGGAAAAACTGGAGAATTTTTGATGGCTTGCGTAAGATGGATCTCCCAGTTTCCTCTCATCCTGCTTTGTTAGGGTTGGCAGAAGTTCCTCTTCTAAATCAGTCTGCTTTGACCATTGTATACAATAATTGTCCGACTTCCTCTTCCCTTCAAACTGTGTCGTTACTCGGGGAGGGTGTGGGAAGGAGATGGAAAAGCCATGAATCCATCTTCTTGATTTTTGTTCAGTCAGAGCAGAGTTGTAATTTAATAATTAATTTCCTAACGCTCTAAATGAAGTGTTTGTACTGCTATTTTGTCGTCTCAGAGTAATCCTTGACATGATTAACGTATTCAGCCTCCTTTTTGCAGCTTCCTTCTGAAATAAGCATTGCTGATTTGGGATAGTCGTTTTTAATGCGGTTAAATTAAAGGAAAATTAGATTTGACATCAGATTGAATTCTCTAGAGAATTCCTGTCGTTATCTTTTCCTTTGAGTAAACATTTTTATTGCTATGAAGTTCTTAAATAGTTTTCTAAGATAGTGTATGGTGTTTTGAACGTCTTAACAGATGATCAGTTAACAGTGTCTGCTCTTCTGCAGTTTCTTTTGAAGCTTTTTATCTAGGAAAGATTAGAAAAGCTTGAATCAAAACCCGTCTTAACGCTTGATTTTGTAATGGCATTATTTGACTGAATTTCTGCTTTAAATAACAAACTGATTTCACTTTTTTTTTTCTCCATATAAAGAAAAATGAAATCTAAGTTCAGAATTAGACAGCTTTTTTGTGGGTGTGGAGAAAGCAGAGATGAGCTAATGGTGATTTAAGGAAAAATCAAAGCCTTGCTTACCTCATCAAGTTTCCATGCGGGGGAAAAAAATATAATCCATTTGCATATATTAAAAGCTCCTGGAATAGCAGAAGAAATGGACACTTCTCAGTAGTGATAAAACCAGGTTTGGATCTCTCATGAGAAGATAATTTGTATACATATCGAAGTGGTAGTGGTTTATTGTAAGGTTGTTTGAAATGTCATCTTTTTTTATATTTACTAAGAGATTTTTAGTGGATTTTAAAATAATTATGGCAGCTTTCATGGAGCTGAACTGCAAGCAGAATTGTTTGTAACTGAATTGTTACCAATCACTAATTACACATATATTCAGAAACAAGTGCTTCAAATACCAGACTTTGCACCCAAGAGTTTCATCTCTGAGTCTCATCTGCTGTTATTGCAGGAGCTTGAAAACCCAGGTAATTTTGGAAACTGTGTTTATTAATATGGAATATTGGGAAAAACCTATTGTGCAACTTTACATTTTGAAGTTGTCTGGAGACAACAATATCCTGAATCTCCTTTCCCGTTGCACCTCTTCCCCTTTCCCTGCATTTTCCTCTTCAGGGATCTCATTTAAGTAACAGTGTTGTGATTAGAAGATAAGTGTATTCTGCCCTTTTTGTCAAAATTTTGTCTTTTTTTTTTTTTTTAAAAAAATGTTTTTAGTGGAAAGATGTGCTGCAATGATGAACTTTATTTTTTCACTCTAATCATTTAAATAAATGTCACAAATGACATTGTCAAGTTAACTGTTATATCCTGCTCAGCCTACTTGCCATATGGAGGAGTTTAATTATTAAGAGTAGGAGTGATTTGCTTTGGGAGCTTTTAATTGAAAGATTAAATGAAGCTCACTTTGAGGCTGTCTCTTCAAGCTTTTGAAGTTTTTAATGACACCTTATGTAAGGATTAAAGATAAAAAGCAACACGTTTGTTGCTTTTACTGCGAATAGCTGTTTTGAACATCTGGTGAAATTCTTGAAAACACTTGCTTTCAGTAATTTCAGTAATCCCTGCTCTACCTGACACTTACATTTGTACTCAGGCCTTTAAAAATCAGTGTTCTCTTCCAGGTGGTTTTTTACCTTGAAAAGAGTCATATTGAGTTGATGGAGAAACTAATATATTAAAGCAGAGTGTAAAACTAAAGCACAAAAGAAATGTAAGGAAACAGAAATCCTAGTTAGATGGAGATGCATTTGGCGGGGGGTTGGGGGATATTGCGGCCACCTGCTTTGCCTCTGGAAAATGCTAAGAAATCCTACTTCTGTCATCGTGGTTTGCTGAAACATAGTTATTTTAAGCCGAGAGTATGTACTTGGGAAGGTTGGTAGTTGTGTGTAGTGCTTGCCTTTTCTGCGNACACCCAACAAAAAACAAACCAAAAACAAACCACAAGTGTTCTTCCTTCCTGGTGAAAGCTGAACATTGTCCTCACAGGTCAAAAATGCTGTGTAGTAACCAGTCTCTCTCCAAATAGCTCCCAACCGCCGAGTTGCTCCAAGTGAACTAATGGGGAAATTTTGAAGTAATTTAAATTTTCAATTCAGAGGTGTGTCTCTGGTTCCTGGTAACTCTGAAAATCATACAGGTTTTGTGTATCCCTGCATTTTTAAAATGCTCTGGGAGGTGGCGAAAAGACTAAGGGTTGGGGGTCCCTCTGTCACAGTCACAGAGTTTTTATGTTTCACAACATTTTAGGGAAAAGAAAATGCAGGGCAGATGAAAGACTGCGAGGTGCTCGTACCCTTCTTGCTTTGGAACCGTTTCTAATGGTGTATTCCTAAAATAAATTTCAAGGGCTTTGCTGACACGAACACTTGAAGATATGGGTGTAATTAATTTTCCTTACTGGCTTGTGTTGACAGTGTCACTTGGTAAGCTTTGCTCCTGTTGCTTTCAGGAACTGGGATGAAAAAGCCTGGATTCTGAAGTTTAGGGGAATTTCTAATTGAAGTTTTTCTTGTAGCCTCGCCTTATTTTAGCCTTATTAAAAAAGAGAAAAGAAAAAAGAAAAGGGGGAAAAAAAGTGCTCAGTGTTATTTTGCCCATATCTGTAAACATAAAGTTTCCTGGGTATCCAGCTGGGTAACTCTGTGCTCAGTTCAGGATTAAACTTTCTTCTGTGAGACTGGTCTGTGCTCCCTGGGCTCGTGAAGACCAGTTTCTCCCCCCGTCTGGGAACTTGGAGGGCAGTCACTGAGCTACTCGAGGCAGGAGGAAGGTTTGCTTCAAAAGCCTCTGCCAAGTTTGAGCCATAAATTTGACATTTAAGTATTCACTCACAAATTCCCTCCTTAACGTGACCCGAAGTTCTGAAACTTCCTCTCTTCTGACCAGCATTAAAAACTGGGCTGTAAAATAAACTCCTGCCTGGAGTGACATATGGTGTGCTCGTGTCCCTCTTCTCCACCTCATCTAAACTCTGTCTCTTTTGTTTGCTAATTCTTCTGCGCTGTTTGTTAAAGGAAGGGTCGAATCCTAAATTACCGGGTTCACTTGCTGAATGAACTCCCATCTCTCTCCGCTCTTTCCTGCCTCGATGATGATTTTGGATTAAGTGTCCTTAGAACAACACAACGGACGAGGACAGAGAAATTGGTCCAGATAAAAAATTCAGTTTGTCCTACAACAGGAGGTTTGAAATCCCAGAACACCTTCAATAGGATGGATTGAAAGTGAAAAATAAACTATCGGCTTGTGTTATAATTTGTTACGGGGCCCCAAGCCTGTATTTATGATGCTTGTTTTATCCCGAGATTTTTCCTCTTGACTTTTATCTTAATTAACTGGATGTTTGAGAAGTTTCTAACCATACTTCATCTAGTATTAATTTGAATTGTTTCTGCCATGCAACTGAGGCAAAATACTGCCTTTTTAGAATGTTCTGCGGAGCTGCAGATGATTGAATTTCCATTAGCTGTTTTTTGGATTTGATAGGGCTTCATAGGTGGAATGCTTTTCACTTATTCTTTAGGTTGTGGCTTTGTCATTTGCTTTTGTTTTGAGATTGTTCTCTGAAGAGGGAGATGACAAGTGTTGTCAGTCTGGGAATGTTTATTTTTACCATATGTAAATCCAGTAAAAAAAGGTAAATCTGGATTCTGTTTAGAGTGGGTTAATTTTTATTACCATTGAGATGTGGTCCTCCTCCGTGTTTCTCAGTCCCAGAAGGAGCAATTGGAACTCTATCGGCTCTTAAGAGAGAGATCAAGTGTTCCTGGAGCCAGTGCACGGGCCGTTTTGAAGCACAAGCAGCCTGTTTACTTCTCTCAAGAAGAACCAAAGCTCTTTAAAGTGCCTTCAGGCTTAAATAACCAAAAAAAGGCATATTTAAGATAAATAAGTACTCTGATTAAGAAACTGATCACCCTCAGTTTTGAGAAAATGTACTCTGAGAAAACCTTTTTTTTTTCTTTATTTGAAAAGCTGGGTTTTCAGCTGAAAAAAATAGAGAAACATTTGTGTGGGTGCTTGCAAACTGTGAACAGTATTTATCTCACGTTTTCTTCTACGTAAGAATAGAATTAATTATAAATTAAACATGTTGAGTGTGTTTGAGGGACCTGTTCTGACAATTACATTTTCTTCTAACTTAAAACACAGTATAGATCTAATCTTGCAGTACAAAGATAGTTCTTCTGATGTGATTCTCTATTTAAGTAGCGTCATATTCTTTGTTCATGGCTATTGGAATTTAATTATTAGCAGAACTTTGAGGAAATTCATTACTATTGCAAGGGGAGTCTTTCTACACCAAGCACTGTGTATTACAGGGATAAGTCTTCAAACCCCCCAGTGATAGTAGTTGTTTTCAGTGCAAAGCAAAAATCTAAAGCCTGTGTATTGTGCAAATTGAACCTTGCTAATGAAACAAAGATGGACTTATAAAAGAGATTTTTTCTTAAGTATAGAAAATATGCTAAGTTTCACTTTTTTTTTTTTTTTCAAGAAATATTAGTTGCATCCCAAAGCTGAAAAATTTTTGTGATTGGTCTGGTTTAATGTTTAGTAATATGTATTTCTGATTTATATGAAGTAGTTGTAGAACCAGCATCTCTCTGTTCTGGAGCAGTGTCAGTGTTCCAGATTTTTGCGGTGATTTTTTTAGTGTGGTGGGTTTTTTGTTTGTTTGCTTGTTTGCATTTTTGGGGGTTTTGTTTTAATTGATACACGGGCACAGATAACGAGTATCTGTTAACTTCTGTATAATTTAACTGGTGTATAACGTAAGAATGCATTTACTACTGTCTAGTTGTAGACATCAGTCCTGTCAATATGCATCTGAGGTTCCAGCTATGCCACGGTTGCTACCTTTGTACTTCTGCTTTGTAGCCTTATGCAACCTGACTCTTATCAGCATCCATTATTTTTTATTATTTTTAAATTTATTGGAATGGAAATACTAACATGATAAATTTATTTTTCTCTGCAAAGCCTTGATCCTATCTGTTTCTATACGTGCTTCTTTTTCATTACTTGTACAAATTAGCTTGTAATAAATTCTGTAGTAACATGAAAGCTTAATCCTTTGACAGACTAGAAAAAGCAAAAATTAGTCACATCAATGCAAATGCAAATTGAGTCAGCATAGGAGTAAAGTGGAGAGTACCAGCTTATGGGACTAGTCAGTGCAGTTTTATAATAGCTGTTACAGTGGGAATTCACTATCTTATTAAAGCTGAATTTTTAAAAAAATGACTCCTTTATCCTTCTCCACCTTCTGTTCTTTGATGGTGTTGGGTACATCAGAATTAATGAAATAGCTAGCAATTAGTTAATGCCAAGGTCTGTGAAAGACCAGTCTTTAATGATGGTTGATCATCAGGCACTGGAGGATTTTGGAGCATTTGGCATGTACCTTGTAGAAGGGAAGGAACAGAGATAGAACCATCTGACCTGGTGAAAGCAGAGCCAGCAGATGCGCACAAATCCTGAGCCTTTGCTAATGAATGCAAATGAAAACCTACTATTTTTGACTGCTCCGCGGTGACTCTGATCAGGCCATAAAGGTCCAAGATACCACATATTATTATCAGTTGAACTTTCTTTGTGCTCTGCTTTTTTTTGCTTCTTTCTCTTGCGGTCCTCCTTGAATATTTTGCATTCGGTGGTACTATCTGCTCTGAATTTGATCTGTGGTGTGGTCGCCGTTCCTTCGTTATCTGTTCATTAAGCTGTGACTGTAGGACATGAAAATTCTTTTTCTCTTCCTCCACCGCTGTGTTTAGCCCAGGCTTTCGGGAAGGAGCTTGGAAAATGCAGTGACTCTATTTGCTGTTGCAGTGATGTATTACTTGGGGTGGATGAGAGATGGATAGAAGAAGAGGTGGAGACAGCAGTTACAGGGGTGGAAAAACAGAGTCAAGAGTCAAACTATTCCAGCCTATTTGGATTCCAAACTATTTGGGTTTCCTTCCTGGATTTAAAAAAAAAAAAAAAAAAAAGATTGTTGATTCCCCCAACCCCCTTCACTGTTTTGGTAAGAATTATTATATTACAGCCAAATTTGACATGTATGACCTAGTGGTTCTGTCATTGAAGTACACGTACACATACAGAAATTTAAGCCCTTTCTTGCTTGAGAGCTTTATACTCTAGAGTGACAGTAGCTAATATATTTTTTTTTTTTTTATTTTTTCCCCCTCTACTTTAGATCCCTGCAGTTCCCTCAGCCCACCGTGCTTTACTGAGGAGGACCGATTCAGCCTAGAAGCTCTCCGCATGATCCATAAGCAAATGGATGATGACAAAGATGGTGGGATTGAAGTAGATGAAAGTGATGAGGTAGGATTAAAAAGCCTTGACTTGTGCAGATGTAACGTCTGTCTTTTTTTTTTTCTGCCTGTTTTGTATAGCTGCTCTTTATGCGCTTGAGTGGTCATTGCTGTTTTTCCTAATTTGACCAAATGTGGAAGGAAAGTCTAATTTCTAGAATTGTCTGAATATTACTGTCCGTTGCTTTAGCCTAAAGGAAGATTTTATATGACTCTGTATAAAAGCTGTTATTTTTGTGATTAGGGTAAAAGGTAGACAAATGGTGTTGGTTTAGCAATGAGGTGGCTAAGAGTTGACCTGATGAGCCACCTGGTGTTTTTGTTTCTTTTCTCTAAGGTTTTCTTGCTTAAAGATATCTCGGGGCTTTGCCGTTTACATTAGATCTGTTCCAGGCACGTCATGGTGTAAAACAATCCCTGTTACAGGCAGCAGTCACGAAAGCTTACATAGGTGCTTTTGTTTACATATTGCAGGCAAGTAATAAGCAGTAGTACTTCCTAGAATCATCTAGGTTGGAAGGGACCTTTCAGATCATCAAGTCCGACCATCAACCTAACACTACCAAAACCACCACTAAACCGTGTCCCTCAGCACCACGTCTACCAGTCTTTTAAAAACCTCCAGGAATGGTGACTCCACCGCTTCCCTGGGCAGGATGTTCTGATGTTTCAGACCTGCCTGAAGTTTTCTTTTTGTGATTTTGTTTGAATGACTTTGGTAGGTGGGCTCCTGGTGATCCCGACAAAGGATCTGCCCTCGCATTTACTCAACTTTACCACCAGGATTCTCAAAATTGCTGGGTAGGGAAGGAAATACCTATGTAGTTTCGTTGTTCTTGCTTCTGCTCTCTGGTAGTTGTCAGGTACAGGCTTGAGAAAGCAAGGGGAGTGATGATGTCCCCTCATCTCCTGTCCCTTAAAAATGGAGGGTAGTGTCGTGCGGTTCTGAGGCCCATTCTAGCTGGAGGTGAGCGGGAGAAGAATCTAGCCCTGATTTTTTTTTTTTTTTTGGTAACGTCTTGGTGAAAATTGTTATCCCTGAATGAGTTAAATTACAAAATATCATTGTCAAATTTAATGTGATACTCCTTATTTTTCTGTGTGACCGTGTACAAGCACCCTCAATAGTGAGTGATGCTTGGTTAATAAAAATTTTCTGAAGGAACACTGTACAATGGAGAGAATAATCCAGAATAAAATAATGTACTTTTTGACTTCAGAGAAGAAAAAAATCTGCTCTGTACCATAGAGAGTGTTGTGGCTAGAAATAGTCCAGCTCTTTTATTGTAGAATGTTTGCTTATTGTTGTTCGTGTTTGGGACAGGGACAATCCAGTCTGCAAACTGGAACATTAGTAATAGAGCGTGAGCTTCTCAGCATGGTGTGATTCTCCTGACTTGTGCTGCATTTGTTAAACATGAAAGTTAAGAAAGTGAAAAGAAAATACGGAAATATTTATACATGGGAAAATTTTTATTGATATTCAAAAGATCTGTACTGGTTTCTAGTGGTTTTATACCTGACCTTAAGTTTCTTTCTGTTCCAGAGGAATGTCAAGATAAATCATAGAATCATAGAATGGTTAGAGTTGGAAGGGACCTTAAAGATCCTCGAGTTCCACCCCCCTGCCCTGGGCAGGGACACCTCCCACCAGACCAGGTTGCTCCAAGCCCCATCCAGCCTGGCCTTGAACCCCTCCAGGGAAGCAACAGAAGCTACTCTTAAAACCTGTTAAAATGACTGGAATTAGAACAGTTCATGATGGGTGCTCTTACAGCTGGGGTCATGAGTGGTGAATTGAACTGTATATTCAGACTACTGACTGTCCATAAAATAAGATGACTGAAATGTAACCCTTTTTTCTGCAAGCTCATTTTTAATTATTAAAGAAATATTTAATAAAAAAACCCCTCTAAATTAGCTTTTTCATACATACAGTTTCCATGCAAAGCAATGATGAATATATATTTGCATAGAGTGCTTTCTTCTAAGACATTAAAAGCAAACCTGAAATGAATGAGAAATGCAATTTAATTGCAAGTTCAACCAGTAAGCTGCACGTTCTTGTTGTGGCACTCTTACTGGATTACCATAATCTTAAAAGATCTGACATTTTAACAACATAGTTATGTCGTTGCCTGATTACAGTAGGTCTGAATGTATATTAAATATGTCCTAATATACACTATTTCAGAACAAGATTTTGTTTTTTTCTGTCACTGTGGTTAATGCTGCTTGTTTTGATTAGGAACAAGGACTGATAATTTAAAAAAAAAAATAAAGTTTTGTAGAAGTAAAGCTCACATGGAAAACAGGGATTTCACTTAAGAGCAGGGCAATGGATTTCCTGTTCCATGCCGCGTGGTTTTTGCTCGCAGGATTCCTGTTTGAGCAGTATATTGAGTACTTTGATTAGATATTCATCGGCTTTTTATTTGGCAGGAAAAATATGACAAAGCACAAAAACCTTCTGCTGTTTCACCAGCACTAAAACAATGTTACGAATTACAAGTATATATTTACACCAAGGAAGGAAGTTCTTGTAAATAAGTTATTTTGAGAGGGGAAGGTAACAAGAGCTAAAGATGTTGAACTATTTATTTGAACTATTTTAATTTGCTAATCCAGCTGAGAACTCCCAACAGCGATTCCAGGCACTTCATCTGCACAACGTTATTTTTCCTAATGTTCCTTATGCCCTGTTTTATGTTGTAGTTTGTTTTGCCTTTGAAAAATGAAGTCTCGCATAAAATCATTCTGCAGAGAGAGAATTTCTCTCAGATACAAGGAAATTTGAAATTTTATAAGAAACTTTATTTCTTCAAAAATTGTCCGATACTTGGAAGCTTTTTGGATCTGCCTTGGTGTGCAGTGGAAAGAAGCTTGTATTTGACCTTGGTGAAATTGATGTGGGGAAACTTGATCTAAATTTTTAGCATGGGATTTGTTAGTCATTGAAACACATGGGGGATTTGTTGAGATCTTCTGAGGAAGAGAGAGGGGCTCTAGTTTGAACAGGGACTGGTTAGATAGGTTTTTTTTCTTATTCTTTGATTTGTTTCCTAGGTTAGACTAAATGGTATAATTTAGGAGATTTATAAAGATTAAAAAATGTGAATTTTTAAATTTATTAGAATATGCTTTTCTAGTTATTATATAATACTTGGAAATAAGAGCCTTTGTCATAGCTGCTCATGTGTTTGAATGTTTTTTTAGTTCAAGAGTCACATACATTTCTAATACTTGCCCTGATTTTCAATATAGAATTATGTACTTCAAGAAACATAACTTAAAGCAAAAATGGTTTGGATACTAAATTTTTGTCGAACTTTAGAGGATACTTTACTGTGCAGTTATAGATTCCTGTAAAATAGGCTACCCCAGTGTGAAAGCAGAGGATATGGTGTGGATACAACAGAGAAGAGGAAAAGGAAGGATGTGGAAAAAGTCTATACTTGCTGTTAGGCAAGTCTAATATGAATTTCTCTATCAAATCTAGCTCCTGCTATTGTTGATTTATTGTTAACATACAGAAGATTGAGATTGTTTAAACTGGTTTCAAGAGGTAGACTGTGAAAGGGTAAGTGAAAGGGGGAATGTATTGCTGATTGAGCTTTTAGTCATGTGTTGTGGGAGGTTTTTCTGCCTCAGGAAGCATCTGTTGCACCACGTGTACATGATTTGTTTTAATGGTGAAGACACACAAGCAGAAAGACAGACTTATCATATGCTCCCTATTTACATAGGTTTTTCCTGTTTCCGGAGAACCTCTCTATGTAGATCCTACATCGAGTCACTTCCTCAAGGAATCTCTCTGTAGAAATAGAATAAGTTGATGTTTTTCCAATGTTAGTACCTTACCGCGTGTCTCATGTCACACAAAGCTGATGGCACAAATTCCCAGCTTTGCGTGGGATCTTTGGATAGATCACTTCATATCTTGATATTTTGCTGGAGGGTTTTTTTTTTTTTATGAGTGCACTTGCATAATTACTTAACAAAAA
>QJSC01015167.1:3367037-3464597 GCA_003697955.1 Calidris pygmaea | reverse complement strand
AAAAAAGAATCTAGCTTAATTGGCCTAAAACAGGGAGGAGGATCAGGAATAGCAATAGTAATAGAGCGCTTTGGCTATAATAATTTTGACAGGGGCAGAGTATTTGACAGCCCAAGATCTTCCTTTGAAGTGACTATTTCGGAAGGGATGGGCTCTGTGAAGCTGTTGTTTGAGTGCTAAAAGGTCAAATTTGCATCCAAAATGCAAATAATCCAAGATGCAAACCCCTTATCCAAGAGGGGTGGAACAAACATAATGTTTTGGGAGGTTATACTGTGTTTTTTTGAGAGGAGATGAAGAGGTGGAGTCTAAAAAAAAATAAAAATAGCCAAAGGAAAGCTCCAGAAGGAAATAAAAATGGAGAATATACAGAGCTCCAGTGTAAACAACTCTGTTAATAAATAATTTATAGAACTGGGGCGAGTTCAGTATGTGTCATTTGTGATTAAAGGTTTTATGATAAAGGAGAACCAGTTCATGTACGTATTACTTATTTTTATGATGTAATTAGTTTGCTAGTCATATTCTTGGTTGATTATGCTTCCTTTCTTCTAGCAATTAAAATGGTATATGCATCTATACATCACAATTTATTTTACAAGCGTGCTAAATTAAAATATTATGCATTGTATTACTGCTTTAGGAGAATCTGGCTAAAATTTACCATGTAACTTTTCATCATGAAATTATTTTCTGAATTACTGCTGAAATAGAGCTGCCTGTTCGATTTGTGTAAAAATGAGTTGGTGAAATAAGGGTGGACGCCTTTGTTCTTTAATTCCTTAAGAGATATAAAAAGAAAATGAAACATGATTTACTAGGACCAGAGACCTGTTCGTTTCCATAATTTGTTTGGGGCAGCAGTGGGTACTAAACACTTCAGGCAAAATTGGAAGAAATTCCGTGATGGGAAATCCTGAAGAACTAGTTGCAAGGGCAGCGTGGTGCTCCCTTATTGAGTGAGTGTATTTTGGATATCAGGAGTATCAAGTGTGAGGTGAAAAAACACTTTCAGAATTTAAGATTAAAGTCAGGATGACTCTTAAGTGAAAAGCCCTTCTGTATTGACGAACAAAAGCAAATTGTTAGGTCTTGGAGGGAGAAGATTTTGGGGGGAGGGAGGGAAGTACAGCAATGTATGGAGCAGATGTTAAACAATAATTGATGACACACTTCAGAACTTGATATCCCTTTGTTTAGCGCATCTTGGGACCTAATTAAACTTCAGAAGCCCACCCCAGGTGTTGTAACTCCAGCTGGGAGAGGTTCTGCTGCAGGCCAAGCTCTTGCTTCATTTTGTTGCCTGCAAATACACACTCAGCAAGATGTTAAACGCCCTTTAAAGTTCCCTTAGTATTCTGGTGTCTTCCTTATAATTTGCATAATAAAGGTCCTTAAGCTGCTGTTCATATTTGTGTAAACTAGTTTAAACTTTGTGTCAGCTGCACAGGCAAAAATTCTGTGTGGTAGGGAAGAGAGGGGCAGAGAGGAACCTGATGTACTTCAGTAAAGGCGAGTGTAGGGTGCCGCACCTGAGGAGAAATAACCCCCTGCACCAGTACAGGTTGGGGGCTGACCTGCTGGAGAGCAGCTCTGAGGAGAAAGACCCAGCAGTCCTGGTGGACAACAGGATGACCATGAGCCAGCAATGTGCCCTTGTGGCCAAAAAGACCAATGGCATCCTGGGGTGCATCAGGAAAAGCGTGACCAGCAGGTCAAGGGAGGTCATCCTGCCCCTCTGCTCTGCCCTGGGGAGGCCCAATCTGGAGCATTGGGTCCAGTTCTGGGCTCCCCAGTTCCAGAAGGACAGAGAACTGCTGGAGAGGGTACAGCAGAGGGCTACAAAGATGATGAGGGGACTAGAACATCTCTCTGATGAGGAGAGGCTGAGGGACTTGGGTCTCTTTAGTCTGGAGAAGAGAAGGCTGAGGGGGGATCTGATCAATGCCTATAAATACTTGAAGGGTGGGTGTCAGGAGGATGGGGCCAGTCTTTTCTCAGTGGTGCCCAGGGACAGCACAAGAGGGAACGGGCACAAACTGGAACATAAGTTCCATCTAAACATGAGGAAGAACTTCTTTCCTGTGAGGGTGGCAGAGCCCTGGCAGATGCTGCCCAGAGAGGTGGTGGAGTCTCCTCTGGAGACATTCCAAACCCTCCTGGACATGTTCCTGCGCAACCTGCTCTGGGTGGACCTGCTCTGGCAGGGGGTTGGACTAGATGATCTCCAGAGCTCCCTTCCAACCCCATGTGACTCTGTGATTCTGTGAAATAGCTGCTGCGGTGGCCCAGAAACTGTTGTTCATGACACTGGGATGGCTCCTGAATGTGTTTTACATCTCACTGTGCGAGAACATTGATCTTTCCAACCCATATTTTGAGCTTCCTGACCAGTGTACAAATCTCTTCCCCCAAAGCTATTGGGTTACTTTGATTCCCTTGGTATGTCATAGATCTCTTCCTAGAGAATTTGAATTTTATCTTCCGACTAATAATATATTTGTCCCCAGGCGGAGTGTCTTTTTACCCCCCGAAGTGTTTTTTTTAAGGGACTCCAAGCGTGTCTGCACCGTCTGTCTTTCTCAGAGCAGGGTAGGTGGGAGCCAGGTCTTGTCAGAAAACATAATTACGGCTGCGTTAATCTAGGGCTGCGCCTGCGAGCGGGAGCTGGGTAGGGGAGGCAGCGGGTGTTATCGTGGGCACGGTTGCATAGAAACCTCTTCCAACGTGATTTGGATCAGACCTGCCTCATGCCTTGCCTGCCTGGAGCTACTTAAGCTAATATGTAGCTGTCTGCACCTCTTTATGGAGCCCTGCAGGCATTTAGTCCTGCTGCAGTGAAATGTCCCCTCGGAAACTCTTAACTTTGAAGAGATTGCAAAGTTTGCTTTGCTGTAGAATAGCTGCAATTTTGTTTTGAGCTGCAGTCATCTTTTTTTTCCCTTTCAATAGAATTTATAGATTACTACTTGCAACGCTTTCACGGCTACACCCCACATTTTTCTAGTAATGCTTCTGTTATGCTTAAATACATTCTCTTCTGTTATTGTGTAACATATTTAGAAGCCATTTCTATACGTGTGAATCCCAGTATGTTGCCTTTTAAAAGCACGCTTCCCATCATAACTTAGTCTGTAAGTGGGACACTGCAACAAATAGATGGTAGAGAACGTCCCAGAAGGCTGTGACCAGCTGTATCTAAAGGTAGAATGAAAGGAAGACTGAAGCTGTAACTTCTGGCAGGTTTTCTTTTGAAGGATTTAAACTGAAGGAAATAACACTGTTTAAGGAAGAGATGCTCAAGGAAGACAGCAGTACTTGGGCAGGAGATGTTCCTAATTGCTCTTAAAGTAAACTTGTCAGTTAGAGGGCCTATTTTAAGTTGGTGAAACTGAAAATCATAAACTTGAGTCTTCACCCAGAACAAAACATAAACAGAGCATACGAGTACTTCCTTCTGCAGTTACTGAGTGTCCTTAATTTTACTTTTCCACTGGTGTTTGCAAAAGTATGCAGTTGTTCATTCGCTCCTCAAGGAGCAAGCATCGCTTGCAACTTCCAGCTTCCATATTTTAATGTATCTTAACATATTTTTGTTTTGTTGCATGTGCCTTTAGTTTCTAAGTGCTCTCTCCACGTCCAACTGGTGTTGCATTTTAGTGCCTCTTTCTTCCTCTTTCGGAAGGGTCAGGGGTTTTTTTGGTGGTTCTTGCTTCAGTTTTTGTTACGAGTTGACTGGATTTTGATGAATGCTACGGTACTAAAAGCTTTCTTTAGAGAAAAGAAGGTTGTGGCAAACCTGACTTTTGTGATTTTTCCAGGGCTCCCCAAGTCCTGTCCCTTCTAGAGAGGAGAAAGTTTCCTCTCCACCTATGACACTGCTGACCCTTGGGCTTTGGGATGGGAATCTTTGTAGAGGCACAGCAGTTTTGGTGCTTTTGGGATCAAACCTCCAGTTTTGAGTCTAGGTGTGGTGGTTTTTTTTTTACTCCCTGCTTGTTTTTGAAGTAACTATTTTGATGAAGGATTTTTTTTGTTTCACTCAGTTTTTATGTAACTTAGCCGCTGCTTTCTCGGTCTCAACTTTGTAGTCTTAAAAAACTTTCTCTCTCTTGAGTAATTATGTTGGCTAAGATAATCCTTAGATATTTTTTTGTTAGGGCTTATTCTTTTAACCTCCCTATTTAGAGTTATTTTTCTAACCTTTTCTTTGTATACTTAATGGCCAAGGCAACAGAAGAGAGATCAGCTGCCCTGACAAGGAACAGAAATCTCCTCTTTTTACCAGAGTTGTTTGGTTTTTATGATTTTCTTCAATTTAGGGCACACTTCCTTTTCTTAAAGGAGAACTTCCATACGAGGCCAGTTTTGAAAGAAAGGTATTTAAACAAAAAAAGATGTTTTGATGTCATATATCCCTTCATTAGTAAACGTGCTCAATCTTTGAGATGTGATGGCCCCTTTCTAGCTATAACTTTTACTATTCTGACCATCCGGTGTCAGAGAACCTCGCCGAGGAACTCACCCTGGTAAGATTGAACCCTGGGTGGACTGAACAGAAGGGGCTCTTTTCTTGAAGAAATTCTCATAAATGCATAATCTCTCCTTTTGAGAAGTAACTGCATGCTGATTACTAAATTCCTAAAAGCAAACTGCTTCCAAGTTTGTTGGCAGTTCCTTTTGAAAAAGGGACTTGGTCAAAAACCCCACACAGTCTCTCAGCGTAAACCAGATCAGTGTCCTCTTCTCCCAGGAAATCTTGTGCTTCCCACTTGGATTTGTTCCCTGTATTTGTGATGAAAGTTGAAATGGGTCTTTTCGTATTTTTCCCCTCACCGGGTTAGCGTGTCCGGTTGTGTTCCAGCCCTGCGTGGGGAACATGAATTCACAGCTTAACTCTTGCTCCCTCTGCGGGCTCGAGAGCAGAACGACATCAAATGCTGCAGGTTTTCCATAAGCTGCCATTTGTGCTGCTGATCTGGGTGCCAAGGTAACCTGTGTCCATCCCAGTTCTAAAATCAGAATGCTTTCTGATAGTACCTTAGAGTGCTTTGGGGTGAGATGTAACACTTCGAAGATTTTTCTGTTTATCAGCTGGCATCTTCCTTCTCATCTTCATTCCTAACCGTTAACAGCAATTCAGATTTTTCGTGACAGCACCTGTAACTGTTCAAACCTTCTCATCCTAAAGTGTTCTACAACCTTTCCTGACAACTACCAGTAAAGATAGAAGGAAGTTTATTTCTCTCGAGCAAAAAGGTATGAAGTTTAGCTGAGGAGATGCAAAAATGTGCTGAAACATTTCCATACAGCCTATATTCCATTCTGTTCCTCTTCAGAACCTTCATGGGCCTACAATGTTTGGTTTTTTAAAACAAATATCCACACCTGACACTTGGAATCTCCCAGGCCAGTGCGTGGCCAGTCACTGGAAAGCTGAAAAGGGAGTGTTAACCTGTGCCTTTACCCCCATATGAAGGGAGACACTACAGGTCCCTCCCTGTAGATACTACAGGTTTCTTTTCACACCCAAAAGACCCGTTGGGGTTGGTGGTTGTGTAGGTACTTGTGGTCTGAAGTGGTGGGGTGGGCAAACAACAGTTCTTTCCTGCTGCCCCACCTGTGAGACTACTTCAATCTGGAAAGGCTTGGAGACGTTAGTGGCTATGCTTGTTCTTTTTGTTTTCTTATTATTTAATTCCTTTTCAGTTTACCCTTTGATAAACACAGGGTGAGAACGAATAAGACAATCCACCTTTGATTGCGTGTTGCATGTGAGCTGTGGAAATTGCCAGCTTTGTGGCCATTTGTGCCAATTTGGCAAGTGCTCGGTACACTTGGAGTATAGAACAGGCAAGAGAGGTTATGCGGCAGATATTTTTATGCTTGCATATACTTGCAGCAATCAGTCCTTTTCTGTGCTTATTCTACCTTTTTACAGTTGCGGGGCCGTGGTTTTTTAGAAGTTCTCTAATTGCCTCTGCCCCAACAGGCTGCTATTTTCAATTGTTCTTAGATTTTTCATCTATTTATCAAGTGTATTTATGTCTTTCTCGTATGCAGGGGGATGCGTAGTCAAAAATGCTTGTGCCATTTGTGTGGGCTAAGTGGAACTATTTTAGGAATCAAAAGGCTTTAGAAAACTAATGTCTGACAACCAAAGCAGTTGTGAAGTGGTAGATAAACGAGAGGGGGATTGCATCCAACCTGTATTTGGAACCAAAAGATGTGTGTGGTTTTATGATTGGTTTAGGGAAGGCAACCAGTATTTTATCCCAAGCCTGGCAGTTAGAGGAGACACTCGAACACCTTCCCATATTTGTAGACTCCCTTACTACATAGTAACAATGAAGTTTTTAACAAGTGCAAATTGCTAAGTGTTAGCTTTTTCTTGCATATTTCTGCTATCATACACTGTCTCTATTAAGAGTTAATATTATGGTTTAACATTGACTACTTTCCAGTCTCTCCTGCAGTTTCCTGAATGGCACAATCTCTAGATTTGTTATAAATGAGGTGTATGTGGGAAGCTCTGCAAATAAATTAGTACCGGGACTAAGTTTTAAGAAGGTGGGATCTTCTGCAGTGCATCGCTAGCTTGGCCTTCTTCCTTAACCTCTGCTTGAAGTGGTGATGACATGTGACCAGAAACATAAAAAGCTGGTTTTTGGGTTAGCTGTCGTGACTATCTATAGCTGGTTTCACTTAAGCAGCTTATTCTTGAGGAACTGAAGCAAGCGAGCAATCTGCTGTGGGAGATTACTTAGCTCTTGTGTTGGTTTTCTGCTGCTAATATTAAGGTCTCCACCCACAGAGACTGCTCATGCTGTGCTTTTAGGGACTGATACCTATGGAGGGTTCCCACTGCTAAAGGGAGATGGTTTGCTAACCAGTATCCCAGCTTTTCTAGCCCTGTGTGAAATAAAAATAACATGGGGTTTGCAGTTCCATGTTGTTTTTTTTTTTCTCTTGAATGTATTTGGAGAACCTGTTGGTAGTGACTTGTGAAATAGTGGTACAACACTGCTATATATGACATGATTGCAGGATCTTCCTTTTTTATCATGTTTACTAAAAGGCAAAGCACGGCATTTTGACATAAGCTTCTTATATTTGACATAGACCTTGGATATTAGGAAAAAATTTGACACTGAAAAGGCTCCCATTGGAGTGAACTGCCCAGGGAAGTGGTTGAGGCACCATCCCTGGAGGTACTCAAAAGACGGGTTGACATGGTGCTTAGTGACATGGATCAATGATGGTTTTTGTCAGTGTTACATTGATGGTTGGACTAGATGATCTTAAAGGTCCCTTCTAACTAAGACAATTCTATGATTCTGTTAATTACTGAGAGTGAAACAACTTGGTGTATTACTTCTGTGCTTGCAGTGTAACCACTGAGGAATGATAAGGAAGAAGAAAATTGGCCCTAAGATGCCTTCTGTTGTTTCATTTGATGGAGTAAAAGTCAAATTTTTCTTCTCTTATCAGAAGACTTTAGTAACACCTAAATCAACACCTTTCTCTCATCCCAGTTGCATTTAACTGGTATAGCAGGATTCAGGCATTACTCATCCACAAAGGACTGGCACAGTTTCAAATCTTACCTGGTCTATCTTCAAGTAGGTGAAGTTGGTTCAATGTCTTCAGAATAGAGAAGGACACAGTATGACCTGTGTGGTGCGTTCTTGTAATCACTGTAAATCTAAGGCACACCAATAATGTCCTTAAACCAATATAATAGCAGCTGCATCTTCAGTCTTTCTAGGATTTAATCGGATCCTCTCAGAGTGTTTAACTTGCTTTCTGAGTCTTCGATGTAGTCAACTTCCATGAATGGTGCTGCTGGCATGGGGAGGAGATGGTAAAGATTCTCCTCTGCCTGGCTTCCTTGTTCTTTCTATTTAGAAATTATTATTTTGGCATTAAAGATGATGTTTTTCCCTTTTCTTCAGTTTCTACGAGAAGATATGCAATACAAGGATGCCTCTAATAAGCATAGTCACCTGCACAGAGAAGACAAACATATCACCATAGAGGATCTGTGGAAGCGCTGGAAAACGTCTGAAGGTAGGTAAAGAAGAATAGCTAAAAATAACGTTGGTTATTGAAATGGACATTATTCAACAATTTTTCCACAGACGTTTAAAGTAGTAAATGGAAGATGTCTTAAAGCATCATTATGAGTCTGTTTTGGTACCGTTACTTATAGATAGTCATATGTAAAGCTGACTAAAAACTCATTCAGTCCAGCTAGTGTTAATTACCTCTTGAGGTGCTGGGTGTATTGTATGCAAACTAATCTAGTTTGCATACTCGTCAGCGTGAGGTTGTAATTTATGAAGGTGACTGTTGCAAGCGCTGAATTCCAGATAAGCATGTTTTTAATTTGGTAAGCCCCAAGGGCTGCTGTCAAGCTGTTTTTATACATTTATTATACACTGTATGAAGTGGAAAGTCCAATGTTGTCTTTGGGCTACAAAGAGGTAGAATTCGTAGTAGAAGGCATTTTGGAAGATCTTTTTAAACTTGGGATACAGGAAAATGGACTGACAATCCAGCATCACCATCCTTTACCTGTTTTGAATGAAATCATAGAATCATAGAATGGTTTGGGTTGGAAGGGACCTCAAAGATCATCGAGTTCCAACCCCCCTGCCATGGGCAGGGACACCTCCCACTAGAGCAGGTTGCTCAAGGCCCCATAAATAAGCAAGATGAGCCAAATATGCTAAATATCAAGACATGTAATGAGCAGTACAGTGTTCTTTGCCAAATATGTTTCAGGATGTACTGATTAAAAATGAAATCTCAGGAGGTTCCAGAATGTTAGAATTGTTAGGAGAAAAATACTTCCCACCCCATTCAGAAGGTGGTGTGCTAATGGTGAGCATATAGAGATCTAAAAGTTGGTATTATTCAAACTGCTATAAGTAGGAATAAAAGAGGAATGAAACTAGGAACATGCCGTTGGTTCATTCTGCTAATATAGGAAGCCAGCCTGAGGTAATACATTGGTTAAGTCTTTACTGTGTAGTAATTAAATATCTATGTTTTAACCAGTGATTTTTGGCCTCATCTCTTCAAATATTCTGTAAATACTGATTCACTAAAGAGCTTGTTCAATGAAAACAACTGCAACTAAATTATCAGAGAAAATTATCTCCCTGCAGTTATTCAGCTAACTTATGAGTATCTCTTCAAAAAAATTGAGGCTATAGTGCTACCAAAAGTGTCTAATTTGACTGTTGTGTCTGTCTTTGTTCCAGTTTTCTTGAAGGTAGTGAGCCGCGTGAGTCCCACTCGAAAGTTTATAGTGCCAGTTTCATGTCATTTGACAGCGTTAACCAAGGAGGTGGAAGGGAGTGTAAATGACCTTATCAGTCATTTGAAACTTTAAGTCATCCGAGGTATCTGTGTGAGAACCACAAGCCCCAAGCAGTGCCCTTGATGGTGCCCCTTAGTGCTGGTGGAGAAATGTCTTCTGGATCTATCCCTGCGTAGTTTATGCTGAGGGGAATTGCCCGTTCCTTCCCACAAAGCTTGCTTTATGTGGATGTTTGTCTTAAAGCTGTTTGACAAATACTTTTAAGTTGCTTTCTGTTTAAGATATGGGTGATGTGGGACAGATAAGATTTGAGGGAAGAAAGTGAAAACATTGTTTATGGTATAGTTAAGTGCCTCATTGCTGTTTGGTGCCTCCTGTTAGCATTAGGAAAAACAAAGGGTATTTTTAAGTAATTGCTTGAGAAGGTTTCTTACACAGCAAACGGAACCCAGAGGATTGGCTCCATTCAAAGCTTTAAAAAATTTCCTAATAAAATTTATAAAAGAGCTTCAGAATATTGCTTTTTAATATTTTTTGGTGTCCCCACCTGGTGCGGAATCCTTAAGGCATGACCTGCGCTGGTGGAAACTAAAGGAATTTCAGGGCTGCTCTAGGTTTTACCCGTGTGGAAGGAATCCTGTCATAACTTAAATCAGCATCTGGGTTGCCACACAGTTTCAGTGAGTCCTTTAGTACAAAACAACACTGTCACTTAATTTAGTTGATGTTACTTACGCTTTCTGTGACCGTTTAAGTGTTTTAGTCTCATAATCTAATTCTGCAGAGAACTCGATTTAGAGGCACGGCTGTTTATTAAAGCACAGAAAGCACTATTTTTTGAAAGCCCTTTGACTTCTATTATTGTGTGTATCTGCTTTTTAAATATAAATGCTAGTATATGCTGGTTGTACGGTGTTTGCTTTGACTATCTCCTTTTCTTTCTAACTAAGCAGTATTTCTACATCTGCAGAGCCTTTCAGCCATTCTAAAGTATCAAGCTCAGTATTTATTGCTGGGTTAAAATCAATGGTACATCTTGGTTTGTTTTTTTTTCTATAAGGGCATTTAAGAGGCGGGAGGTGTGAGTGCAGCAAAGGTGACACACGAACATTTATTTTGATGCCTGAATACCAGGCTTCGCACAATTATCTTTGCAAGTTCAATGTCTTGAGGGTGTCTGCCTTCTCTTCCCCCCCCTCCCTTCAATGGGTGAAAATCACATGAATTTGCTGTCTGAAGAGAGACGTGTAGGTATTTAGTCTCAATAATAAGGGAGTCTGTAAAATCAGCACGCTGTCTTGTGTGTGTATTTTTAATTTCTTTAACTCTTTTTCCTTCTCTGTGGAAAGTAGGAGACCTAAGGTCTGGTACCTTATTTATTAGGGAGGAAAAAAGATTTTAAAAATTAGCTTGATTTCTATATGTGTGATCACCTGTTGTGTTCTGAGGTCGTGTTGCACAAGTGTTCTTGCACAAGGGACTAAGCTGCATTCCACAAAGGTGTTACGGTTGCCTTGCACTTTCTTAATTGCTTGCTGTCTCAGGTTTTAAATAGCCAGAGACTGGAAATACATGCAAGCGGGGCTTGGTGAGGCTGAGGTCCAGTCAGGACCAGTACAGAGGAAACTAGAGTTGTGAAGTATGGAAAAAGATAAGTCTCTTTTGCTTTTTCATGCTGTTTAAAAACCTACTGGTGGCAGTGTATTCCATGCTGGTGTTGCTGCTGAAGGTCCTGCTAAAACAAAATTAACTTTGGAATCCTTGGGTGTGCTTGATGCACAACAATCTTGTGTTTTTCTGCATCGCCTGCTCAGCCTGTTCCCAACTCTAAGTATGGCTGTCTCTCACTCCTAGCCGTGAGACTCTCTTACCCAATGCTGCTTGATTTCTGAAAGGAGTAGAAGGCCCTACTTCTTTAAAATTACTACTGAATTATAAAAAAAGTACCAATTTTACTTGAATGTTCACAGAGTGACTATAAAATACTTTGAGCGGTAGAAGTGAGACTTCTCTATATTCTTTTTTCTTTTCCTTTCTTTTTCTTCCCCTCTATATATAAACTCAGTGACTTGTGTGGCTTCCAAAATTGCGTGTTCTATGCTGTCAGTGATAAAGCCTATAGCCTGTAGTAGCTATTTTAGGTGATTTTTTTCTTTTTTTTTTCCCCTATGTCACATCCAAACAATGCTTTTGCATTGGATCAGTTGATGAACATATTTCTGGAATGCAGTTAAGGTGATATTTTTCTGGATGATCTTATGACCCTTTTGAGATGTTTAGAGCAACTTGTAAATCTGACGGCTTATTCATGAAACGGTTAAGAATCTTTGCAGTGTGAAGATGACCTCTGCTGTGAGGACAGGCTGAGAGAATTGGGGTTGTTCAGCCTGGAGAAGAGAAGGCTCCAGGGAGACCTTAGAGCCTTTTCAAGTCCCTAAAGGGGCTACAGGAGAGATGGGGAGGGACTCTTGATCAGGGAGGGGAGCCATAGGTAATGGTTTTAAACTGAAAGAGGGAAGATTTAGATGAGATCTCAGGAAGAAATTCTTCCCTGTGAGGGTGGTGAGACGCTGGAAGAGGTTGCCCAGAGAAGCTGTGGCTGCCCCATCCCTGGAGGGGTTCAAGGCCAGGCTGGATGGGGCTTTGAGCAACCTGGTCTGGTGGGAGGTGTCCCTGCCCGTGGCAGGAGGTTGGAACTCAGTGATCTTTAAGGTCCCTTCCAATTCTAACCATTCTGTGGTTCTATGTTTACAAACAGAGCCCAGACATTTTGCATAAAAGCTAAGAGTTATGTGACAAATCTGAGTCTGTTGCAAGATCAATACCTGGAAAATGGTTTGTAGCTTAAAAGCAGAGGAAGAAATGGGACAGCAGGCTGGGAAGGAGGTGTAGCCATTTATATAGACGGCATAGACGTGGTTTGTACTGCAAGCTTATTTTTTTTAAAGCTGTAAGTGGGTCTGTGAAATGTGTTCTGTCCCTGGCTATCTGCAACGATGAAAATCTGAAGCATTTAAGCTTATTTTTCAGCTACGCTGGCGTAGACAAGAGAGCTTGAAGTCCTTATTTTCAGTTTTAGTGCAAATATGAATTTAAACTCATAAAAAAAAAAAGTGTCTGTTGCCTGCAGCTTACCTATAAGGCAACCCTTTCGAAAGGATCATGTTAAAATTCACCACTCAGACCGTGTCCTGGTGATAACCTGGTGATAAGGTTTCCAAAGAAATCTCTGCCTGGTGGTGTCACATGCAAATAGTTTGGGATAGAGAAATGTTAAAAATATATAAGTAAATAAAAAATTGTTCACGCAAAGACATGTCTGTCCAGGAGGAGGCGGCCACTTTATTTCTTTCATGTGCAGACAAACTTTTACAGTCTTCATAAACGGAGAGAACAATTTCTCTTCAACTTTGCCAGTGTGAAGCTGTAAGCTCTAACAGCTGGCCCGTGAAGGCCAGAAGTGTATCTTTTTTATTGTTTTTTTGGTAAAATCTATGGGTAGTATTCCCTTACTTTCTTAGAGCATCTGTAGCTATGAAAGGTTATGTAGACTGTTGCTGTTGTATAGGAAAATTAATTATTCTCTACATATTTAAATAATTTTTCTTAGTGGGAATATTATTGCATGTAATATAGCTGTTCTGGGCATATTTGAGATTTAATTGTTTTCCTGTTAAATTTTCTCTGTATTTCAGTATTTTCTTTGTCTCATCTTTTCTGCTTCCAGTTTGTGGTTAGTAGGCACGGACTTCTGTGCAGAATCTTATGAAAACAAGTTCTTAAGCCATCATCCTCGGGAAGGTCTTGGTACATCGCCTTAAATGGCTACAGCACCTGCTGACACACATTTAGATCTTCAGGGGTAGCAAGGACAAAAGGATTGAGGCTGAGATCAGTTTTAAGTAGATAAAAGTCACAAGACGCTGTCCTGATTTAAACTAAGCAAAACACTAAATTATTCTGTGGAATTTTTAATCAAGACGTGTTTCTATTGGTTCCGTGCTTGCTTGTTTATAGCTTCCCTAAGCTTCCTCTGAGAAGCATATAATGAAAAAGGCAAAATGCCAGGAACACCTTGGTGAACGTTAATGCGAACTTTTCTGCAATTATATTTGGCTAAATGCTCTTGCTCACCATAACCTGCTTTCCTGCTGCTTGTTCTTCTCCATCTTGCTACTGGTTTTTACGAAAATTAAAGGTAATTAAACTGACTTTTTCTTCCAGTTCATAACTGGACTCAAGAGGACACGCTTCAGTGGCTGTCAGAATTTGTTGAACTACCCCAGTATGAAAAGAATTTTAGAGACAGCAATGTCAATGGAACGACGCTTCCCAGGTGAAGGTTTCTTCTGGATTGGTTTCAGATAATTCCCTGTGGGTTGCTGCTTTGGTCTGTGTGTGGGAACAGCTACGTGAACCTAAAGCCTAACAAGATACGGTCAAATGTTCTTCTGCAAGAAGTGTTCTTGCAGTTTTGAAGAGTTAGCTCCTTTTAATTTTCTTTTGGCCAAAATATTTCAATATATAGATGCTTCTTGCCACTCCTTTTGTCTTAGTGGTTTTAATGTTTTGTTTTTGCTGTTGAAGCTTTTATCCAGGATGACATAATTCTCTATGGTAGTGAACTTTCTTTTGAACGACTTCCAATCTATTGTAGATCATCAAAAACTACCTGCAGAACCCCTTTCCTTGAGCATAGCTACTAAATTTGAGTATTGCATGTATTTCAGAGAGTTGCTGTAAAAATCTGCAAACATACCATTGCTTTTAACTATGCCAAATGGGTTTATTTTATGATTGTTCCAGAAATAAAAAATAGGGAAATTATTTGATGTTCTTCCTTTGTCACATGCTGATGTGCTTTTTTTCAGTAGCACTAATGTCATTGTGTTATATCTCTCACTCCAGTTGCATAACTGTAATCTATATAACTGTGGGAAATGCTCTTAATGTATTTCTTTCCATAAACTGATTTTGAATATAGCTTGTGGAATAAGCAATGCTTTGTTTTATCATTAACAGGATAGCAGTAAATGAACACGCTTTCATGATCTCTCACTTGAAAATAATTGACCGGAGCCATAGACAGAAGCTTCAGCTTAAAGCCTTGGATGTTGTTTTATTTGGGCCTCTCACACGTTAGTAACTTCCTGGAGTCTTTTTTTTTTTGCCTTTCCTTATCTTTTATTTGTAAGAATTCAATAGTTTCAGTGACACCTGATACTGTAGATTGGAGAAGTTTATCTGTTTTATGGGTGCACTGATGGATTGCTTGGCATGCCTTGTGGAACCGGGCAATGAATTTCAAAATGTGACCAAGATGCTGGAATCAGAACAAAGGTCCACTTCAGTGTGTAAGATTACATAGAAACTGAAGTGTAACCCCACTTGATGGATGGATGTTGGCTTTTGCGTCGTAAAAAGCGTCCTCATGTAGTTTTTGACTGATACAGACTATGTACTGTAAAAGTTAAGAAAGCTTTCCTCCATCTAATATGTGTTTTAATATAGACTAAGTAGATTGTATTAGAGCAGAGTTGCTTATGTTGTGTGGAAAATGCTCTGGAATCCGTTTGAAAGGTTGGAGGGTAGTTGTTGGGAGATGGTTTGAGATAAATGAGCTTGGAATTCTGTTCAGCGTCAGGTTCTGTCACATTTTAGTCTCGGAGAGGGGAGGGAAAGAGGAAGCCCATGGTATGTTGTTGTCTGTATCAATGAACTAATTAATGATGGTGTTTTTCTCTGCACAGGCCCCCCTCACAACTGGATGAAGGATTTCATATTGACAGTTTCTATAGTTATTGGCTTTGGAGGCTGCTGGTTTGCATATACCCAGAACAGAACCTCAAGAGAACATATCACAAAAATGATGAAGGACTTGGAAAGTCTCCAAACAGCAGAACAAAGTCTTCTTGACTTGCAAGAAAGGTATAAAGTTAATTTTTAGTGGTCCTTTTGTTTTGAGGTTAAATACCAATACAGATTATTTACAGTCATAAATTATTTGCATTAAGCAAGATGCCTTTGGATTTTGTTCATTTTCCTTTTGCATAGAAATTGTGTTTTTGATGACAATGGTGGGTTTTTTGGGGTAGAGACTGCTCCTGGATATTTTAGCTGGCAATATGAACCTGGGGATGAAGGTAGAGTATAGAAGTTCAGTCTTTTTTTACCTACAGATGTAGAAGTATGTACCGTTATTTTCATAGAACTACAGTTCACTTTGGGATCCTCGCATACATGGAAGTGAGAACATTTGCTCTGTTTTTGAGCTCTTAAGAACTGAACCAGACCTGGACTAATTACTTTCTATTCCTTATTTAGCAGTGCGAGAGTTGATAGTCTTGTCTGGTGCACCTCTAACTCAATTGTCTCTAAAGACTTGTATTTCAAGCTTCTTCAATGAAGGTTCACCTAAAAGTTTGTGTATTTTGTCTGAGGTGGACATCACATTGTGCGATTGTAATTGCTGCTGATTCATGAAGCTTGCAGTCTTTGTTACCACAGAATGGTTGAGGTTGGATTGAAAGGGACTTCTGGAGGTCATCTGGTCCAGCCCCACCTGCTCAAGCAGGATCACCTGGAACAGGTTGCCCAGGACCATGCTCAGGCGGCTTCTGAATATGTCGGAGAATGGAGATTCTACCACCTCCCTGGGCAACCTGGGCCAGTGCTCGGTCACCTTCACTTGAAAAAGTGTTTCCTGATGTTCAGACAGGAACTCAGACAGAACCTCTGTGGTTTGGTTTGTGCCCGTTGCCTCTTGCCCTGTTACTGGACAAACTTTTTCGCCCTGAGAACTGCAATTCTGCTTTTAACGAACGTGCTGTATATTTTCTCATATTTCTTGTTCAATTGTGAAGGCTTGAGAAGGCACAAGAAGAGAATAGAAACGTTGCTGTGGAAAAGCAAAACCTGGAGCGCAAAATGATGGATGAGATCAATGATGCGAAACGGGAAGCTCATCGCCTGAGGGAGTTGAGGGAGGGAGCAGAATGTGAGCTCAGCAGGCTCAAATATGCAGAAGAAGAGCTAGTACAGGTATCTCCAAACTGTTCATAATTTTAGCGTTGACTTTAAATTCGTCCTGGTTTTATTAGATCCTTAGGAGCGTTGACAACAGCATTTCTCTAATGCTGGATTTGGATGGAAAAATTCTAAGAGCACTTAATGATGGTCTGTCAATCATGCCATTATCTCGTAAAATAATCCTGGAACTCTAAAGGGACATGCACTTTGTGGATTAGTTTATCATAACGTTGTTGGATTCATGGAACAAAATACATACAAAAGCTTTTTTTGTGTCTTGTTATCAGATGAGAGATAGCGGCTTTGTCTCGCTCTTCTGAGTAGCAATAGATCAAATTTCTTGAACTAAATTAAAAATGCTGTCTTGCAAAAAATATTTAAGCTTCGAGTTGGGGGACTGTATATTATAGGAAAAACCAATCTGAGTATAATGTAGTATATGGAAATTCCTACGCTGTGTTTTAGAAATGCCTGATCTGCCTTCCCTGACAGCAGCTGGCACACACCAGAGCTCTGTAAAGCTGAGGATGTTGCTGTGGGGTATAAAGGTGCTTGTATTTCACTTTCTTCTGTTGCCAGTTCTGATGATACTCTTGGTGACACTTTGATTTCTTTTTGGATTGCTAGGTTCGCATGGCTTTAAAAAAGGCTGAGAAGGAGTTTGAGCTGAGAAGCAATTGGTCTGTTCCTGAGGCTTTGCAGAAGTGGCTTCAGTTAACACATGAAGTTGAAGTACAGTATTACAATATCAAAAGACAGCATGCAGAAATGCAATTAGCAATTGCCAAAGATGAGGTACCAACTCTAGCTCTACTTAAAGACTTTTCTAATCCGTTGCTAGATATATGAAATAGTAAATATAAATTATTCAGATAAGCGTTTGGATTTTTTTTTCTCCTCTGAGTTGTGGTTTGCTACCTGTCGATGTTGTTAATGTTTTGCCATCTGTGTTAAGCGTATAACTCCGAGTTCTGTGTGTTTCATTTCATCTTTCTTTTTAGGCAGAAAAGATAAAAAAGAAGAGAAGCACTGTGTTTGGAACATTACATGTTGCACACAGCTCCTCCCTGGATGAAGTGGACCATAAAATCCTTGAAGCAAAGTAAGAGCATTACCAGGACACACATTCTTGTGTGATTATTTATTCCTGGAAGAATGGATTTTTTTTTTTTTTTTTTGAGACTTATAGAGTGTGGTCTTGGTGGTCTTTTGTACTTTTAAGTAAAACCATTTAAAAGATACTAAAGTGTGAATATTTGGATAGTCTTAGTGGATCTCCTGGTTTGCTGGAATGACTGCACTTGTGTTGCTTTGCCCTTTTGTTTTTCAGGAAAGCTCTCTCTGAGTTGACGACATGTTTGCGAGAGCGGCTTTATCGATGGCAACAGATTGAGAAGATTTGTGGCTTTCAAATAGCGCACAATTCTGGGCTACCAAGCTTGACCTCCTCTCTCTACTCTGATCACAGCTGGGTAGTTATGCCTCGAGTTTCCATTCCTCCTTACCCAATCGCAGGGGGAGTCGATGACTTAGATGAAGATACTCCTCCAATAGTTTCACAGTTTCATGGTGAGTGGCAAGCTCAGTAAAAAGAAAAGCTCTGGTGGCGTGGGATTTTAAAATTCAGGTGGGAGAAGGGTGCTGAAATCAAACAGGACTGGATGAAAGTCAAAAGGACCATTTGTCTAGCATTTCAGATGCATCTTTTGTGACTTGCATGAACTGAAAAAAAGATAACACGAAGAAAAAGCCTTTATTCTCTTTCAGTGGAGAAGTGGGGCGTAAATCAGCTAAGGTTTTGAACATCTGCTTGTCCTGCTTGGGTTGTGACTTAAGACAAAAGTTTATAATGAGTAATGCTGAATTTCTGGTAGCACACTTATTCCTTCAAATGGAAGGGATGGAGTTAGTCTGGAGTCCCTTGAGCTACTGGGAAGCTCACACCCTTTGAGAGGCCGCATGCTACGTAGCTTTTCAAGCATTCTTCAGTGGCTGGAACAAAATCCTGTTGTTTTCCAAGGGAAGCTTTCAGGCAGAATGTTTGTGTTTTGGATACAGCGGGTTGTTTGAGTGTGAGGCAGAGAGGCCAAGTGCTGGAGGGAGGGAGAGAGAGAGGGAAATCCAGCTTTGGTTAAACTATGATCAAAAGATATACACTGGGGATTCAGACCACCCTCGTATCTAGTCGTTGCGTCAGCGCAAGAGCCTGTTTTGTGGAAGTTGTGATTAACTGGACTCTAGAGACAAATCAAAACGAAGAGCTCCCATGTAGCTATTCAAACAAGCAATATCAAGCTGAGGGATGAGTAGGGAAGAAAGCTTTTTCGCGTGTGTACAATTTTACTTCCAGGGCTGGGTTTCTCAGGAGAAAATTAGAACTGTATTTTAAATTGGCATGAGGAGAATGGTCGCCGCTTGGCCGGCTGCATTGAGTGTGCCTTGGGCACATGTTTCTTTTCGGAATGTACCAACCTTTTTTTCTACAGGTCACACCGAAAAGGTTATTAATCCCCTTCCGAATCTACTTACTGCAAGTTCTGATCATTTTAAAGAATAGTTTCTCTCTAGTCATCTTCAGTGTGAAAGCTTTGATTTAAAACTTAGCCACAAATTTCTCGGATGTCCCAGTAAAATATGGATGCCTAGAGCTAAACTGCCAAGTTGGTAGGGAGAAACCTGTGGTGTGATTTTAAAATGAAGAGCTCCATTTATTATCTCGACTTTTCAGGTGGTCTAAGAGGACAAAACACTTAGATATGTTTATAAGACTTCAGACTTGTGATTAATTTTTTTTTTTTCCAGTCACTCTTCTCATTCAGGTCTTGCTCAGAAGTGAAGCCAGAGGGCAAAGTGCAGTTGGTTCAGAGGAACCAGCAGTTAGAGGACTGTACAGTCTGTGAGAGCACACTTAGTTGAAAATTTACTGTATGCTCTTGCAGCTGTGGCTTAATTGTTTTGGTCAAGTTCAGTTCATTTGGAAATAATTAATAGTGGATGTTGTCTCAGTGATGGGAGTTATTTGAATCTTCCCAACGTTAGAAAAACTTTAAATGGATTTTTTCTGAATTTTGATAAGGCATGAGAGCCTGATTTTGCTAAAGCGACCAAGAGGGAAGTAGCTTCTCCTTGACTTCCTAGCTTCAAAATTTCTGCGCAGTTAAAAAACACTGGAAACGCTTGGGAGTCAGGAAAGAGAAGGAAAACGTGCGAAATGATCTGTTATTGAAACCAGTTCAGGAGTCAAGTTATTGTGGGTTAATTTAGCAGCTGCTAAATCCTTCCCCTCATTTAGACAATGACGACAAATGAGGAAGGAGAGAAGCAAAACGACTTGTCTCATGAAGCTTCAGGCAAAATGCAGTGTGTGGACAGGGCAGTTCTGAGCAAGGTTGTTTTCAGTCTCTGGACCTAAACGGAGCTGTCTGGGCTGTTTCCTTGCCCCAGCGTCCTTTGGTCTCTTGAAATGGACAAAATTTGGAGACTGCCAGGCAGGTTTCTCTGAGCCACAGCGATTGGGATGATAGGCTGAAACGGTGTGAAGGAATAGATCTATTTAATCAGTCCTGAGCTGAAGAACAAAAGGGGATAAAGAAATAGATGCACGAGATGGGGACAAAGTCATTCCAGTGAGGTGGCAGTGAAACTTCTACTTTTCCACTGACTGATTAGGATTCAGCTGATTCCTTGATTTAGTGAATTTCATTGTACTAAAAAATTCTATATGTTAAACTGTCATAGCTGAATCCTTCATAATCCTCTGTATATACGCCTACAAGGAACCAAAATGTTTGTAAATTCTCCCAAAATTCACTGATGGTGCAGTCTTGATCTTTTTTACACCAGCGAGTAGGATGGCATCTGATTTACCTGGATGCATGGCACAACTTTCCTCTCTTACCTCAGTTCACGTTTGCTTTTTTAGGAATATTTTTGTAATGACACAAGCTTATTTTTGAGCTGCCAACACCTGCTTTTCCAGGTCAGTGGGGAGTTCATCGTGAGGAAAATCAAAAGTTGGAGTTACCCGGCAACTCTCGTGTTGGGACTTGTAAATTTTTCTCTTCTGTTCAGCTCGGCAGGAAACAAAAGTCTTAAGTGTTGGTGAAGGTGCAGCTCCTTGCTGTGCTGTGAAGGCTGGGATTTCCTGCGCTGAAAGCAGAACGGCAGCTCAGCCTCTTCTGAGATTCCAGGAAGCCAAACTGTAATTTACCCGATGCTAAACTGGCATCTCAAAAAATCCAATGCATTTTGTCACGTTAGACGTCCTTGTCTACAAAATAATTATTTTTTTTTTTTTTTTACTGTGCTGTGTTTGGTAAATATTTTGAACATCAGTAAGGGTATGGTCTGTCTTACCTAAGCAGAGAGAGAGTCTGTGGGACAGTTTGAGGAGGGGTATGAGAAATCTGGAGGCTGCCCTGAAACCTGCAGGTCTGTAGGCTTATTTCCGTGGAGTTACTGCTGCCGGATCATCTTCTGAGGGAGGAAATGGATTAGGAACGTTTTAGTTTGTCACTTCCTCTTAGATACTTTCCTGGTCAAGTCTTGTGTTGCTGTCTCCACCCATTATTAGTACTTTTGTTTCCGGAAATTCATAGTTAGCCTGACAAAAGAAAGTGTTATCAAATCGGAAATTCTTGAGCTTAAAATGAGGTTGAATTACATGTTTTCTATCATGTTACATAAATGAAATGGGTCTTCCATGTCTAACGTCACTTTGAGCTAATGCAGTGTATTTCAGTTGACTGTTTGGTTAGATATTACCCACATTGCAAAACTCTTACATATTCTTTTAAGCTCCAAATCTCCACACAAGTAAAATACAGGATGTTGTGTAACATGCTAATTTCAGCACTGCTATTTTTAGCTTATAAAGGGTTGGGAATTTCAGTCAAATCTTTCTCTTTGTTCTCAAGAGAGCGTAGTGAGCCAGAGCTTTGGTGCACACGGTCAGAATAATATTTGGCAGGCATGAAACTGCAGAACTTGCATCTTGGTGAGCTGCTTCATCTAACTGTAGAGTGTCATAGAATCAGAGAATGGTTTGGGTTGGAAGGAACCTTCAAGATCATCAAGTTCCAACCTCAGGGACACCTCCCACCAGACCAGGTTGCTCCAAGCCCCATCCAGCCTGGCCTTGAACCCCTCCAGGGATGGGGCAGCCACAGCTTCTCTGGGCAACCTCTTCCAGCGTCTCACCACCCTCACAGGGAAGAATTTCTTCCTGAGATCTCATCTAAATCTCCCCTCTTTCAGTTTAAAACCATCACCCCTCGTCCTACGGCTCCGCTCTCTGATAAAATTCCCTCCCCATCTCTCCTGTAGCCCCTTTAGGCACTGGATAAGGTGCATCTATAAGGTAATGCCCTCTGAACAGTCGAGCCATGTCCCAGTTGTTTAAGAATCGCTGCGGCTGAAGCAGATACCTTCTATGGAGTCTTCAGAGCAGATACTGTTAACGCCAACGTCACTTGGAGGGTTTTGGTTTTGTTTTTTCTTTGCCTCAGGGTCCATTGTAAAGCCTCCCAGCACGTTGGCCAGAAGCAGTAGCTTGTGTCGATCGCGACGCAGCGTCGTGCCGTCGTCTCCGCAGTCCCAGCACGCCTTGCACTCCCCCGACCCCGACATCCTCTCTGTGTCGAGCTGCCCCGCTCTTTATCGAACTGAAGAGGAGGAGGAAGCCATTTACTTCTCTGCTGATAAACAATGGTACGGAGCTTAGCAAACAGCACTTCGGAACTCTGCTAGGATTATTTGAGACTAACAAACAGTTTAGAATTAGAACCGAGCCGAGAGTTAACGTAATGTGTAGGATAATATAAATAATTATAGTCCACATGGAAGAGAGCAAGTTCTTGTCTGGTTTGTGTATGTAACTAGCTAGCATGTCGTGTACAGTTAAGTAATGTTACAATCCAGGGTGCACTGAACTAACCCTGATTCTCCATTACAATATGTTACTGGCTTTTACATCTGAAACTAGGATCAAAAGCAGTGTCAGCTACTGGGCGAAGAGAAGATGGATGGTAACACAATTCTTACAGCATGTTGAGCGTGTACCTACTCTTGTTACATGGCCTCATAGGAAAAGGTTAAATTCCTTTTGGAAGGAGCAAATGAGCTTGTTGAAAGGTAGGGACACTTGTCCTGAAGAAACTTTTTGTATATGATAGGCTTAATTCTCCTTCTTTCATTTCATAACTTTTCTGACTTCACGTGCCAAGAAAGATAGTGGTTTTTTTTGTTGTTGTTATTGTTGTTCTTTGAAGTAAGATGCAAATGACTGATTCTGGGCAGATGCTGCTGCCCACAAAACCAAGATTGCACAAACTAATAATCTTAAGTTTAGATAATAAAATGATGTAATGCAAGTTGTAAGTTAAAATGTTTAACTAATGTTTTTTTTTTGTTAATTAACTACTAAGGAAAAGTGTGGGTGGTGCTCTTAGACTAATGTTAATGATTCTAAATTAATTTCCTTTTTAACGGCACGATAGAAATAGTGGTTTCATGCTGGTTTTCTCCTCTCTTTGCTCTGACTCAGGGAAGTACAGGAAACAGGTTCGGAATGTGACTCCTTAAATTCATCCATTGGAAGGAAGCAGTCTCCTCCAGCGAGCCTTGAGATGTACCAGACGCTTTCTCCTCAGAAAGTATCCCCAGAAGAGTTCTCACTGGAGGAATCGTCTACGGGAGACTCCTCTTCTCTAACTGCAGATATTTCTAGGGGCTCTCCTGACTGTGTAGGCATGGCAGAAACTAAGAGCATGATCTTTAGTCCTGCGAGCAAAGTTTATAACGGAATCCTGGAGAAGTCCTGCAGCATGAACCAGCTTTCCACCGGGATCCCAGTCCCCAAGCCTCGGCACACCTCCTGTTCTTCAGCCGGCAGCGAGAGTAAACCCAGCCCCGAAGCTGCCTCCGTCCCTAGGATAAGTAGCATCCCACAGGACCTCTACCAAAACGGTGAAAAAAACAAAAAGCCATCGAAAATAAAAAGCCTCTTTAAGAAGAAGAGTAAGTGAGGTGGGCAGAAGAAGCCCAGAGTGATGTTATAAGAACTCTATTTTTTAAATCTTTAGGAATGTAATTCCATTGGAGCATTTGCCAATGGATGCCCCAATGGAATGCTCTGTAGGTCAACTATATTTAACTGACTGTACTGTCAAAGGCCGTGCCAGCTGTCAATGAGAAATCATTAAAAAGTTCAGACAGTTTACATTCATTTCTGCCTATTTATTTCTTTTTTTTTTTAGTTGGTCTTTTTTAGTGTTTGTTTTTTGTTTTTTTTTTTTTAATCTAGCTTTGGGGTTTGGTTTTTTGTTGTTGTTGTTGTTTGTTCATAAACCATTTTTAAGCCACTTTGGACTTCTAAGCTTTAATGGACTAGTAAGCCCTCCTGGGCTTGCCAAAGTTTCTTGTTTACCGGAGCATCTTCCTATCTTTCCGTAGAGCTAGGACATTTATCTACTGGACTTAAAGAAAAATAAAAGAAGTAGAACTAAATCGAATTGCACTACTGTTTTACAGACTGGAAGAGTCTCTCTCTGCAAGTGAAACTGAAAGACTTGTATTTGACCGAGAAGATGAATCTTTACACTTTTAGATCTTTTGGGGTTTTTATGTAGAACTTAGGATTTCTAATTGACTTGATTTCTGGAAATGGAAATGCCATGCTTTTATTATGGGAAGCTTTGTTAGATGCATTTATTATTAGAATGGTTCAAGTCCTGCTGTAAAGATCATGTTTTTCCCAGGACATTCACTGTGATTTTACTTCACTGCAGGCTGTATGACACAAAAAAAAAAAAAAAAAGAAAAAAAATGTAACAAGAGAAGAGGCTCTTGATTCCTTATGCAACTGATGGATATGAAACTTGACTGAGGACAGAAAATATTCACCCTCTTAAAATAAGGAGGGGGGATAGTAGCTTTTGTTTACAGACCGACAGACAATGGACACTGGGTTTGTGAAAGTCCGTACTGTGGTAAAGATAATAAATTGGAAACATTATTGTGCTTGGGAATGTTCCAATTTTAGCCGATGCTTGTTTCAGACGTGTTTCGGAGATCCTGTTCATGGAAAGCTGCTGTAGGCTACATTGCTTATGCTTACTGCTCTGTATAAGTTATTATATTTTTTGGATTAGCTCTTAATGTCTTAATGTCCTCCTTTTGTAAGATTTCATACACTTTATTTTTGTATAGTTTGAAGATCTAGCTGTTCAGACATGTCTGAAGTAAATGGTATAATTTTATAATGCATACTGTTATACTAACTCATAATTTTAGATATAAAGATAGATATGAAGGTGAGACTCGACACGCTTCAGATAAAAGCAGTTTTTATGTTCAGCTTTTACAGGGAGAGGCAAAATTACTGCAAGGTAATAAGGAAGCCTTCTTAGGGCAACAGTAGCTAGTTGTTCAAAAAGATCTTTTTCATTTTTAAACAGTTGGAGACAACAAATGTACTGCTTGAGCAACAGTGCCTTTTACTCAGTTTGTCTGCAAACGTTCGTACCGAGCAGGGGTTTCTTTTGAGGTACATTCCAAAGAAATACTTCTTGCTCTAGTGAACGCGAGCAGTTTTACCCAGTGATGAGAAATGGTTTCAGCTCTGCCGTCGGGGTGTTGTGGTTGCCTCAGTAACAGGTACCTCTGCCAGGGACCTGTGATTAGGGGGCTCGCTCCTCGCCAGTGCGTACACGCTGTACTGTATGAAAGAATTAATTCACTGACTGCCTAAATCCTTTTTTCTAGTAAGAAGCCTTCAAAACCTGTACCTAATTAAAATCAAGTGATACACGATTGTTTTTTTTTTTCTCCTATCACTTTCTGTTTAGGTTCCACTGCACTGATGTGTTAGCTCTGTCCTCGAGAAGTGGTGGTGATGTGAACAGAAACATTTGCTGTGGGTAGAGAAATGGTTAGAGGAGAAGGGTTAGAAAATGGGATGGACACCTTCCATGTGCAAGTACCTTAAAAGTCCTGGTACAGCAATTAATTCCTTAACAGCAGGAATCCAGAGTTTTACTGTCTAACAAAAAGATTGTCTGTATGTCATCTACACAGAAAAGCGTAGGAGGAATCGACCATTCGATAAAGTTTGGAGAAGAGAAAAATTGGTGGAATAGAAAATAATGAGAATATATTTTTCCAATATTCTCTGAATCGTCAGATTGGACAACCATAGTTGCAAAAAAAAAAAAAGTCATCACAAGGTAAAAATGCTCTCTTTAAACAAAGACGGTACGCTCTGTACGTAGTAGACAAAAAAAAAAGCAGCAATGCAAAAAGACTCGTGCCAGAGAAGGACCTCAGTGCTTCGGAGCTGTAGTTAAAAGCCTGATGAAATACTTGAACATGTACAAAGGGAAAAAAATACATCAATGTAGGGAACTTATTTTTGCCTCCCGAACAGCATGGGGAAGACTAGTATCAGAAAAACGTGCAATTTTGATGTCTGCGCTTGAGAAGGCTTCAGCAATAAGAGAAATTAAAGTAAAATCTGGGTCTGGATGTAGTAGATCTTGCAGTGTGAGATTTGAGGAACTCTGTCTCTTATCGTTACCAAAGAAGATGAAGCTGCATTTTGATGCACGTGAAAATACATATTGATAGGCGTTTGATATATTTACACGTGGGGGGAAAAATAAATGTGGTACCGAGGAGTGGGAGGACAGCACTTCTTAACCCTGACATCCACGTCAGGCCATACTGAGAAGCCAAACCAGACAAATCCAGTTTTCTGTAGTAGGTATAACTAAAAACTAAAGTAGAGGAGGTGTTGGACTCTTCATTGCCTGTTGAGTTTAAATGTTAAGTATTTTGTATTTAAATACACAATTTGACTGTCTTCCGGCAAAAAATGTCACGGCGGTGTACAAACAGATCTGATGGCATTATCCTAGGGATTTTTGGCTTCGAATGGCAAACCAAAAATGACTGCTCTCAATGGTCAGTTTATCACCAGCTGTCCTGCAACTTTGTAGCTGCTACTTAATTAATATTATAGAACCGAAAGCTTCAGTTGAGGTGACCAGAAGTGGCGAGCATGCTATGTTGGAGTTGGTTTTTTTTTTTAATTTATTATTTTAATAGACCACTTGCACATCTTGCCACCTGAATTTGTCCAGTAAGTGACTTGCATTGCTCCTGCTATATACTGTATATATAGGTATATACTGTAGAAATGCTTGTTTTGAAGCTGTTAGCTTCCTTTTGCTAAGGTGTGTTGAGAGGACTGACTCCGAGGTAGATCCTCGCTGGCAGACATCTTGACGTTGAAGTACCTGGCGGATGTCAACATCTCATGTGCTTTAAAAGGTCCTCCGTTTTTCCTCTGTTGTTAGTCATTTGGGACAAAAATCATCTAATGTCATCATCCTTTAACAGCTGAGGACTTCTGAAGCTCTGAGCTCAGACTGGTTGTGATCAGAGTAATTTTTTTTGTTGAGCTTTTCTAGCTAAAATCCACAGTCTAGCTTAAATTCTCCAGTATGTTTCAGAAGATAAGGATCTTTGCTTTCTTCAATACTTTGTTAGAGTCCCTTGTCGGGACAGCATCCCCTTGGTGGAAACTGCCTGAAAGGCTTCTCCCTGAAGAGGTTACCATTTCGTCTTTCACCTGTAAAAAGGAAGAAGTGTCAAGTGTGGGGTTCTATAAATAAAAGAAGAAAAAAAACCCACCTCAATTCTTCCAAAACTGAACAAACCCATACCTTTCTACAATTCTTACTAAAAATATGTGACACCTCTTTCCTAATAGCGTAAAAATTTTAGGAAAGGCAGTTCTGGTTGCCACGGGGAATGCTTCTCACCAATTTACGGTAGACTTTGAGATCAAAACAATTGCTGATTTTTTTTTTTTTTTTTTTTTTTTTTTTTCCCCCTGCTTGATGATGGAATTTCAAATTGCTCGTTGGCAGTTCCAGGCACGCGTCAGCTTTTCTTTCCCCGCTCCACTGGTACCTGGGGAGCAGATTACCCTCCGCTTTCTGGTGGGAAATTTGCTGAAAGAGAAGATTCTCCATCGCATAGTGAAGGTAATAACGTTACCGTAAGAATCCTCATTTGGGAGCCTGGAAGGTGGTGAAGTAAAGGACACTCGCCTTAAGTTTTCCTGTGATATTTATGGATGCCAGCTTGGGTTTGGCATTAACTTGTAGCTTATTGAAAGCCTAAAAAGGTAAAATGAATTAGAAATCGAAGCTTTTAATATTTTGCCCGTTTGCATCCCAATATAAAGGAGAACAGCAGATGCAGGAAAAGGTGGTCTCTAATTAGCACTTCTCATACCACCAGATTTTAGAGCTTCGGGAGGGTTTCATTCCATTTCCAAGATACATCGCTGGAGAGGGATTACTGTCTTAATTTTATAATGTATGCAAAGAAGCGTTCATTTTTCATTTCCTTACAAACATGGGGAAAGAATGTAAATAAACTGAGTGCTTAACTTGAAAAAAGTCTTTTTAAAAAAATCAAATCTAGAATTATTGGTTCTTGGACCTCTTTTCTATTTGCTTATCACCTTCTACAAGGATGAGCGTGGGTTTCTGATCTGTTCCAGCTGCAGTGAATGAAGCCTCTGTGTCATGGTTTAAACTTTCTCCGAGCTGCTCCAGGCGTTACAATCCTGGATGTTTCATCTTCGTTGAGTAACGGTGAAGCCGGCTGAGGCTGTCGGGTTCTCAGTGCTGGTAAACTTTTCTACTAGTGGCTTAAACACAGATGTTGGTAGAACCATTCCCCCTCCAAAAAAGGCTTTTGCCAGTCGTTTGGCTGCCCGGCAGCAGGGCGGTGAAATTTCTTTGAGGCTTCACCGGTGTCGTACACGTTTTCAACACAGTTTTCCCCTTCCAGCCCTTGAGAGATGGTGCTGACCCAAAACCCTGCTCAGTGCCGTAACAGAACGCACTGATTCGTACTAATTGTAACAACATTAACCTTTAAAAAAATCCCAATTTGCTCCTGCCTCTTGCATTCCATCTGCAGGATTGGCAGTACTTACTTCAGTCTTGCAGAAATGTTCTGTTTGGGTTTTTTTTTTTTTTTTTTAATCCTCTACAACTTCGAACCCCAAGTTTTCCAAATGGGGTGTGTGTGTTCTGGGGGTTCAGTGCTTCTCTGAAATGGAAGGTTGGGAAGGTTGGTCAGGTTGGTCTCTGCTTAGATGTTCAGGAAAGCAAATTTGAGCAGGGTCAGAAGAAATTCCTCTTGCTGGTTGCAGAGGATGCAGAGTTCAGAGGTATTTCATCTGCTCCTAAGTCAGAGGACTAAGAAATGCTTACGATTTACATTGCTGGAGAGGAGAGGTGCATTGAGTCTCAAAGCTTTCAGAGCAGTAACTTTATCCAAGGAAAACTTTTATTCTTTACCGTGCAGGGCCTTACCTTTATATTTCTACTCCATTTTTGACCCAGCAGCATTACATTTGGTTGTTGGAGCACTAACTTGTGTGATTGCCAGACCTCAGAGCAGTTTCAAATAACAATTTCACTAATATGTCTTAAAGTCAATTTTGGTTTAATGCATGTTAAAAGATGTCTGAATGATGACTTTCTCCTCTACATTCCTTTTATTTTAATTCAGCTCAATTCTTTGTGATCCCTTTACTATTACAAAAAAAAAAACCCACCAGGTACTGAGAGTTGACTCATGTTCATGTTTAGAACACGCTATTTTTTGTTCAGCTGAGAAATACTAATAGATAAGTGCTAGATATTTGCCTTTTAAAGTCTACATCATGGTTGGATATTGTTGCAAAACCAGTGCTGTACTTCAGTTGAATTAGGTACAGCATCCATGGGTGCAATTTGTGTTCAAGCGGTAAAGTTATCCTTCTCCTTAGTTTGTTTTTGATTTGTATCTTAGCTTGATGCTGCACAATTATTTTCAGACTCGAATTCATTTCAAATCAAGGTCGGTATGTCCAGCCCTACAAAAAGTCAGTCTTCAAGCGTCAGCCATCAGTCCATTCTCATAGAAAAGAATGAAAATCCTGAATATTTGTACTAGCTTATTAGCCTGTTGGGCGGTGGAAAGGGTTCCTGGAAGTTTTTGGGGTGGAAGTCAGAGAAATTCTGGAGTGAACGGGGTAAACCCCAGTTCTTTACCAGCTTTTCAGATCCATCTCCCTCTTAAGACCGAGTCTCCCCAGGGGAACGTAGATGTACTTATGCTTGGAACTTTGTGGTTAATTATATTTGGCTATCTAATTCTAATAACTTGCATGTGCGCTGTGCTTGCTTGCTTTTCAATAGCTGACAAAAGCTGTAGGAGATCTTGGGAGTTTGTTTAAGAAAAAAATTGCTGTTTTTAAAAGGAAAAAAAAAAAAAAAGACTGGCAAGAGAAATCTGTCAGGGTGCGAACCGACTGGAAACAACAAAGATCCCAGTTTTTTGTCTACAAGAATTGTTTAAATAGTTCTTAATGAAATGAATTGGGTAGCCTGTGTATTTTCACATTGCTCTCCTCCAAGCAACAGAAACAATTAAAATACCGTACATTTCAGCAAGGCTATTTGGGAGATGCCTTGCCCTGGTTTTGTTTTTAATTTAAATAACGTTGAGTTGTAGTGAGCGTTCAGCATATTAATGCCTGACTTAAAAGATTAGCAGCGTTTGAATGACTTGCCTTGTTTTGTTTAATTACAGTCTTATAAATAAGTGTAGATATTTGCATAGAACCCGTTGTTGGATGGAAGGATGTTCCAATGACACGGCAAGAAGAGGACCAAGACCCGTAAATCCGTGCACAATTCAAACCTTAACTTAAGATGCTCTCCTGTTCTGGGAAGAGATGTCCTTCTCGCAGATCCTGCTCTTCCTCTGTTTGCTCTCGGCTTCTGTTTGTTTTCATTAGTTGAACTAAAATAAGAAACAAAGCCCTCAGACTGACTGGTTTCTGTCTCTCTAATACAAACACACCCTGTATCTTGCTTTTAACCTCATCGACTGCATGTTGTTGGTGCTGTACACAAATGCAGCTGGAGTATTTCTTTGGTGTTGTACAGCATGATGCATTTCATTCTCCTTTCTGGTTTACCTCCCATTAGCTATATATCGCTTTACAACTGGAAAAAAAAACTGAGTTTTTTGGGAATTGAGTCTGTTTTGCATATAAAAATATTTCTTTTTCCTTTCTTTTTTCTTTTTCCTGTGAGTCTTATGAGAAATGTCCTGCTTGGAGAGTCTCAGACAGTATTTTCCTGTGTTTATTCATGTTACTTTGCTTTATTTTATAAGTGGATATTGATTTCTGATGTGTTGTTACACTTAATGTTGAATAAATCTGATTTCCGTTTTGAAAAGTGAAACTGTGTTAGTGAAAATGTTATGTAACGTTAATTCATCTTAGCCTCTTCCCAGAATTTATAAACTTAGATTTTATTTTATTTTATTTTTTTAAAAAACTTGAGATCAGTTTTCTTTGTTCTGCTTATGATTCTGGCCAGTATTTCTTTGCTTCATGCTGTTATTAAAAGCGATAGTACTGGGAAGGGTAAGGTGGAGACAGGGTTGGAATTCAGGCTTGGAATTCCATTCGCTTGAAAGAGCCTTTCTGAGTTTAAGTTGCTTCAAGTTTTGAAGATTGGGGATTTTGTGGGGTTTTTTTTTCTTAACTCCAAACAAGGCGGAAAGCCTTTCCAAGTGACTGTTGGAATAGTGCAGAGCCTTGTGATTTTGAGCGTGAGGATTAGCTTGAGAAGCCGTGGCTCTCTACCAAGAAAATGGAAAATGCCCTTGCTGGCGGTGAAATGTTCCTTAGAACTTGTAGCAACTCCGAGAAGGAAGAAGCACAAGCTGTATATCAAAAAGAGCTTTTTAAAAAGTAGCTTCTCTTGCAAGCAAAAGTCCCACTTGTGCAGAGGTGTTTGCAGTGAGATAAATTAGTGACAATAATGGTGTGGACCATGGGATCGATGTGAATTGTGTTTAGAAAACTCGCAGTGTGAAACCAATGTTACTGTTACCTCGATAAAAACAGGATGTTGGTAATTGAATCTGGATATAAATTATTTTGAGTTGTAGTTGTCCAGTGCAGCCCTGTTCAGAAGCAGGAACTTGGTGGCTGTGAGTTGGTCGCTCCTTTCCCTTGGGTTTGTCCTTAGTGTTTTTGGTTAAGACTGTTACTGATGGAAGAAGTGTATCTATTTAAATCGGCTCTGCTTCTTCAGAGAGATAAATACCTTTCTGTTGGGGACCTGCTGTTCGTTTCTCCTGCAAATTTTGATGGAGCTATCACAGCATGGCTTATGAGAAAGCCCTTATTTTACCACAAGACTTGGCACCCAAGCAAGTGGAACAAAGAGCATTCTAATCCCAGGGGATATTACTGAACTTTGGTTAATTAACAACTTCAGCGAGCTGGTGTTCGCTCACTGAAGTCAGATTTTTTTTTTTTTTTTTTTTTCTGAGATGAACTGCTTTTGGTTATTATTGAATTCAAGTCCAGTTTCCTCACCCTGTCAAATTTAGGCTTTTAAACTGATGGTTTGACCATTTCCACCGGGTGATGGCATGACTTGTGGAATTGTGTCGCCTCCTCCTTGCCCTGGAGTGTGTGAACAGGGTAGAAACAGGACGGTTAATCTCCTCGAAGGTCCTTTGGTCATTGAGCTGCTCCTGGTTAAGCTAATTCTGGGCCAATTTAAAGGTCTCCCATATTCCCTTTTCAAGTGTCTTGTCTAAGTCTCTGCTCATGTAGCTCTACAGCAGAAAATATTTCCATATTCAAGGAGTTTTTCTGTATTCAAAGTAAAGTTTAGTGGAGTTTCTTGACAGCTTCATGCTGCAGGACTTGTCTGCTTCAGTCCTGTTTCTCTTCTACTTGTGTACTTGAAATTACCCCTTTTTCCCCGTTGTTTCCAAGAGGACAAGTGGTGAACTCCTGAATCTAAAATATAAATATAGTGAAGTTCTGAAGGCCAGGGTTTGTCTGCGTTCCGAGAGGTCTTATCTTTCAGCTAGTGGCTGTTAGCACTCTGGAGGCAATTTCTGAACCTCGTGCTGGATTTCCATTTGTTCTGTTACATCGCTTCCATCTTAAAAACTACTCGTTCTCCAGTTTTTCTCCTTGGTTTTTTTTAGAGGGGAGGCTTAGCAATAGGAAAAGATGCCAGAAATTGCAAGTCACAATTAGAGCACGTGGGTGAAGGGATCTGAATAGGTGAGTGAGTGAAGAAAGGGGCTGGGGAGAGGAGACAGAATATACCATTATTTGTTTGTTCTCTGAAATGCTGGAATCTGGAAGAATGTTTGGAAAGATGAGGTACGTATGAGGGAAGTTCAAAACGCAGACTTTGTAATTGCTGAAGCATCCCCTGCCCTTTACTCCTGATTTCGTGAAATATACCCTGTTTTTAAGGTGTAGAGATCAAATCCTGAAGAGGATTGTGAATGAAGATACTGCTTTGGGGGGGGGGAAGAATTTCCATTCTATATTCTGCTCAACCTATAGAATGCGTTCATCTTTTTGTAGCAGTTTTAGAGAAAATAGTTTTGAGAAAGCTAAATACAACTTCAGAATTAGCATTCTGTCTCCAGTGGTGATATACCGCTGATGTTATCTGCCAGGAATATCTGCTCCAAGGTAGACGGTCACCCTAAATCTCTACAAGAAAAAACACCCAACCACCTAACCCTGTGGTGTTTAAAGTGTTTTCTTTTTTCAGTACGTGGTTGCTTAATTCCAGCGTGTAACAGCCTGGGTTGACTGTAGTTTACGTTGCCAGAGATTTTAATTCTGCCGTAAGAAATAAGAACGTAAGAAAGAAACACTGATTTTTTGATGAAAGTTCATAAAAAATGTATCGCCGGTGCCTAACAAGCAAAGGGCCTTCTGGATGGGGGCTTCTTCTAGTGATGTTCATGACACTTGAAAAGGTCCTTGCATTCGTAGATCTAGGCATTGCTGAGCTGTTCAGCCATGGGTGCGCTTTAACTGCATAGTTTCTGCCTTGATGTGTATGTCTTCAGATTTGTAAACAGCAAAACCTCCAAATTCAATATGTAGAAGTAAAAAAACCCACAAGCCCAAAAACCTCAGTAGGGAAACTTCAAATAGGAAAGAATACAGCCTTTTAAGGCAAGTTTTCTGGTGTAAAATAGCGAAATATAACAATTAGTTGTGTGTCAGTGGTCTTGATTTCTTTTGATAAGCTGCTCAACCCATCACTCCCAGCATCTACCTCCACATGAAGCTGCACATTTTGCAGTAAATCTGACTTCTTTTTGTCTCACGTAACACAAAGGAGAGTTTCTGCTGGTGCAGTTTATGCCCTTCATCGCAGCTCTGCAGCCTCCAGCGTCTACATCAGGCCTGGGATACCTCTGCTGCTTTCCTCTTGTATCTCCTCATGTTACAGGCAAAACTAAGGGCTTTTTTTTGCTAGTTCAAAGGTGGTTTTGGTTTTTTTTAATTGGAAGGTCTGGCCACTGTTAATGGGCATGGCTAGGGATCCTGTGTCTGAGGCAACTGCTCGGTGTCATTGCTAATATTAGCCATGGACAAGTAGACTAGTTTCATTGAGGCTCTGCAGAAAGAGGAGAAAATTCTCCTTCACCAAAATATTGAGGCTTTTCCTATCTAAATTACATCAATATAAATTAAGAAAAAGCTTTGAAGGAGCTCTAGTTACTTGCAGGTTGTTTTCTTGGAAAGGAAAAATTAGTATTACTTTGTCCTTCAGCATCCCAAAGTAGTGGGAGTAAAGGAAGACACAGTAGTTGCCCTTGCAAAGGGCCACGAAAGGAAGTGTTCACGACACAGCAGCCAAGAGTTCAGAAATTAAAAGGACTAATGCACTTGCATCGCCTGTGGAAACAGTGAAGGCACCTCAAGGCTCCACATTAGATTTACCAGTATTTAAGTTCATTAAAGATGGAATGTGTATAAACAAGTGTAGAGGAACGGTTCAATGATCAGATTTGATAAATGTATGTTAGAAATGTCAACTCCTTGATCCCTAGAATGCTCCAGATGTAGTTTAGAAGTCAGGAAAGAGACTCGGCAGCCCGAGGTAGAATTTGGTCTTGAGATGCTCATCAACTTGAACATACTCAATGTCAGGATTGGAATTGGGTGTGTAGAAAATACAGTGATAAAGATGTTTAAACTTGGGCCAGTTTTGCAAGGTAATCAATAGCTGCTGTGATGCCAATTTTTCTTATAAGAGCTTTGTTCTTTTTGAATCAATCTTATTGAGAGATGTCATGTACTTGTACAGCAAGCTAAAGAGAAAACCAAACTGGGCTCCTCCACATGTCTGAAGAGACTCCTGCTCTGTTCAGGACCCTCATTGTTATGATGTTGAATGGGAATAATTCGAGGAGTATCTGGAGATCCTGTAATTTGGGAGCAAAAAGCAGAAACTCCTGCTGGCGTTTTCTCTAAACACAGCTAAAGAGCATATACTTTCCCTTCCTGACTCCGGAGTGTATAGCAGGGACTACAGTTCTGCTGCTAATGCTATTCCTGTTTGATCTGGAGCTACTGAAATTCAGTGTAAGATTCCCAATAACATGTACTCATTCATTCTTTTCTCTAGATTCTCTCGGATACACCCTCTGCTAAACTCGGGAGGAGTGTTTGCCCCGCGCTGCTTACCTGCCGTACGCAGCTCTGGGTAAAAGGAGACGTATTTTGGTTCACATCACGATCATCTTCTCTCTTTGGCTTCTGCCAGATCTTTCCATATTCCCGTGGAATCAAACTGTTCTGGGATTTGTACGGGAAATAATTCAATAATTCCCTGGCGCTAATTCACTGCAACTGCAGAGGCTATTTTGGATTTGTATCTACTGTAGTTAAGAATTCTCAAGTGTCCTATTTTCCCGGGGAGCTCAGACAAACCTATTATCAAAGAGCTGCGATTGATTTTGTTGCACTACAACCAAACGTTAATTTTCTTCTTTTTTTTTGTTCCGGAGGGAGAAGGGGGCGTATGTTTTCCATCCCTTTTAAAAGATGCTCTTCATCTTCATCGAGCGCTGTGTAAGCTGGCATATGTTGAATTCTGAACATCAGTGGAGGAAGCGGGACCGTAATTCACACATTCTGATTTGACAGCTAGGTTGCAAATATGCTAACGTTCAACTTGTTGGTTATTATTGCTGCTCCTTTTTCACGGGGGAAAATTGGTATGCACGTTAGAGGATGACTTCTCTCCAAAGAATTACAGAAACTAGGCGGGCGGCTCAATTTCTTAGCTGTTTGTGGAGGAAAAAAAAAAAAAAAAAAAAGCCTTTTATTTCTTACTCTATTCCCTGGTTGGGAGAAGTCAAATATTCATTTGAACAGAAAGACTTGGAAATTAAACAAATAGTTCCCACACTTTAAATGCAGCCTGAACGCAGCTGAGACACCCGCTGTTTCCTCTATTTTATTTTTTTTTTTTCCTTGAGGGTCTTGCACTGGTGAAATCACTGTTTTAGTGCTCTGTTCATGGTACATCACGTTCAGAACTTGCCCGCTGAAGAACTTGGGGAAATCTGTGTGTCCTGCCAGTGGATGCTTTTCCACGCAAGAAAAGGGGATTGTAGCAGCAAAGGACGCCTGATTTATCAATTCTCTACTGTAGGATGTAGTTGGAGCCATGAAGAAGCTGCAGGGGAGAAAAGAATAGAAAAGGCAGGAATTCAAAGGTCGTATTGATATTACTTTTCAGGAAAATACTGTTGGATCGTGAATCTGTAATTGGAAGCCTCCTTTAAATTTTTAGAGCTGACTGGTGCGGACACCAGAAAGACTTACCAACACCTTTGGTTTTTCAGTAGGTTTAAAATAGTATCCTGTAAATTTGAAACACTTCAATAGTGCTCCATACACTCGCCAACTTGAAATTATAGTTCATGCGAGTTACCTTGGGGGTTTCTTCCTAATTAAGTGTCTTCCAGTAAGATCATTACTAACGCTTCTATTACACTTGTGCCCCCATCTCTGGTAGTATGATACGGTCAGCTGGAACTAGCAAATTCTTGCTAAGTCATGCTGGAAGTGCAACCAAAACCTTAATTACTGCATTTTCAGTGCTCCGCAGCTCTGGAGGATTGGATTGTAGAAATAGGTAGAAAATGGCTGTTTTGTGTGAGAGTGCACTTTGTGTCTATAGCATAAGATTATAACTTACCATTACATACACTCTGCACTCTTGCAAATCATTTACCTCTCTTTAGTGAATATTGTTGTGGCTGCCCCATCCCTGGAGGTGTCCAAGGCCAGGCTGGATGGGGCTTTGAGCAACCTGCTCTGGTGGGAGGTGTCCCTGCCCAGGGCAGGGGGGTTGGAACTTGGTCTTTGAGGTCCCTTCCAACCCAACCCATTCCATGATTCTATGAAAATGCAGTAGTCTGTTCTTTATTTCTGTTTTTTAGTGGTAAAACACAGCAGTCATGCCTTGCTCACAACTGTGAAGAAGTTTGCTTCGTGAACCTTTCTTTCCGTGGCCTTTATCTTATCTGGCGTGATGGCTGCTCTGGAAACGCGCTACAAAACTGCAGGTCTTTCAGAGCTGCTTTTAACCAACCAGGAGGACTTTGTTCTTTCCCGTTTCAGCAGCCGGATGAAGCAGCCCCGGCCGAGCTTTCCCAGCACACTCCAAGCTCGTGCTCAATCGCTTTGCCTGGGCTGCTGCTGGTTGTGCTTTCTATGTTTTGAGAAAACCACCCAAACAACTTCCTTAAAAGAAACTTGACGTTTTCTGCTTCAAACTCAACTTCAACTAACTGTATATACATACATATATATGTATAAATATATATGGCTACGGGTCCATATAAATTCCCACGAATACTTTAGAGCAATGAATCTTTCAAGTGAAAAATTCTGCTGTTTTGTGTATTTTCACTTCGAAGTGAAAGATTTCTGCTGTTTTCTGTCCCTTCAGAGGTGAGTATTAGCAAAGGGTTTTGGATTTTTGCTTTAATGAATACATATAGATAACACATTTATTTAAGTTTCAGTCAGAAAGTTGAAATCTAATTCTTACTGTCACTTATTTGCTTTCTGACTTTCAATTAGACAGTTCAATTGTTCTGTAAAATAAAGGTAATAGTGGCTGCCTTCCTGCAAGGGGCTGAATGAATGTTAAGCTTCTCTTAATTGAAAGTACTATTCTGAATTCTAGATATTATTAGTAATTCCCCAGATTAAGGGATAAAACTCTTCTGAGAGCTAAGCATTTTCTCTTGCAAAGAAAAGTATTGATTTTCAAAGCTACATTAAACTCTGCTCTGTCTTTCAGGATACTCTAATCTATTCATTTTCAGGGGAGAAAAAGAAAAAAAAAAAAGTGAGTGGCAAGTAAAATGCAAAGCCAGGAAAGAGAATAATATACAAAGCAGGTTTGACCTTCCTTCATCTTGAACAAGGAGTTTCATAAAGTGACACGGTGGAGGGAAGGAAGAGACACGATGTACTGAGAATATAAAGTATGAGTGGTGTGGAACCATCACAGACTGTGCTCTCTATTTCACACCCGTGTTCCTAGTTAGTCTAAAAACCTCTCTAAATTAATGGAGGGCACACAAATAGGAGAGAGGGATGTTCAAGCTTACCCTGTCATTGCTGCTCATGAGCTGAAGGCATTAACATACGTTCTCTGCCAAAGCCTAGTCCTTGTTCCCGGAGCTTGTGTTTCCTTTCCTGAGAAAGAGTCTTGTGTTTTGACCTCACTGGAACTCGACGTGCTCAGTAGGACCACCATGTACTTCAAAAGTATCCTGAGATCTTATTCTGGGTGAGGTGACTGATGGCTTAAGCTGCTGGTGGGTTGCAGTTACTGTATGTTTCCTGAGAATCCCTGGATCTCTTTCCATATGTTGATTTTGAAACAAAAAAAAAACCAAAGTTCCCTTTTTAAAATTTATTCTCACCTCTCGGAACCTGAGTCACAGAACTTGTGGGATTGGAAGGGATCACTGGAGACTGTCTAACCTAACAGCCCTACTGAAGGCAGGGTCACATACAGCAGGTTGCTCGGGACTGTGTTGAGTTCGGTTTTGAATATCTCCACAGCTGGAGACCCCCCAGTGTCTCTCTGGGCAACCTGTACCAGTGTGTGATCTGCCTCAGCGTAAAAATAGTATTTTCTTTGAGTGGAAATTCCTACTTGAATTTACGCCGTTACCTTGTGTCTTTCACTTTGCACTGCTGTGAAGAGTCTGCCTCAGCCTTGCTCTCTGCAGGTATTGATGCATATTGATAAGGTCCCCCTGAGCCTTCTCTTCTCCAACTAAGACAATCTCAACCCTGAGCCGCTCTTCAGATGTTCCTGTCCTGCAGTTGTCCTCATGGCCCTGTGCTGGAGCTGCTCCAGTTTGTCCATCTCTCTCTTGGACTTGGTAGCGCGGGACTGGTCACAGCACTTATGGTGTGTATTGATGGTTGGAAGTATCATCTCCCTCCACCTGCTGGTAAGGCTCTTTCTAGTGCACCCTGGAGGCTGTTGGTCTTTGTTTCAAGGGAACACTGCTGACTCACGTTCAGTTTCTTGGATTCCCTGGCCTTTCTCTGCAGAGCTGCTTTCCCTCCAGCGGCTCCCCAGCCTGTGCTGGTGCATGGGGTTATTTCTCCCCAAATACAGGACTTGAAATTTCCCTTTCCTGACCTTCATGAGATTCCCGTTGCCTCGTTTCTCCAGGCTGTTGAGGTCCCTTGGAGTGGCAGCACACCCATCTGGTGTATCAGCCACTCCTCCCCATTGTCTATCATCTGCAGACTTGCTGTTGGTGTGCTCTGTCCCATCTTCTAGCTCATTAATGAAAAGGTTAGACAGTACTGGTCCCAGTAGTAACCTCAGGGATACAACATCAGCAATTGGCCTCAGGCTTTGGGCTGATGGTCACAACAACTGCTCTGAGCCTGGCAGTTCAGCCAGTTTTCAGTCTACTTTATGTAGCCTGCATTTTGTCAGTTCCTCTATAAGAAAGTTATGGGAGACTGTCAAAAGCCTTGCTGAAGTCAAGATGAACCGTATCCACTGCTCTCTCCTCACTCCCTGAACTCATCGCTTCATTGTGGAAAGCAATTAGACTGTTCAGGCGTGATTCCTGCTCTGTAAATTCATCCTGACTCATCACCTCCCTGTCCTTCGTGTGCTTGGGAATGGCTTCCAGGATTATTTGCTCCATCACCTTGCCAGGGTTTGAGGTGAGGTCAACTGGCCTGTAGTTCCGCAGATCATCCTCCTTGCCCTTTGAAAGGTGTGACACTTGCTGTCTTCCAGCCCTCGGGAACTTTCCTCAATCACCACGACCTTTCAAAAAGAATTGATAGTGGCCTCACAGTGACATTGCCCAGTTCTCTCAGCACTTCTGTCTGTGTCCCTTTTCTACTGACAGTAAGTTTTCTATGCTCTAGACTTAGCTGCTCATTTCAGGGACCTGAGATTCCTCAAAGGCTGATCTTGCTGGTAAGGACTGAAGCATAGCAGGCATCGAGTACCTCAGCTGTATCTGCGCTGGCTGCCACCCTGTGCTGTGCGTCCCATTCAGCAGGCCCATGTTGAAAGTTCTTGGAACTTCCTTTCATGGAAGTTCTTTCTTAAGTTGCTGATATGCCTGTAGAAGCCTTTCTTGTTATGGCTTTCTTATGACAGGCTGAGAGATTTGGGGCTGTTCAGCCTGGAAAAGGAAAGGCTGCGGGGAGACCTTAGAGCCCCTTCCAGTACCTGAAGGGAGCCTACAGGAGAGATGAGGAGGGACTCTTGATCAGGGAGTGGAGCCGTAGGACGAGGGGTAGCGGTTTTAAACTGAAAGAGGGGAGATTGAGATGAGATCTTAGGAAGAAATTCTTTCCTGTGAGGGTGGTGAGACACTGGAACACGTTGCCCAGAGAAGCTGTGGCTGCCCCATCCCTGGAGGTGTTCAAGGCCAGGCTGGATGGGGCTTTGAGCAACCTGGTCTGGTGGGAGGTGTCCCTGCCCATGGCAGGGGGGTTGGAACTCCATGATCTTTACGGTTCCTTCCAACCCAAACCATTCTGTGATTCTGACCCATAAGCTGCCAGCAGCTCATCACCCATCCCCAGGCAGAGCTCCACGCATCCCTGCAGTGCTCTTGCATCAAGGGCAACTCCACTTCCTCAGCATCATGCCCTGTATCCACCCATTGCAGCAGTTGAGTTGCGTGAGCTCTCCCACCACGTTCCCATGGTCCCAGTGAGATGGTAGCCCTGCAACTGCATGTAGACATCGAAGCCTTAATGCCCATTCTGCGTGTTATGAGTGTTGGTGTACGGGCCCTTCAGAGAGGTGCTCAGGCATGCTGGCTTCCTGTTGATGCCATGACTCATACTATAAAGACCTATCACAAACCACACCAGTTATTGAAACTCTGAGGACACATCCTTCAATGCATTTCTCCTTCAATGGAGATGAGAAGAAAGGAAGCAGTGGAGGACAATGGTTGCTGGTTGCTGCTCTCTGCTCCTGAGATTCCCTATGCCTGTGTACTCCCTGTTCCTAGCAATAGAGGGCCATTTGCTCCCCAAGGAATCAGAAATGATCAGTAAAGGTTGAGAGAGGAAAATGTTCTCCGGCTTCTTGGGGATGTGGGGAGTGTGGGTGGGAAATGTCCTCTGAAAGAAGAAGGAAAGAACGTGAGGGTTAGGGTGTTCGGAGGAAATGTGATACGCAAAGCACAAATAATTGGAAGCAGGTCAAGAGTAGCAGATTTGAAAAGAAAAGTGAATGTACTCAAGGTCAGGAAGAGATTAGAATAAACAGAAATAATAAAAGGACTGTTATTAGGGAAATGTTAATATATATAATCCCTTAAGTGACAAGAAAAGAAAGAATGGTCAGAAGAAGCGAGTACTTTTTTAAAGCATCTCTGCTTCCCAAACCATGTAAAAATGCAATGCTCTGTTCTGAGTAATCCTTGACTTTGCTTCCTTTGTCCTGGGATGGATGTAGATTGATGTGATCTGAAATGGAACCAGAGTCATTGTGCTTTCAAGGGCTTGCCTCCCTATACTCTGCTTCAGTGCCGTTCTTTCCTGCATCCCTTGGGTGTCATAATGGCATTCTGTGAATCATAACAGCAGTGCAGAGCTTAATTAATGTTTGCAAAACACTTAGATCCTCAGATGAAGTGTGCTATGTGCATCCGGTGCAACACATTATTGCCAATATGCACAGGCTATTTTTAATTCCAGCAGCAACTCATTCTTGGTGCTTTTCCTATCACAAACCCAACCAAGTGAGGGAATGGCCATCGCAGGTCCTGCCAAGGTCCAGCTATCTCGCTATCTGGTCTCCTGGAGTAGCAGGTGTTTAAGGAAGAGAACTGTGAAAAAGACAGATGTTTTATCTGGCAAACCCTCCTGGCTTCTAGCAACAGATATTTTAAAGACTTTGTATTCCGGAGGTTACATCCCAAACCTGCCTCTGAAGGGAATTCCTGTCTGTGCCTTTTCGACCAGCTCTTGGTGAGCCACAGGATTAACCTTGCACACCCTCCATAGGGTGCTCTTCTCTGTCTGAGAGACAGAACCTAGAGGAAGAACATCATATTTTTAGCCTCTTTAGTTGGAAGTAAATCTCCATTTACCGCCATGACAAATATATTTCAGTCACTAGAGGAAAAATTATGTGCTATTTGGTACTTTGACATAACTGCTCATGGAGGAGCTCAGCGTACGTCCTTTCAGCCCTAAGAATAGGATGATTTATTGCTTTAAATTTATCTGACTCTTCAAAACCACAGATTCATATCCAAGGAGGCATCAGTTCTTCACCCTTGTGAGCTGGAGAAGTGGAGGTAGATGCCTTAATTTATATTAATAAGATGCTAAAATCCTAGCTTTTATATAAATTAAGGATCATCAGTTCTTTGTAAGGGATTGTTCTGCCTTGCCATTACCTCACTTTCCCCCTCCCAGCTAATGGACAGTGTTTTACATATCAACTGGCAGCAGTTTTTTAGCTTCAGAAATAGAAATATTTGAAAATGGGAGACCTAGATATATATGAACTGGAACCATTTTTCTGTTAAATTGGGTTACAATTTCCTTATTTGCCCAAATAGACCAATTCCTAATTTAAAACCTTGTTAAAGGAATTCTATCCTATTTATATGGGCAAATGGAGAACTGCTTTGTGAAGTTTTGGAAATATTTGGAGATGTGTGTAACGAAAGGGCCAATAAAAATGTAAATGATCTCAACTGTATTTATCATATATTTCACCTAGTTCTCTGGCACTGCTGCTGATTTTGATAGCAAGCGGCGTACTAAATATTTTGCAGCACGATTTAAAAAAACGAATAAACCTACAAGATTTGCATTTAATATATCTGCTGTGCAAGGTATGTCTCCCAATTCAAATTAGTCAAGCAGATAGTGCGTATTCACCAAAATCTTTTTTATCTCAGGCCTGGATTTTACTCTAGGTGGCAGAATTGCTCTATCTACAGCACAGGAAGAACAGATTAAGAAACAAAAAAATGGTTAATGATGTATACCTCCCCAGCGTGAACAATTCTTGTTTCCTAAATCAGCTGCCTTATTTTTCCAATAGTGTCAAATTTATCAGTAAGCAGGTAGGATTCATAAGCTGTGGGGTTTTTTTAAGAGGGGTGGGGGACAAAAAAAAAGCTTTTGTTCACAAAAACTGCCTGACTCGATTAGAAGCTGCAGAATATTTTTGTAAAGTATAACTGCTGTGAAACTCTGATACTTGGAGCAACTTTTTGGGTATGTGTATGAACTGCCACGTACGTATAGTTCTCTAGGAGGGGCTGGGGGAAGGGTTAATCTTCCCAACAGCGTTGTGTCGAGTCCTCTGCGTATGGAGAAATTAAATACTAACACAAAACGCATGTTAAACAGGGAGCTGGGGCACTTCAGGCACATTTGTAGGGAAACAACTCTTTTAAGCTAAAAGGCGTTTGCTGAGCATCTGTGGGTTCTGTCTGTCGGGTGCGTTGTAAGAACCTGGAAGGATAGAGCTGGTCCAATGGTTACCTGATTATCCAGATCAACGCTCCCACAAAAGCTTCATGCTAGATCCTCTAATTCAAATAATTTTGGTTTGGACCATTGGCTGTAATTTCTTTGTTATTCAATGTAATAAATTTTAAGTATAATCTCTTGTGTTGTCCTGACAGTGTTCCTGAATTTTAGCTTACAGGAGAAACAAAGCTTCAAGAGAAGTAAATTAGACTTTTCAGGAGATCAGACACTTGAAATCTAGGAAGTCTTTCTGGAGCTGTGGAGGTGAGTAGAGAATTCCAAAGATGTCATGTTTTCCCTCTTTCTCCAACTTTAATGATGCTAGTTCTTCTGTTTAGTATGGAGAAGAGACACGGGGTCTCTGCCCACTTCTGTTCAGTCTGGAGAAGAGAAGGCTCCAGGGCGACCTCATAGCCCCTTCCAGTTCCAAAAGGGGCTACAGGAGGGATGGGGAGGGACTCTTGATCAGGGAGTGGAGCCATAGGATGAGGGGTAATGGTTTTAAACTGAAAGAGGGGAGATTTAGATGAGATTTTAGGAAGAAATTCTTTGCTGTGAGGGTGGTGAGACACTGGAAGAGGTTGCCCAGAGAAGCTGTGGCTGCCCCATCCCTGGAGGGGCTCAAGGCCAGGCTGGATGGGGCTTGGAGCAACCTGGTCTGGTGGGAGGTGTCCCTGCCCAGGGCAGGGGGGCTGGAACTCGATGATCTTTAAGGTCCCTTCCAACTCTAACCATTCTATGATTCTGTGTGTTTTCACTGCCCACATTGTTACACTCCCCGGGCATCCTTGGCCAGTGTGCTGTTGCTATTCCCAAATGAAAAGTATTTAGGAAAAAATCCTCTCCCTGTGCTTACCATCTGTTGTAAATTTTGTAGCAGAGTTGCTGTTGTAGAAGTTCTAGGCACTACTGCATGGTGCTGCTCCAGAGGCTGATGTTGCTGCTTTTTGCAAGGTGGGGAGAGTTAGCTGGGCACGTAATTATAACTGTTGGAAGATGAGAGAAAGGAACAATAAGCTTTCTTTCAAAATTATGCTACATTGGACCAAAAAAAATTCTACATTTTTAGTGGTTTAACAAGAGAGTGAAGCAGCTATAGCATTGGCTTGCAAACCTCTCCTCAAAGTTTCCTTCTTTCTTTAGAAAGTAGAATTGTTGACTAAATGCTTGCCTTTGGTTTGTGGAGTAGCTACATTTTTTTTTTTCTCCTCGAAGGTTGGCTTACTGCAGTAGAATCTGCCTTGTATTTTGAGTTGAAAGTACCCTTTACTCACACTGGGTATAACTTTCCGCCCCGAAGGATTCTTTGAAATAAAATGGAGCCACTTTGTAAATGCAGGGAGTATAAATTCTCTACATGAGTATGAATACGGTCCTTGTCTGAGCACGCCAGAAGCAAAAATAGGTGGAAGACTCCCATGGCAATTTATCCATGGATGCTTTTGAAGTGCAGTTTTTTGGTTGTTTGTTTTTTTTTTTTTTTTTTTTTTTTTTTTTTTTTTTTTTTTACTGGATTTCACTTAACTCCAGTCAGAAGTTTGTGAGGGTATGTGGGAGTACGTAGGGGTATGTGATGCTAACTGATAAAGTGCGTGGGGGAACCCGGGAACACTTATTTCTGCAAGACTATGTGGTCAAGGACCTTGCCAAATGTGATGAGAAGGAGAAGGGGGGAAGCACTAACAAAAATAGAAGGACATAGACCTGGCAGAGGAACAGAATTCGCTGGGCTCTCAGCAAACTGCAGGCAAACTGGGATGTTGTAACCCCTAAGGATGCAAAAGTGGGGGTCCGGGATGTTGCAGGGGGTCGGTGGAACTGCATAAACTGATGGGGGGAACGTGCAGGGGAAGGGGGGCCGGGGAGGGCTAAAGTGGTGAGGGTAAAAGTTTCAGGAAAAAACAAATATTTGAATTTATGTAAAAAACCTGCCAGTCAACTCGGCTCAAAGACTCTTAAATATTTTTTTAACAGGAATGGAAGAATACTTTGCCTTTTTTTGAGCTTCAGCTTTATTTATGTGTAAATCCTCCAAGCCTACAAGTTTAGCATTTCTATAGACTATAAAAGCAGCTTTTTATTGACTAAAACTGGTATGAATTTGTACTCTTGCCGCTTCTTGTAAAAAAATATAAATCAACGCGATTACTGAATAAAATTGAAGACTGCCTTGAATTGCTCAATTTGTTTGTTAGGGATCCGCTGTGTTTACTTTACGCTACTATAATCGGTGATGTATGTAGGTTTGTGGGAATATTTTGATTTTCAGGGGATTTTTTTTTTTTTTTTTTTTTTTTTGGCGTTCTGCATGCGAACTGGTGCAACTGCAGCGCCCCCATTTATCATTAGGGAGTGCTGAAGGTCTGCAGCATGAATGCCGCTACGCCCTGCTTGATATGACAAGACTGGTGCTTCTGTAGATTACTCACAGCCCGTCGTCGATGGGAAAGGTCGGACCAAACCGAATTCCCCTTAACGCGACCATATTTCTTAATTTGTAGTTTCTTAATTTTAAACAAAACCACTTTCCCCTTGCTTGCAGGGCAATTGAACTAACCCTCTGCAGCTTGTAACCGCAGTTCTTGTGCTGTTCTATTTTGGGAGGATAGGTTTATGTTATCACTTCTCTATAAAACTATTCGGAGGTCACCTTTTGCGACATCGTTTTTCTTCTGCCTTGCTCTAGTCACCGCGAGGAGATTCTGTTCTCTGTGAAGTGGGAAGCTCTATGCTAATATTGTTTAATGTGTTTTCCGCAGGGGTTTGCTATCAAGTAACGTGAAGTGCTGCTCGGGAGGTGAGGGTTACTACCCTCTGTAGCTGCTCTTTGTAGCAGAAGAATGTCATACTTTTACATCTTTTTAATGTTAATGCAGCTATCTTGCAAAAGGTTTTTGACTTTGCATTTTATCCAGGAGAAAAGCACAAGCGAAACCTTTACACCCACCACTTTACCAACTATTGCACGTAATTTTATTTATGAGCTGCAAACAGTATGGGTATCTATTCCGCCCCTTATTAACATGGCATGAAGAAAAAGGGGCTTTGCTTCTCTCCGAGGTGTCAGTGTGTGTGTGTTGACCTTCCTCTGTATCAGCGTTCCCCTCCTTTTCCTTTAGCAATATCCTGCCAGTGTTTTTGCGCTTGGATGCAGTGGCTGGAATGATTTGCTTTGCCTCTTGAAACCCGTGTGCTGTGCTTATTTCTGCCCACCCTGGGGACCCGTCTTGATGCCATCGAGCCGCTTGGGAGAAGCCCAGCCAGGGCTGTTTCCAGAACCTCAACCCAGCTGCCTGGTGGGGCTGCTGTAGTTTCACTGAGAAAACCTGCAGATACCTTACTCAAAAGGATTTCCTCAAATATTTTGCCTTTTAATCAAAAGAGAGAAGTCAGTTTTCAGAATTTTTTTTTTTTCAAAAGAGAGAAGTCAGTTTTCAGAATTTTTTTTTTTTCATCCTCAATTTGAGGCTTTTCTTCCTGGAAAACATATTTTAACAGAAGCACAGGCCGTTTTAGGGGAATGGTTGCAACATCATATCTGGTATGATCCGCAGAGGAAAGAGAGGTGTGAGGAACCTGCGATTGCATAATAATACTTTAGGACATGTAATATAAAAATTTGGGATGATTTTAGACCTACAAAGAGCCTTTGGAGGAAGTTCTATTTCCAGCTGACAGGCAGAAAAAATAATTCAAAGTTGAGTAGTTCTCAAAATATTATCTGAGGAAAGACATATAGTCTGTGCTGCATCTCTAATCCAGTAAATGCTGAACCTGCATTATTGGGGGTTACTCAGAGAGAATTAAGATAAATATTTCAGCATTAAAAGGCGTTTCAATGGAGTTTGCGTGCTGGAATACGGCTTAGTTATTAATCATTACATTTAATCATTGTTGGCTTACCTAAAATGTGTCCTTAGCTGAAGTTACCTTAGAGCAGTGCCCTTAAAATGTGCTGTTTATGGGACATTAACACTCCTTACACCAGTTTCGAAGGAGGAGAGGGTCTGGTCTTCCTGCTGCAGCTGCTGGCAATCTGAAAAGTCTTTTCTTGATTTAAGGCACTCCTGAGGATCAGACAGTTGTTCTGCTGTCCTTCTCCCATACAATGGAGATACTGCCCTAGACCCTAAATGTCAGATCTGCCTGTGTATTTTTGGCCTGAACTGTTTTCCTCGGGGAGAAAAGAGAGAAGATGGCTCTGTCTTTCTTTGCATTTTAGGCACATTTTTGTGAGAATCAGATTTGTTTCATATTACAGAGACACAGTTTATCTATTTACAACTCTTCCAAGGAAGGCAAAGCTGAGGAAAACCATCTTCCAGGTGTAAATAATGAACAGGGTCTTAGTGTATAGCTGGTATATTCTTATCCTCATAAGGAGGAGAAGATTCAAGGGATTTGCTTTCAAAGTGCTAACTGTGATTCCTTGGCTGATGTAAGAGATGGTTTAACTTCAGCCTAGACCCAGTAAGGTCTCAGGTTTTTGGGTGAGGAGGATGACCTCACAGCGAATAAAGAGTCAACCTTCTACTTCAAAATCCGTGCAGGTGCATCATTCCTCGGCTGTTGAGGAATGATAAATGCTGGAACATCATCAGTGACTGAAAATGGCAAAGTCAAGGTTGGAAAGATGGGACACATTGACATGTTTGAAGGATTATTGTGTCAAAAGGGGACTGGAGATCCTTAAGCAAACTGGATCCATTTGCAGACTGGAGTTATGGAATTTTCTTTCTTATTTTTTATTTAAAAAAAAAAGGCAGTTTAAGTGAAGATGCTACCTGAGAGCTAAACGGTTTTAAAATTTTACTTCTCACAACAGATTTTTCTGACTGAGGGAGGCATTTGTGCTTGCAGTCTTACTTAAAAGAGTTGTAATGCTGGGTGTTTAAAATCCAATTCAAGGGGAAAACTACTTCTCTTGATTTGCTTGAAAATGAACTTCTGGAGTGGAGGGGGAATGGGGAGAAACAGAAAATTATATGGAAAAAAAAGACTATTCCATCTTAAATCATGCTTAGCCACATAAAACTCTTATCAAAGCAGATTCTCCAGCTTCAGGGAGTAATTTGTGGTTTTTTTTTTTTCTGCACGCAGCACAAGAATGGGATTTTTAAAGTTTGTTCAATATGCTAAAACTCTCTCCATTACATGTTGAAATAGCTTTTTAAGCTTCTCTTGGTGTAGCTCAATACCAATTTGCCTGTATTTCAGAAGATTTTTGGCATTTATAACGTCTGCTGAGGTAAAGCACATGAATACCTGATGTTTTCTGTGAAAAGGCCATGCTATTCAAGAATCATAGAATACCAGGTTGGAAGGGACCTCAAGGACCATCTGGTCCCACCTTTCTCTGCTAAAGCATGGCCTAGACAAGATGGCTCTTTGATTCTTCAAAGTGCCCAATCAACGTGAAAGAAAAAAAAACCAAACACTTCAAGATCTGATTACAAAAATAATTTCCACATCCTTCATCTGCACAGATTCTTAAAATATGATATTTATTTGTAGTAATTGGAGTGGAAGGATTTTAGACAGCAAGGTTGTCTTATCATTCCTAATATTTAGGATGGTTGAACTTGTCCCAGGTTCCTCCATTTCTGGCAAGGAGGCTCTGCCTGCGACTTTGCAGACCTAGATTTGCTATTTTGTTAATTTTTCTTTTGAAGGCTTCGGGGTTTTTCTCCTTTTTATGTTCTTCCTCCTCTACAATGATGGCTGGAATGGGGAAGGTAAAAGCGGGGCTGATTGCCTCAAAAGCAGCCTCCCTGGCACAATTTGTTCTGGTTTCTATGGGTCTGGTGAGGGGTCTAGAGAACAAGTCCTATGAGGAGAGGCTGAGGGAACTGGGCGTGTGTTTAGTTTGGAGAAGAGGAGGCTGAGGGGAGACCTCATTGCCCTCTACAACTCCCTGAAAGGAGGCTGTAGAGAGGTGGGGGTTGGCCTCTTCTCCCAAGGGAATAATGACAGGAGCACAGGAAATGGTCTGAAGTTGGGGCAGGGGAGATTTAGATTAGATATTAGGAAGAATTGCTTTCCTGAGAGGGTGGTCAGGCACTGGAACAGCCTGCCCAGGGAGGTGGTGGAGTCACCATCCCTGAGGCATTTAGGAAATATATATATATATTATAGATGTGGCACTTCAGGGCATGCTCTAGTGCCCGAGATTGCTGGTTTTTGTCTCTCTGTGGGTGGGTGGGTGGGAGGGGGGTGTGTGTTGGTTTGGGTTGTGAGTGGGTTTTTTTTTTTTGGTTGGACTTGATGATCTCAAAAGTCCCTTCCAACCATGAAGATTCTGAGATTCTGGGATCTGTGTGTCTCAAATGAACCTCCTGAAGCAGCACACGTGGTTGGTCACACACCATGGAGTGGACAACTTACACCCACAGTGAGGCGAGTGTCTTTGGAGAAACTATAGGGGTCATATAGACAGAAAAGAGAATACACCGGTTACCTAATGCAGCTACCGTGTTTGTAGCTTGGTAATGTATTTCCTGTGTCACACAATACTTTTTCAGAACCTTTTTTCCTCCCTTTTTCAAGGGTCAGATCCTATTCCTTCTGAAATTCTGAAAGGGGGCGGTTTAGGCATCACCTCCACTCCCTTGCGTGTGTATGTCTGTGTACGAGAACATACTTACATAGCTTCTTACAGCTCCCCGCAGCAGCAGCAGGCCCTCAGCCCCCCGGTGGCGCCCGTCCCTGAGGTGAGCCCGGGGAAAGGCCCGGATGTGGCTGCACAGAGGGGTTTCCCGGCCCCAGCGGGAACCCGGAAGTCCCCGACAACCAATCAGGCTCGGAGGGGGGCGTGGCCAGGAGCCGCGCGGGGATTTAAACGCCACAGGAGCAGGCCCTCAGCCCGGGGGCGAGGCGGTGCCTCCACAAGATGGCGGCGGCTCCACAAGATGGCGGCGCCTGAGAGGTGAGTGCAAGGGGAGCTCAGGCGGGCTGGGCTGAAGGGAACAGAAACATCCGAGGTGGTCTCCGCTCGGCCTGCAGCCACAGCCAAAAGGAATAAAGCATGCCGGGCTGACCTGCCGCAGCGACATGTAGCTGTCTGGGTGAGGGGCTGCATGGAATGTGTGTCACTTACAGGAGGACAGCAGAGACAGCGCCTGTGTGTGCTTTGAGCGGGTCCACGATCTGCTCAGCTGGGGGCTGAGCTTAAAGAGGAAGTGGAAAGACTAAGGACGATGTGGGAACGTGAAAAGGAAATGGACTGGTGGACCAACACTCAGCCATCCTTAGGGGAAAAAGGAGCAGGGGAGGCTCCATGAGGGGAAGAGCTTCCTGGCCTGGTACGGCCCTCAGCTTATTACCACCTTTTGGTCTTACAGTAGATGATGATGAACTGGTGAGGAGAAGTGTGAGGGCAATGAAAAAACTTTCAGGGCTCTGGGACAGCTGGTCAAGGGTTCAGGAGTGCAAATTGTGTTCTCCTCTGCCCCTCCAGTTTTGGGGACTGGTGAATGGACAAACAAGATGATCAGGCGGATCAATATATGGCTCTGTAGCTGGTGCTACCAGCAAGGCTTTGGGTACTCAGATCATAGTTTGATTTACAGGACACCGGGTCTGCTGGAGAATGATGGGAAAACCCTATCCCAAAAGGGGAAAAGGGTACTAGGCCAAGAGTTAGCAAAGCTCGCAGACAGGGCTTTAAACTAGAAGTGAAGGGGGAAGGGGATAAAACCAGACCCAATGGTAACGAGCCTGGAGGTAAAGGGCCAAGGACGGGGGTGAAATTGGGAGCCCAGCTCAAGTGCATCTACACTAATGCACGTAGCATGGGCAATAAACAGGATGAGCTGGAAGCCATGGTACAGCAGGACACCTATGATGTAGTTGCCATCACAGAAACGTGGTGGGATGACAGTCACAACTGGAATGCTGCGATGAATGGCTATAAGCTCTTCAGAAGGAACAGGCCAGGTAGGAGAGGCAAAGGTGTGGCTCTGTTCATTAGGGAGTGTTTTGACTGTATATGAGCTAGATTCATGTGATGATAAATTGGAGTGTTTATGGGAAAGGATGAAGGGGAACGCTAACAAGGGAGATTTTGTGCTGGGAGTCTGCTACAGACCACCCAACCAGGATGAGGAGGCAGATGAGGTATTCTATAAGCGGCTGGCTGAAGTCTCACAATCGCCAGCCCTTGTTCTGGTTGAGGACTTTCACCTACGGGACATCTGTGGGAAATATAACAAAGCAGAGAGCAGACAGGCTAGGAGATTCCTTGAGTGTATGGAAGATAACTTCCTGACAAAACTGGTAGGTGAGCCTACCAGAGGAGGCGCCTCACTAGACCTACTCTTCACAAACAGAGAAGGACTAGTGGGAGATGTGGTGGTTGGAGGCAGTCTTGGGCTTAGTGACCATGAAATGGTCAAGCTCTCAATTATTAGAGAGGTAAGGAGGGAGATTAGCAAAACCTCCACCTTGGATTTCCAGAGGGCGGACTTTAGTCTGTTCAGAACCCAGGGCTCAGTTTTGGGGCCAGTCTTGTTTAATATCTTTATTGATGATCTGGATGAGGGGATTGAGTGCACCCTCAGTAAATTTGCAGATGGCACCAAACTAGGTGGGAGTGTTGATCTGCTTGAGGGTAGGAAGGCTCTACAGAGGGATCTGGACAGACTGGATCAATGGGCCAAGGCCAATGGGATGAGGTTCAATAAGGCCAAGTGCCGGGTCCTGCATTTCGGTCACAACAACCCCAGACAACGCTACAGGCTTGGGGAAGAGTGGCTGGAAAGTTGCCCAGCAGAAAAGGACCTGGGAGTGTTGGTGGACAGCCAGCTGAACATGAGCCAGCAGTGTGCCCAGGTGGCCAAGAAGGCCAACAGCATCCTGGCTGGTATCAGGAATAGTGTGGCCAGCAGGAGTAGGGAAATGATAGTACTCCTGTACTCGGCACTGGTGAGGCCTCACCTCGAGTGCTGTGTTCAGTTCTGGGCCCGTCACTACAAGAAGGACATTGAGGTGTTGGAGCGTGTCCAGAGGAGAGCCACCAAGCTGGTGAGGGGTCTAGAGAACAAGTCCTATGAGGAGAGGCTGAGGGAACTGGGCATGTTTAGTTTGGAGAAGAGGAGGCTGAGGGGGGGACCTCATTGCCCTCTACAACTCCCTGAAAGGAGGTTGTAGAGAGGTGGGGGTTGGCCTCTTCTCCCAAGGGAATAATGACAGGAGCAGAGGAAATGGTCTGAAGTTGGGGCAGGGGAGGTTCAGATTAGATACTAGGAAGAATGACTTTCCTGAGAGGGTGGTCAGGCACTGGAAGAGCCTGCCCAGGGAGGTGGTGGAGTCACCATCCCTGGAGGTATTAAAGAAACGTGTAGATGTGGCATTTCAGGGCATGTTCTAGTGCCTGAGATTGTTGGGTGTGGTGATTGTTGTGGTGAAGGGGTGTTGTTTTTTTTTTGTTTTGGTGTTATGTGTGTGTGTTTTTTTTTTTTTTTGTTGGAATTGATTATCTCAAAGGTCCCTTCCAACCATGAAGATTCTGTGTTTCTGTAATTTCTAGGTATTGTCTCTTGGGAGCTACAAGTTTGTGTCCTTTGCCTAAATCCCAGTATTTGCAATGTTATTTCTGTGTCTGGGAATGCTGTTTAACGTGCAGTTCTTTGTTTTTATTGGAGTTAAGATGTTTTTATAGGGAGAAGAGGACATGTAGGTAAGGGAAAAAGGTCTAGCACGTTCTTCAACCTCCTACAAAAGGCCAAGCAATCATCTGTAGAGACTTCCTTCTCCTGTAGATGAACAATTTGGACACCAACACTTGTGGTGAGGTTGTCATAGCCTAGTCATATCTAGTCAGTACTGAAATATATTTTAAAGCAATTATAACTCTACTTACTGTTTTAAGGCACTGCTCTGTCCCACTCTGCCAAGAGCATAAATACTCTGGTGGGGAGAGGGAAGGAACAAAGAAAACTATTCCCTGCTTTACACACTGAAATCCTCCTATAATTTGTTATTGTGGTGTTTTATTTTTTCCTTTTCCTTAGTATTGAACCCATGATTTTTATACAATTAAACCTTATGGTCTAAATTAGAAATCCTTTTTTATATAATTATTTGGGAATCTAGCTTGTTCACAAAGAGAACTTCAGTGCTGTACCCAGGGAGGCTTTCGTGTGCTCTGTTCATCCATGTGGTACTTCAAAATTAACTTGTTGAAAAGCAGAGAAATTCCGTAACTTCTGTTTTTGACTTCATCTAAGTGGTATTTAGTCACATCACTCTGAATGGGGGACAAATTTGCCTGAAGATCTTCAATAGCTCCCCTCTGAGGGGGTACATCAGCCCGTGGACAGAGCGGAATCCTCTGTCGTTTTCCAGTGACAGCGGAGTTGCCTTATTTCACTGCTTTAGAAAAGCTCAGGGGCTGCCACATCAACCACTCCTCATTATTTGGAAACACTCCTTGGAGTTCAGGAGACTGTGCTCCATTCTTGTTAATTAAAAAAAAAAAAAAAAAAAAAAATCTCCTTGCTCAGTATAGCTTATTTAAAAAAAAAAAAAAAATAAATTTTTTTTAAAAAAAGGCTTATGCTAAGCATATTAAAGGCGGCATTAAGCACAGCCTGTGGGGTTGTTCCCCAGCATTGCTGGCCCGGGGGCAGCGAATATTGAATGAGTGGTGTGCTGCGGGCGTATTTCACTTTGTTCTTCCCTTCAGCTCAAATTCGGCTTTTTACTTTCCTCTGCCTGGGAGGGGTGTTGGAGGGTATCGTGGGCAAACAGCGCTGGCGAGCGGCGGGGATGGAGGGCTGGCCTACGGTGCGTCTCCCTCTGCTGCCTCTTACCTGTCACATTTGTGCTACTCGTTACGGAATTATTCTCAGAGTTAGCTAAATTCCGGGAAAAGTTTCAGAAAGTGAAAACTAAGCTGGCAGAGGAGCACGAAGTGTGTTAGAGACCTGTCGTATGATGTTACTAATGCACACAAGGGGGCACAGTTATGCTTTCCCATATTTTAATGTCTTAATCTGTAACATCTCAGGGAACAATCTCCTGTTCTCTGAAAAAAAACTGGGGTGTTTGGTACAACAATATATTTAGTTGTTCAAATCTGATTTGGCATTTCTAAGATGCTAAGCTCAAGCTTAAACCTCATCTCTCTAAACAATCACTACAAAAAAAATGGGTTTTGGATCTTCAAAATATATCAATAGAGCCTATCTCATGTAGGTATTGCACATTAACACCTGCACACTAACTGTGAATTACATGATCAGTTCTGAATTGTTGGGTTTCATCCGCATGAAACAATTATATCTGATCTTGATAGCCCAGCTTTCCTTCCTCATGGGCTGTTGAGGAAGGTTAATTTAATTTCTGTAGCACCTTAACTGTCTCATAATAATTTTGTGTAGTTTCATATTTACTTTAGGTTGAGATTTAAATTTAAGTAATTTAATTTTTAGGTCAAAATACCCACTTTTTCTCAGATTCTTCACTTTAGAAAAACCCAAAACTCAACTCTTCGTAGTCTGATGGAGAACAAAAATAATTAATTGTGATGCTACTAGAAACAAATTTGAGACACTGATGTGTGAACGCTGAAATGTTTCTATCATAAACTCTTTGGAAAGCTTGTGTCCCGATAATGTATGCCATCATTTATATGAAGTATTGGGTGAAAGAGGAGCTATTAAAATTTTTACTTATTTCCCATAAAAATATCTGCTCCCCTGGAAAAACAGTAGGGACTTGATCACGTTTGTGATACTTGAGGCCAGATCAAACGTAGTTTCTGGTTTAGACTCAAATCTTGCAAATATCAAGTTAATTCAACCCCAGATAGTGGAAATTAAATAGTAAAAATTGCATGCAATTTCATCTTCAACCAAAAATTCAAGGATGGCTACTTCATGAGCTTCATTTAATTCTTTTCTGCTTTCACTAGAGAGTTGGTTCGGATAGGAACACGCTGAAGCATGAAAATTTGATGCTAGGGCCTGAAGTTTTTAGACAGGGACTTTGATATGTGTGTGTGTGTGTGTATATATATATATATATTTGCTAATTCCTATTGTCCTCAATGCTGTATCTTGTTTTCCAAATAACAGCAAAGTAAAGTGATATGTTTTTTTTACATGTACTGAAGAAAAGTAGTTGTGCCTGAATTGTCTCTGTGGCAATTTATACAAGTATGCAATTATTATCTTAAATGCTCGTAAGTAGGGCTCAATCATGCTGGAGTGCAAACACAAAGCAATAATTAGTCCTCATCTCAGAGATGCTGTAGGTTAAATGGACCTGATGCAGATACAAGAATAGTAAGCAACATAGTGGTGGCAAGTGTTCATGTTAGTGTCATGATTATTTAAATGATAGGATTTAGTTAAAGCTTTGCTGAATTGAAAGTCAAGGAAAGGCAACAGTTGTGTGGGGTGTCCCGTTCATCAGTCATCAAGGAGAATTCTAAATATGTTGTGGTCATAAAGATGAATGGTAGGATATTTGTAGCAATAGGATGAGGGGTAATGGTTTTAAACTGAAAGAGGGGAGATTTAGATGAGATTTTAGGAAGAAATTCTTTCCTGTGAGGGTGGTGAGACACTGGAAGAGGTTGCCCACAGAAGCTGTGGCTGCCCCATCCCTGGAGGGGTTCAAGGCCAGGCTGGATGGGGCTTGGAGCAACCTGGTCTGGTGGGAGGTGTCCCTGCCCATGGCAGGGGGGTTGGAACTGGATGATCTTTAAGGTCCCTTCCAACTCTAACTGTTCTGTGATTCTATGAACCTTTTGCTAAAACACCAAAGCCTGGAAATGTTGTGAGGGAGAGGTGAAAGTGTTCTCTTCTGCTGGGCTGTCTCTGTTTCCAGCAGTTCATACAAGAGCGTATTGTTGTTTGATAGCTGCTTCCCCTCCCAAAGAGACAGGGCTGAACACATTTTGGGAGTCTGAGCCTACTGGAGGGTGGCCAGAAACTGTAATACCAATTGGATCACTGAAACCGGTAGGAAGGGTTGTGTAAGCTTGGGCCTACAGCACCTTATCACTCTTTGTGCTTTTGGAGGTTGTCCTAAAAATGGCTTGGGACACCTAGACCCTGGCCAGCTCCGTAGCTTCACCTAGTAGACAACATCTTACAGGGCCAGCAGTAGCCATTTCCCTACCTTTGGCATTTCACTTCTTTGCTGGGGAAAACAGGTTTGTATTTCACTTGAAAAAGAACTGGATTTCCTTTCTGTGAACCTGCTACAGAAAGGACTATTTCTGCCGGTCTTTGAAAATGTCAACACACGGTAGAGGGTTTTGTTGCCCCAGAAAGGTCAAGGCTTTGGTTTAAAAGCAGAGCACTTTTACCAATGTAGCTGGTGTCAAACACGCTTGGATTCAAAGATGTTTGAGAACCTGGGGCCTGCCGGCTCTCGAATGCTCTGCTGATACAGTCCTGTGTTCACTTAGCACTTTGGCACAGGCATGAGCTTTTACTGTATACGAGGTCTAACTGGAAGCCATTATCATTGCAGGAGAGAATTATTTATATTACATATTACTTTGTGTTGAAATGGATATTATGCAGGATATAAACATTTCATGCGTATAGCTCAATACACTGCCATATATACTTGTCAGTGCAGTGATATTAATTATTGGCCAACTGTGCCTGTCTGATCTTCCAACCTGACAATATTCTCCGGTGTAACACTTCATGTATTTTGATGATGTGAATTTCATCAATAATGTCTGTATTTCTTTGGAGAATGCCTCTTGCAGAGCTCTGCAAAAAAGTCTATAGATACTGAACTTGTACTAGCCTACTGCAAAAGGTCACCATTAACTTTTAGGGAATAATTGAACTAAATTTGACAAATATCTAGACATACCTATGCTATTATGACTGTACAGCAGCAAAAAAATAAAAAAAAACTCCATAAAATCAACAGGTATGGTTTTGAGCAGTACATAGACATTTCTAATGCCTTTGAGTGCAGCGAGTTTTGAATATAGGCTGCGGCACAATGGAGTTAGCGGCCTAATTTTCGGGACTGTTGAAGCTAAAGCCTCTTTTGTGTTGTCGAGCGAGTAACTTTTAGATCACAAAAATGCTCACAGTTTCACGGCGAGCCTCTTTGTGCGGGGAAAATGGTGAAGCGATTTCCATCTGCGATCAATACGAAGCTGACACAAAGTCTTTGCTTTAGCAGTTCCGACGGAGGGTGATGAGCTGCTAGATGAAGGGCTTGTGCCGGTGTTATTTTTGCTCCTCCACTTGTGTATTATGTGTGTGTGTGATGGAAAAGGGACTCGAACGTTTTCTTTGTTTCTTCCTCTCTGCCTGGAGGAGCTTGCGAGATTAATTTTTGGTGCGTGACAGGGTGTTTCTGGCTCTGAAGACTCTTTATTCACAGAGAATCCAAGGGCTGTCTCCCAAAGACTGCGTGAGGGTTGATGTTGTTGCCCGAACAGCACCAGCTAAAGATTTTTTTGTTCATGAAGTGAATGCCTGTACTTTTTTTGTTGAATCTGAGATTATCTCTGGAACTATCTTTATGTATCCCGATTGAATAACCACACTTTCACAGCTTGGGGAGAATGCAGAGGCAAATTCTTGTTAGCCATAATAAACAGGAATTGGATAAAGAAAAAAAAAAAAAAGCCATACCCAGATGGGCTGTGATTTCTAACACTACAGTCAAACACAATGAATGTGCACATCAAAAATAAGTATGGGTTGTAGCTGCTTATGGAAATACAGCTAAGAAGAAGCTGTGAGGAGCTAGGTTTAGAGTTAAAAATGTGTAGGAATCTCTAACTCATGGTTGAGGGGACAAAAAATACCTTGGGGACAACAGATATTCCTTGTTTCCAAAGAGGCTCTTTTTTTTTTTTTTTTTTTCTCCCTCTTCTAGTCAAATGTTTTATGAGAAAAATACCTCACCTTGGAATAGCATTATGTTGTGATACACCTTAGTGCAAAGAAAACCTAGGAAGGTTTAAGGCAACTTCTCTAGATAGAGTTGAGGGGAGCTGTTGTGTCTGATCAAGAAGTGATCAAAGAGAGATGATTTCTAGAGATGGAAGCTTTCCTTTTCTTGGCTACGAGGCTAAAGAACGCCTACATTGTCTGGTTTCTGAGAAATATAAGTCTGGAAGTGTTGTTAAAACTGATTTTGCTAGTGTTCACTGATCTTATTGATCTTTTTCGATAGCCTCACACGCTGTGCAGAGTAATGCTGGAAACAACCTTGAGAAAAAGATAGAAGAGACCATCTGGAATGATGGAAGGAGAAGTTTTACCTGGTGACTCTGCACTTAATGGAAAAACTTTCCTTTTACTAAAGTCCCGTCCTGTCTACGTGATTGCTGGCTGTAATAACCAAGTCTTTTAGTATTTAATCAGCTTTCCTCACAGATTCCATAGAATCTGTGACGTACAGGATGATGATTTATCCATTTATAGATTTGGGGCGGGTGGTTGGATGGGGGAAACAAGTTGCTTAATATTTTTGAGCATCTCACTTAAAGGCCCTTGCTCAGGACAATAGCAATTGGTTCTCTAATAAGGGAGAGGTCTCCCAGGCTTCATCAAATTCTTGACATACACAAATGGAAGTGTTAGAATTAATATCTCTTTGGGTCCCAGCCAGAACAGCTTTCATAAAGCCCACAAGACTGGGGCGCCTGGTGTGGATGGTTTTCTGTGAAGGTGAAAATGGTAGTTTTCAGAAGTTTTCAAACTGGCTGATGCTGATACTGTAGCGGGTCTGGCAAACATTTGGGAAGTTCTTCCTTTAACAGTAAGACTGTCTCCAGCTACGAGCTAGGAATTGGGAAATTAGCTCCATTAGTCTGTCCTTGAATTGCAATCTTATCTTGCCGTCTAATTTGCTCTATTTGTTACTCTATGTTTGTATCTTTAAAGTGGCTTTGGTATCTCTCCTACTGGATGTTCTGAAGATTGGCACACGTACTCTGCCTTGAGGCTTTCAGACGAAGAGCGAGATAGAATTGCAAAGGTTACTAGTTTTACTATTTGCTGGCAATCTAGAAGGTGCTTGTATTCCTAAGGGTTAATACAAAAATAAATTTAGCTTAGCACAGTTGTCAGCCAATTTAAGGTGAAGATTTCAGAGATTAGTTCTGACAATCCTGTGGAACACACCATATGTCATCTTTTGAAAACTGAAGACAGTATTCCTTCTGGTCTTTGTTATGAACTTAATGAGGTTAGAGAAATGTCCTCTGTCTTTTACAAGACACAAGGGTGGAAGGCCTTGATTTGAAAAATACCAATCAACAACGTATCTTTAGTGAGAAAACAAATTGAATTATGCTGCTGGTTTTGTTCCTATGGTGCCTCTCAATAAAAGTTTCATCACAAAATGATTTAATTGTAATTGCTCATAAAACCCACAATTTGTTACGAGACAGAGGAGAATCCAGTAGGGATGACCGACTGCTTGTTTTGGGTTTGCTTACCGTGTTTTAGGGTATCTAAGTGTGATGGGATAGACTCGTAGATACAAGGAAAGGTGTAGGAGCTCTCGGACGCAGAGCTGTTTCGGGGTGAGGGTCACTGGAGGAACGAGTCACAATCTTCCTCCAACTGAAAGAACCGACATGCCCTAATGCCACCCTCCCCCGGGCCAATTATAGTGCTGTGGTGATGATGTTTTCATTGTTTCACTGCTCCAAATATAATTAATGTTGCTGCTATGACAGAGGAATAGGCTTTAATATGAGAAAAGAGACTGGAAATAAATTGTGCATCCAGCTGCTTTGCTGGCTGTATTATTATTTTTTTTTTGTTGTCTGAATCTCTTAAATGACAGCTTGAAGGCTACCTAGTTACTGCGCTATCTGCTCTGATCATTTTGGGTATATGTATCTCTTTAATCTATCAAATGGTTAGCCAAAAATGCTTCTAAGCAAAGTTTTCTGTGTTAGAAGATCCTGAAAACTCAATCTTTAGGTTTTGACTATTGTTCTTACGTAGTTATTATTCCAGACACCAAATTAGAGTCAAGTGTTTGTATTTTATATCTCTGTATCTTTGGCGAGATACAGTTGAGAAATACTTGTAGAGATTTTTCTTCCATTTTTAATAAAAATTGCCTCATTTAAACAAAAAAACTTCTACGCTTTCTGCTGCCCATTTGATCTCTCCTTTTTTTTTAATCAAACCTAAATTTTGAAATACAGGATTTAGGGATCATGCTAGGTTCTTCTTTTTAATTTAAAACTAAACCAGGAAAATAAAGGAGAGCTCATCACGTATTTTTTTCTTTCACTGTTGAAAGTATTTCAAGTAACTGAAATGAGAAATATGTCATAAATGAAAGGTGATGTTAGAAATAAAATACTTTTTTTTTTTTTCCCTGAGTCTGTCTAGGATTTAGATCAAGAGATTGGAAGTTTTTCTGACTTTGCTATTGATTTTCTAGGTGATGGTGTTTAACTTCTCTGTATGTATCTGCAGTTGCTCTTATCTCCTAAGATTTTCTTACACTTTGCATCCATATTTTTTTATTAACTGATATGTGGAGGGAGGGGGAAAAGTAAATAAGGTGCAAAGGGAGGCGCCAACTCCTTATCCAAATACTATCAAACTATAAGAAATCTTACTTTCTGGGAAGAGTATTAACCTGCAGAACACAACACTGATAAATCTTAAATGGATTGAAGCCTGTGTATATTTAAGATGAATGATCAAAAGAGCCAAGTGGCACAAAGCACAAATGGGATATGAGAAACAACAGTAATAATGAAGGCAATTAGTTTACTTTCTCTGAGAGAACAAGATGCTTGCTGCCAACTGAATATCAAATCGCTTGGCAGCTGGGGACGATGCACGAGGGGGCAGCAGCAGAGTGGTGAGTTGGCAGCGGTTCTCCTTTCCTCTGTTTTCCCAAAGAGGTTCTGGGGCTGGAGCAGATGGGGGGAAGGACATCCCTTCCTGGACAGCCAGGGCTGACCTGCCTTCCAGGACAGAAGGAATCTGTGCTGGTGAACTGAAACTTGCTGCAGGTAGCTCTTCTCAAGAGGTTCTCCTGGAAGTGCCTCCAGCCTAAGCCCCAGGGATGAATTAGTACTTTCCTAAAAGTCAGAATATCAGGCTGCCTTTAAGTCTGATGAGATGGGGTTTTGACAAGGTGAACGAGGTGGGGTGGGTTTGGTGAGCAGAGATGGACGTCTTCCAGAAGATGAGATTTGGATGTCTGATTCCTACGTTGAAAACGTAGCTCAGGGTGATGGCTGAGCCTCCTGGGATGTGAAATAAAAAGTGACAAAACAGTGGTGTTCCTGCTGAACTGAGGAAAGACAGAAGGCTAGAAATGGTGCCCTGTTGGAATGGATTGCTAATAGTTGAACATCAATGGAATTCAAATTCTGTGATGAAACTGCCCTTGGACAGCTTTGTAGGAAGTACATTGTGGTCTTAAAAGGCAACTGGATTAGGTCATCCTCTCGTGCTCCAGAAGCTTGCCTGTGGTGGAAACTCTTCTCATTGAGTAAAGCTGCTGTGAATGGCTTTGGTTTTGGCTGTTAATGCTGCTGAGAGTCGAGTATGAGTGCAAGGTATGGGTTTTAAAAAAAATAATGATTTACCATCTCTTTATGGTGAAATCACTCATGAATTACAAAGTTCAGAGCTGTTTTAGCCTGGTTTTAGGAGTTTCAAGTAAATGAGTACATATGACCTATGCCTGCTTAACAGAAACCTTTTCTATGTGGAATTATGATCCAAATTAGAAGCACTTCTTTGTACATTTTGTGCAGGAAAAGCAGGCACAGAGAGATGAGCCTTTGCTTTCACAGCATGCATATGATTTATCAGGCATTGCATTCTTTCCCTGGGGGAAGGTAGGTCAGCTGAAGCATGCAGTGGGAGATGTAAGGGGTTTTTTTGTTGTTGTTGTTGTTGCTGCCTTTCTGTTACCTGCAAGAGATGTTTTGTACACGCGTGTCAAGATAGCTTTCATTAAGACTGCTTTAGAATTAGCGCTATTAAAAGCAAACTATCGGATTTAAAATTTCCGTGTTGCTAGGATGAGTTCTCTGTTGTGGTAAAAAAAAAATTATAAATTATTTTCACAGACAAGACAAATGCATGAAAATACTTGTTACTGTGAGAGACGACAGTTCTATGGTGGTGTATTTCGAAAAGCTGCCAAAAAAAATACTGTATGAATAACTGGCAATGCTCTGAAATGTCTAGTGCTGTGCCTGCAAATTGCTCCTTGGCATGAAATGTGTTTTGCAGCTGTTACAAAGGTACATCAAAGCCTGGGCTGGGGGAAAATTCAAACTGGCGGGCAAAGAGAAAAAAGTCCTGGGTGCAAATAGTCGGTCTGCCCAGAGTGAGACGAAGCCAAATATTGTTTGCTCTGCATTGTTTGACAGGAGCGTTGAGCAAAAAGTACACGCCAGGCCAAATTTGCTGCTTGCATAAACAAGCTGAATGTCACTGGAGTCAGCTGTTTCCACCAACAGTGGATTTGCCTTCCAGGTTTTAAATGATTCTTACATCCTTTAATGTCAGAACAGAAGACAACGTTCATTACAGGGTCTAAATTATCTTATTATACAAGTTTCCTGTTTTTTTGCTGTAGAGATGGGGGGGGAAAGCTCCTTGTTTCTACTGAGGAGCATCCTGGCCTGGTTTGTGTCGCTTGGATCTGGCACTGGGAATTTCTCGGGGGAGAGGGATGTGAAGGGCGGGGAGTCCTGAGGAGATGCCACTGGCCAGACCCATGATGGGGGTCAAACTGGAGAAGATGGATGAGCTGCGAGGCTGCAGCAGGCGAGCTGAAGAAGCTTTTTGGTTCCTTCTCTCTTGGCTGGGTTAGACATGAGGCTCCTGAGTGCTGCTTCTCACCCCTTGTGTGTATGTGCTACACCCCTGGGCTCTGCCCTGTCTGTTGGGATCAGTCCTGGGGATATTTTCAATTGACTGTTGTAAGGATGGCCCTAATTTACTCTTCAGGGAGTGGAGCCATAGGATGAGGGGTGATGGTTTTAAACTGGAAGAAGGGAGATTTAGATGAGATATTAGGAAGAAATTCTTTCCTGTGAGGGTGGTGAGACACTGGAACAGGTTGCCCAGAGAAGCTGTGGCTGCCCCATCCCTGGAGGGGTTCAAGGCCAGGCTGGATGAGGCTTTGAGCAACCTGGTCTGGTGGGAAGTGTCCCTGCCCATGGCAGGGGGGTTGGAACTCGATGATCTTTAGGGTCCCTTCCAACCTAAACCATTCTGTGATTCTAATTTTGCTTTTCTTTCAGCCCTGCCATGTGGGTGGTGTTGGGACCCTATGTGGGGGGCTCAGTTTAGGGCCCACCATCAGAAGCAGCGTTGCTGCCACTCACCTCACCTTCCCCTCCCTCCCCTGCTCCCGGTTTGCTCTCCTGGGAGCAGCAGAAGTGGATGAACAGGGAAATCACTTGTAGGTGGCTAATACTTTGCAGGATGCATCCTGATACGACAGGCTCCATCCTCACCAGGTACAGGAATGTGCTGGTAATTGAAATCTGTTTTATTATTCAAATCCCCAAGTATTGATACTGACACATTAACTTCATTTACAAGCAAAGAGAATAGTTTTGCCTGATAACAATGGCGTAATATACTATCCACATCTGTTAGTAAGGTCCTCTGGGAGCTTCTCTCTATTTAACTCTCTCTCTGAAATCATCTTGCTTTCACTGTTGTTGGCTTTTATTTGATTACACATTTTCCAACAAGGGCAGAATTTTCGTGTTTTTATTTTACTGGTTCTGTTTTAAGTGACTTGACTGGTTGTTTAAAAGAAAATAATATTAAAAACCCCTCCCTCTTCAAAACAATGAAACTCTCTAGGATGGACAAATGGTGTTTAAAAGCTTGTTGGTTTATTTTCCATCTGGCCATCTGCAGAAGAAAAATGTCATTCTTGTTACTTTTTTGAGCATGGCCAATCTTCTACAGAAAACTTCTAAATTATACAGTTCTGGATTTTGCACGTTTTAGTTTGGAAAAATAACTCATAGTTGAAATGCTTTGGGATGATTCCACTTAATCTTGTTCTTCTCAACCATCCCGTGCGAACTAGCGATAGCTCATGAGCTGGATTGCTTTGCTTTGCTCTGCCCTCCGCGTTGCCACGTCCTCCAGGAGGGAAACCCAGTAACAAAAAAGTATCGGAAATACCTATGATGCTGGGAAAACCTCTTTTTCTGATTAGCTCGACTCTGTTTCTTAACCTTCTGTTGCTACTTTTTCTGATTATTGATGTACTCTCTGCTTTACAAAACATACGACAAAGGCCATGCTAACTGTGTGGCTCTTATGAAACATCTGACTGGAAAAGCAGAATGAATGAAGTTCATGGATTTAGTCCCCCCCCAGTTGTATGTTAAAGCAAGCTGAGCTTTTAGGAAGGGTTTGAATGAGAAGTAATAGTTTGATAGCCGCGGAGTGCTAACAAGGGGAACAGCAGTTTTTGATTTGCCTGACAACAAAAATTTCAGCTCCCGAGTGAAAACTTGGCATCAGGGCAGAAGTCATCATTTGCTTGAAACTGATTCGGTATATAGTTAATATGTTTGTTCTAAGGATTTAGGCAAAGTTCAGTAAAAGGCTAAATTATCTGGCAGATGAGGAGCTTTTACAACATTAAACAGCACAGGTTGCTGCCTTTACACTGCTTTCCTCCGACCTGTTAGCAGAGCTGCTGTGGGTGCTCTGGACAATCATAGGATCGTAGAATGGTTAATATTGGCAGGGACCTTAAAGATCATCGAGTACCCATGGGCAGGAACACCTCCCACCAGAACAGGTTGCTCAAAGCCCCATCCAGCCTGGCCTTGAACCCCTCCACGGAAGGGAAGTGCCAAAAGCAGATTCCTGTGTCAGTGCTGCCCTAGGAAGGACAAAAATCTGCTTGTGGAACCTGGATTTGGACTTAGAGAAACAGGAAATTATTCTCTGATATGGGGTTTATCCCCATCCAGAGCCACTCTGGAGCATGCTGGTGCCACTGGTCTGAACTCCTGATGCTTCCTTGAAGGAAGCTATGGCTTTTTAACTGGGAATGATACAGAGACAAACATCCCACCAGTGCCTGAGTAAGGAAAAGAATTAAGATGTGGGGATGAAAATGTTGGTTGTATGTACTTTGAAGTTTGTCTTAGTAACTTCCTTTACTGCCACAAGATTTCTATTCATGAACGTATTTCAGTGTCTCAAATTTTTATCTATAAATGAAGATTAAAGTACTTCCATGCCTTGCACACAGGTACTCTGAGGAAAACTACCTGAAAGACTGAGGTGGTTCGTTTAATGGTAAGTGCTGTATATTAGAAATGACTTGTGGTGAGCACAGCCATTAGAAAAAACCCTAATTCCCCCCCATTTACTAATCTGCTTCTGCATGTTTTTCATTCTTTGCACAAAGACCATAGGTCTACTCCTGGTTTCTACTACTTTTTGTTCCATGTATGTAGACTTCCATGCTTAGGTGTCTGATCCAAAGCTTACTAGTAACAGTGGAAAGGCTGCTGTTGAGTTTGAAATGGTTCAGATGAGGCCCTTAAAGTGATCTACTCTAATGAAAGAAAATATTAAACTAGGTGGAACAACAGGATGTTGAAAACCCCATCATCTGTCAGTAGGTCATTTCTTGAGCTATGTATCTTGATTTTCAGACCATTACAATCAATGTGTTTGTTTTCCTACAGGCTGCTATTAAAACAGCTATATTTCCCAACTGCTTTTTGCTGCAATGTGGTATGAGAATGCTTTAAGTCTTCATTATTGGAGAAGGAGGCAGGACTGCAGGGAGGCAATCATCAGAATTTCACATAGAAAATATGATATTTGTTTGATAAATATCAGAAATCTCTGGGACTTTGATCACTATATTTTCCAAATAGAATCTCTCTGGAGCGTGTTCATTTTACTTGACTTTATTGTAAAAGCAATACTCTAAATTTTGGGTGAAACTGGAGCTGTAACTTCCAGATTAATGATATCTTCTAGAGAAGTTGTGTTCTATTTAATATGTGTAGTTGGATTTTTCTAAACCAAATCAATCTAAATACCTTTTAGATCTAGGTCTTAAAGTTTCATTTCCATTTGCATTGATTGCTTTAGTAGATCTTTGGATAAATGTCTAAAGAGCTTGGAAGGCAGAATAAGTATTTGATCCACTGAAATCTTCAGCTTTCTCTCAGAGAAAGATCAAGTTATGAGCAAATACTATTTTTACTGCTGCTTTCATGTGTATGAAAATTACTGAAAAGACATCTGTAATAGCGTTCAAGGAGAATGGGTGTCGCATCCATTATGCAAGTATTATAATGTTTCTAAAACAGATAAAAATAATGTACTCAATAGACACTACAAAATGAACTCCAATCTAATTGCTCTCAACGCTATATTGTATCACTCCCATTTGCACCTTGCTAATGATTTCAAATGTTCAAACAAGCCATTTTTAAACTGATCAAAGTCTATTGCAGTTCTAACACTGATTCATTTCACCATCTAATCAGGTTTCCCACAAATTCCTAAGTACTTGCTTCCTTGGAAGTAATTTGCAAGTGGTGCTACTCGTTATGAATTGGTGCAACATCCAGCTTCTTGTTACTCTTAACATCATGAACAGCATGAAGCCTGGGTTTGGAATAGGATAAGCGTGGCCAGCGGGATGAGGGAGGCGATTCTGCCCCTCTATTCTGCTCTTTTTAGACCTCACTTGGAATACTGTGTCGGACTTCAGAGTCCCCAACATAAGACAGACACAGAGCTGGTGGAACAGGTCCAGCAGAGGGCCACGGAGATGCTCAGAGGGCTGGAGCATCTCTCCTAGGCTGAGAGAGTTGGGGTTGTTCAGCCTGGAGAAGAGAAGGCTCCAGGGAAACCTTAAAGCCCCTTCCAGTACCTAAAGGGGGCTACACGAGAAATGGGGAGGGACTCTTGATCAGGGAGTGGAGCCATAGGACAAGGGGGAATGGTTTTAAACTGAAAGAGGGGAGATTTAGATGAGATATTAGGAAGAAATTCTTTCCTGTGAGGGTGGTGAGACGCTGGAACAGGTTGCCCAGAGAAGCTGTGGCTGCCCCATCCCTGGAGGGGTTCAAGGCCAGGCTGGATGGGGCTTTGATCAACCTGGTCTGGTGGGAGGTGTCCCTGCCCATGGCAGGGGGGTTGGAACTCGATGATCTTTAAGGTCCCTTCCAACTCTAACCATTCTATGATTCTATAAAGGAGAAGCTCACTTGGTCAAATGTGGTTTTCATGTGATGGCAATACTGCTGACTTTCCATGTGTCCTTGAATGTGGCTTTGCACCTGGTTCTTCATGTCTTTTGTAGATGTGTAGCTGTTACAGTATCTCAGTATATGAATGCCTTTAGCATTCTTGATCTTTGAAGTGATTGACCATGCTGAGGCTTTACTGGGAGCCTTGTTCAGAGGAGGGTCACGATGAGGCAAGCATTTCTCTGGCACTGTCCTGTTCCTATGTTTGACAGACATACGAAGAAGATGTATGAAAGTCTTAGAGAACAGTGTCTTGGACAACAGGTTTGGTTTTCGCAATGTGTTCCTAAAGGAGTGTTTATTTGGTCCCTCATTTAAGTGGACTGTCTAGTGGTTAGTGATTGCCACGGATCCCACATCTGTTTCTTAATAGAAACGAGGCATTAGTTTATATGCAGTGAAAACCTATTAACTTGACCACAGAGGTAACTGGAAATGTAAGGTTCTGGTAACCTTCAGTTTCTACTGATGTTATTTCCTCACCTCTTCTTAGTCTTTCACATTGCATTTCCCCCCCAGAAGGCTGCTTAGTTATACATGTTGAGGAATTTGCAACATTAAGCTGGACCATATTGTGGAGATTAATGAATTTCCAAGAATTCGATGTTGCTGTTTTTCCAAGGAAACTTCAAGTACGTTTTTATTTTAGTTTACGTTTCTTCATTGTAATATTTAAAGTTGGAAATAATTGCTTTTCGTACCCATTTTGCTGGTTTTATTTGACAACGCAATCTCCAGCGTTTTAATGGGTCTGAAATAAAATTCTGCTCATTGTACTTCCCCCGTCCTTCATTAAGTTTGCGGCAGGGACTTTACTGATGTCAGAGCTGAGCTGAGATCAGCAAAGTGGTGTTTGCTGCCCTGCCACTTCTGCTCAGGGCACGCTAATCAATTAGACTAGAACCACTTAGGATGCCTACATCCAAAAAATCTTGCTGTTCTTCATCGCTTGTTAATTTAAAAGACAAAATTCTATCTATGGCTAAGGATAGCTACTGTGTTAGCTAATGACTTGTATGGGCACTGTAACACTGCAGCATTTTTCCCGTAGTGATCTTCTTGAAATACATACAGTTGAGAGGAGATTGCTAACTAGATAATAATGGTCTCTACACATCAAATTAAGTCCGAGTATGTCATGTTGTTTAATTTGATTCAGGAATGCTTTAAACATCAGGCTTCATAAAATGACACACCTCAAATCTGAAGAGCTGAAAGAACTTTACAGATATAAATGACTTAAAAATAATCTTCAGTGGGGGAGGATTTAGATTAGGAAACGCCTTTAGAAAGGAATCAAAGAAATTACAAAAAAATCCTTCAAATGGACTCTAATTTTGTTGTTTCACTTGACAAAGTGGTTAAAATGTCTCAAAGTACAGAAAAGTGCACAGAAAACCAGTGGAACTGTGGGGGTGTTGCATTTCTGTAGGTCAGGAGCACTGCCCACCTTCATCCTGGTTCCCTCGGGTGGGGAAGTCATCACCATCCAGACTTTCACCAGATCTTGTGATATTGATCCTGTAGAATTAGTGAGGGCACCTCTCCTCTGCTACTTTGAGATGCCATTGAGTCTTGGATCTAGGTTGAGTGTACACATTTTCCCTTGCACTGAGGCCCTGAGAATAATTATCTTGAAAAGATAATTCATAAAAGAATTATTAGAGCTCAAAACATCTAAAAGATATTTTGAGGATCCTCCTTTCAAACCAAGTACTTTGACATCAAGCTCCATCTTAGCTTCTGTACAAACACTTCCTACCAGAATTAGGCTGAGGGAAACTGATGTTTAATAATAAATTACATGAAAGAATGTCTGTATTGTGAAATGAAGCTCAAAAAATATTAAAGCCGCAAACTGAGCATCGTGTTTCCGACTTTACCCACAGGATCTTGGCAGATTTCACAATCATTCTTCATAGCTGCAGTACTTTCTTAAAGAACAAGAATTAAAGATACCCAAGAAAGAGTTGTTGTACAGTGCAGGCTTAAATGACATTTAATTTCAAAACGTAGAAATGAAAGAACTATAGATTTGGTGTAAATGAACTGGTGAGATGACTGAAAATACAGCTACAAATTCATGTATGTATTTAAAATACTAGTTCCTGTTATGAGCAGAGTGAAAAACTGAAGCATTTGATGAGCACCAGCAGGGTAAAGGCTCATTTATTTATTTATTTTTTTAAAATGATGAATCCAATGCCACATTGAGTGATATGTGATGACTAACATTTCCTGTAGTCTGACTTTTCTAGGCGTGAAATCTCAAAATATTGAGAATTATATTCACACTTAAAATGAAATAGATTTGACTTCTGGCAACAGAGAGGCTGCATGGATGTGGAATAGTATACTCAGGGTAGCTCCACTCACAAAATGGTTTTGTGGACAAGCTACCCCCTAAGCCTATTACGAGAAGAGCTACAGCAAGTTGTTATGGTAACTGGAGCTGTACAGTAACAGGGTAGGATTAAATACTTGATTTTTTTTTTTTTTCCCTGTGTGTACTTTTATGAAGCATTGTTTTCCACATACAAAGAGCAAAAAAACCATTTCAGAAGAAAATTAACGAGGAAATAGCCCAATTGAATGTTTGTGTAAATTGGCTGTTGTACTTTCACGAAAGGCCTTGCCCCTCATAAATGATAGGTCTTGCCTCCTTTCAGGCGGAGATGAATATATTTACTCCACCGAAAGTCACCGTTTGTTTTGGTTGGGTGTTTTTAATACATTTTTGCTTTTTGCTGTTCCAGTTTTATTGTTTCTGGCATGGCGGTTCCTTTATTGTTTTCCAGAGTTTCGCTTAGAGGGTGTTTGCATCATGAAATTTTGTGTCTCTGGGAAAACGTGCTTCTGTTGCAGCACAGGTGGCCTGAAAGCTGGAAGGACTCGAAGGGGCTACTGCCTCCATCCTTCCTCCAGAGCCTGTGGCAGCTGTGTGGCACTCGAGTTATTCCGAGTTCTCTTTGATAATGATATCTTTCTTTCATTAGCTTGCTTCAACCATGTTTAACGGTGGCATAAACATATTATTCTACGATTATTTTCAGAGCAAGTAATTTGTTTCACTCCTGCTTTTGTTTGTTATCGCAATTGCTGTGCCTGTTGTATCTCTTTCATATAAGTTTATGAATTATTTTTGAGGGAGTTGTGACTTTTTTCAGCAGTATTCCCAGCATTTGACGAGCTCCTAGTATGCCCTTTGTCTTGTGAGAATTTTGGTTGCTTTTGTTTCATGAAGCATCTCTTTTTTTTAATTTTTTTTTCAGAATAAATATGCGAACGAACTGTACAGCACTTCTGTCAGAGTTCTGACACTGGCTGGCTGAGGCTCTTTTGCATTTAAAATGGTTATTAATACATTGCTACAACTGCTGAAGTCTTTAGGGTTTAGGTTGCTAAACAAGCTCCGCAAATTGCTTTGAACCCTCTGGTTACCACCTCAGTTGGATTAGAACTGGTCAATTTTATCATGTTTGATTTTGTTTGTTTTTTTTTTTTTTAAATTTTTTTAGAGCACTTCACTCTTCACATTTGCAGCCCACTTGAATTACAGCACTGCTCAGAAAGAAGAGTTAAATTTTACTGGCCATCAAAGCAACCCTCTGCTAACCTGGTAGACTCTCTCCTCTCTGCAGTTAAAAGCTGTAGCTATTTAAAACGCTGCAAATCAAAGGTTGAGTCAATGTTCTTGCAAAAATAAAGGGAGTCTCCATTATGTTAGTATTTCTTCTGTTTATCTCCTGTAGTGAATTCCCCTCTTCAGAGGCATAAATTGAAACATGTGCCACTTAAAAATTTAGACTTGCTGATTAGGCAACATAAAGCAGGCAGAGTGTATAGAATGCGCCAGGAAATAAGCAAAGAGTAACAAGGTAGATTGCAAGATCTCATCCTGATAGAGAATGATAAAATATGCATGGTTCAGATGACGATAACACAAATAAAATGCAACGTTTTACAGAAGTGAAGCGCAGCTCCTGACACAGCTCTGGCACTAGCATGCGAGTGGTGATTATTCAAATGTCTCCATGATTAATTCAGTTTGTATTGATGCAAATAATCCTAGAGGAGACCTGTGAGAGCTAATGCATTTTGGTTCTGTGGCTTTCCATTGAGAGCACAAAACAGCAAAGAGGAAAGTCATTTTCATGATATTAATAATGGGATTACAGAATCAGGTCATTTAAAAGAATGGTGCTGACTCAGCAGTGGTAGTGCAGGGTTGAACGTAGAGATAATTCTTGAGCGTGCTACATAAAAATCCGCTGCTGGATATCTCATTGCACTAAAGCATATTTCCTCCTTTGTAGGAAATATTTAAAATGACAGCGGTTGATTTGATGCCTTCTTTCCCTGCTGTTAGGAATTCTTTTATAGCATCAGAGCTCTTTCTGTTGAAGTATTTACCTTTACCCTGCCAGGGGGGTGGGGGTTGCCTTTCTCCCTCCTCCTTTCCAGGAACTGAAATCCCTTCCTTCTTTTGTAATTCCCTGAAGGTCAATGAAAGTCTGAGGGGATCATAACTGCTCTGCATGAATAGCTGTCTCCGCCAATGAATCTCATTAAAATCAGCCATGAGAGGGAGCAAACATTTCCTTTTTGTGAAGGGACATCTTCATAGATGTCACTGGAGGCAGGCTCCTGGCTGGCTCTTGCTACCTTAGGCAGTTCTAGCGTTAGACACTTATGCTTTTATTTTGCATTTTTTTTTTTCTTTTATGACCAGGCCAATAATCGTAGCAGATATGCTGAAAGGTGATTCTTGCACAAGTTCCTTTGCAAGAGAGAGAAGAAAAAACACATTGGCGTTGATTTATTTTATTTTATTTTTTTTAAGGTCCAAGTTACAAATTGCAATTTTATTCCCTGTATTTAAAAATACAGTAAGGGAAAAAGACGCGGTTAATTCAAATGGCTCAAAATGAGTCTCTACTTGGGGTTTTTTTGGTGTAGGTTTGGGGTTTTTTTCCCCATATGGAGTTCTTGGGGCAGGCTTATAGAAATAGGGAGACAATTTTTGTACGTTTGCAACGTACTGTTTCTGCATTAGTGATATTTATACTTGCTTTGATGGAGAGAGCAGGAAAAGCCTATTTTTCTTTTGTGGAACTACAAAATTAAAGCTGAGTTGGAAGTTAAACACACATTGGTCTCTGTATTATTGCTTTCTGACATTGCATCTTTCTGATGCCAACTAATTTATGTTTAAGTAACATATTACTTATTTCCAAAGTAAATAAGAAAACAACGTAACACAATCTAGACAAAAACATTGCTGTATTAAATGTGGTCAGTTCATGGGATTTGTAGTTTGAGCTTGCTGATGGCCAGGAAAAAAATGGGAGGGGAAAGCATTAGTGAAGGATATGAGGATCATCATCTACTAATTAGAGACATGAATATTTCTGAGACTCTGTAACAACGCTGGAAGTTGAGAGACTTATTTTCCTCCTTAGCATTTTGGGTGGTAAATAATTGGGCTGCTTTGGCCTGCCTGCACTTGAAAGTAAAGCTCATATTTTCTTGCTGAGAGTTGTTTCCACACTTTGTGTTTTAAAATAGGTCAGATGTGTGGCATCCCCTTTGGCTGTGTATTAAGTCATATCACATATCTGCAAACTCACTGTCTGCTCTGAGAAAGTTGCAGTTGGCTGTCTGGGAATGCAGGCTTTGGCTGGGAGGATTAATTCCTACTGAGAAGGCAGCCTGATGGACTTGCTCCCACAAGGGCTTGTTCCGCACGGATCATATTGAATTTCCTTCCCAAATGCTGAGATACTTTTTTGGGGGGGTAGGATGTGGAGGAGGGGTTTATGAATAAAACCTTTGATGTTGATTCAAATCATCTACCTCTTGCCAGGTTGGATTTGTGCCTTGGTGCACGGCCAAGCGTGGTCTTTGCTGTCCTGCTGATGGCCCAACCCATAGCAACCCCAAATACACTCCCCATTCAACCTCATTGGCCTCGCTTGCCCTTGGGCCTTACTCTTCTAGGTGCAGGTCCTCCTCCTCCTCTGGCTGTATCGGGGTGGGGGGGGGGCTAATGCCATTGTCTGCCTTGCTGACTAGCTCCTGGAGTTGAAAAAGAGGTTTGAGGTTCAGGTTGGATATTAGGAAGGATTTTTACACTGAAAGGGTTGTCAAGCCTTGGAATGGGCTGCCCAGGGAAGTGGTGGAGGCACCATCCCTGGAGGTGTTCGAAAGACGGGTTGACATGGTGCTGGGGGACATGGTTTAGTGGTGGTTTTTTTATCAGTTAGGTTGATGGTTGGACTACGTGATCTTGAAGGTCCCTTCCAACCTAGATGATTCTATGATTCTAAGAATGAAATACAAATATTTTTGAAAGGTTTCTGCTCTCACTAGTGTCCAGATCATAATCGTGGTCGTGCTGCCCTGTGGTCTGCGCACGGCCAAGGGGGAAGGGAAGGCAAGAGTCTTGGGAATCTGCACGCCTCTGTCTTGATCACGTTTTTGAAAGGAGATTCACTCGTGAATTGGCCATGTTTTTCCGAAAAACATAGCTTAATGTTGAAATACTGCTCTCAGCCTGCACTAGGCTTCTACTGAACTGAATGGGGGCTGTGTACTGTTGGATGCTGAGATACGAGAGATCTGGCTGTGTCCAGGACAGTCGTTATTATATCTGTTTGTGTGCAAGGACTGGAAATGGATTGGTATATCGCCTCAAAGTTTGCACAGGTGGGAGGATGACGTGGAAGAGTGAGTCATATCAATTTGAAATGGGAAAAGGGGCTAAAAAGTATTGCTTTAATGTTTGTTTTTCCTGTTGGTGTTGACTCCATTTTTAACCACTTTATTATTCTCTGTAGTTATTTTTTTGCGAAGACATTTGCCAAGGATTAGTTTTTGTTTGGTTGCAAATATTGTATGGCAGCTGGAAGCCTTTTTATGCGGCTTTCAAAAGCTGAGAAACTGGTTGTCAGTGTGTGAAAAGTTCTTTGCTGGTACTGCAAACTGCCTTTCATTAGGATGTTGTATATTTAATGATTGCTAGCCCAATGGGGCATGTAGAATTTCCTGCTGTGGTCTTCTGTACAAATTTATTGGAGAAATACATTGGAAAATGTTGCTGGTGTGCAACAATGCATGGAAAACATTTGCATTTGTGTAAACGTGATGGAAATCCTCAGGAACAGTTGCTAGGTTAAAACAGAGCCAAACCCCTTGTGATTCTAGATGAGTTATCTGTACACAAACGTTGGCAGGTAGGGTAGATGTTAGGTTTTATCACTGCCTCTGGGCAGCCAGAAAACTTTCAAATCCAGGATTAAACTGTTTTTCTTTTGGAAGAGAAATGTAACATACTTTTTTTTCCTCATTTGTTTGTGTGCATGTGCGAAATTAGAGAACAGCATCTACAAATTGGACCACCCAACTCGCAAACAGAAGTTCATCGTTCAACTCTTACATGAAATTTTGAGATGTGCTGTCTGTCGTAAATCCTGTCCCAGCTTCTCTCTGTTTTGAGAAGTTTGCCATTTGTCAGTCTGATTTTTTTTTTTTTTTTTATTTGTTTGTTGCCATATTGGAAAGGCACAGGGCTCTGAATGCGGATGCCACAAGAACCAGTGAACTGGATGCATTGGGTCAACTAGGTCTGACTGAGGAAAATATGACATAGCTCAGGCAAGAGGGGAGCTGACACAGTTGCTCTAAACTAAAACTACTGGAGTGGTTTTCTGAAGTCAAAATGTCCACAGATAAAAAGGCAATTTTTAGACCAATGGCTGGAAAGGAAGTGACTGACAAGAAGAGCTGCAAAATGGAGATCCAGTGTTAGCCTCAGCTCTAGGTGGTCCTTGAGGGTCACTGGGCAGGCTGCTGCTCTTGTTTGGAGCTAGAGCATGAACAACAGAATGTATATTAAAAGTACATTCCACATCTTAATTTCTAACATTTCAGTTTGATAATGAAATTGTGTCTGTGATTATTCTGTTGATGTGTCCACTTCAGATTTTGGCTGTAAATACAGAACTTGTATGTATTTGCCCCAAGATAAAATTAGTACCACTATGTGTCTGCTAACTGATCTCTCACGTGGCTCAATCCTCTTCCAGACCTGCTTAAAGTTTACACGGAGATGTTACAAAGATCCTTTAGGATGGTGTAGTTGGGTGGCAGCATTATGCAACCTGACAATATCTAGAAAGAGCTGAGCTAAGGGACGAGCGATTTAATGCACAGCGTAGTGCATTGGTTACCTGTGTGAGGTGATACGACTCCCATCAAAATGATCCAGAGGTAGACTCTGAAAGCACAACTATAGCTGAATGTAAATCATAGAATGGGTTGGGTTGGAAGGGACCTTAAAGACCATCCAGTTCCAACCCCCCTGCCATGGGCAGGGACACCTCCCACTAGACCGGGTTGCCCAAAGTCCCATCCAGCCTGGTCTTGAACCCCTCCAGGTGTTGGTCCCTTCCGAACCAAACCATTCTATCATTCTAAGTTTCATAAAAAAGCCTTCAGACACAGACACTTTGGCTCAAGCGTTGTTCTTCAGCGTGAAAGTAAGGTCTGTTTCAGCAGAGGTTGCTTAATTGTCTCCTATAGGAACTGCAGTGGGAGTTGCTGCTTCAAATGGAAAGTATACTTTTTTGACCTTGACTTCTCTAATATAAGCACACAGCAGCATGTATATGTTTATACAGGGAAAAACAATCCTACCAGATCCTGCTTTGCATATATAATTTGGTTACAGGGAAGAGAATGAGAGAACAAGCTGCTTGTGGCAAATGTAAATAAATTAATTCATTACTGCATAACGCTTCTTGCTGTGGCGTGATAGGGTGTTTTCAAATCCTGTAGTACAAAGTCTTATTGTCTTGGTTTGACCAGATGGACTAATCATCTTTTGGGTCCTATTATCTATGATCTGATGACATTTAAAAATATTTGGAATCTGCACTAGACAAATTTTTAAATATGCCACTATAAGACACATATAAGAATGTGGTTGGTTATTTTCTCTGCAGTCTTTTTATGTGATTATAACTGTATGAATGTAAAAAAAAAAAAAAAGTGATTTGTGATAACTTTCTGGGAAGGCAGTACTGATGTAGAAACTCAAGCAGAGACAAAACTACTTGCCATGGACCACACAGGAAGTCAGATGCTTCTTTCTCTTCATTAATTCTGATGATAAAATGGATGTGAAATCAATTCTTACACTGATCTGGAACAGCTGTTGAAGATCTTTTAACAGAACCCAAGTAGGAATAACATCAAGCCAAAATAGCTCTCTAAGTAATTAGACACAAATTAATAAAACCACAAAATGTAGAGCCATAGTATGAACTCTGCTTTAATCCCAAAGAGAAGAAAACTCTGAGAGGAATTAAAATGTTCTTGATGTGCATGTGCAGCGTCTTCTGTTGAGGAATTTATATTCTTCTCATCAGTGTAAATGCTAAATATTTAACCAGGTAAGATCGAAATGATTTCTGTGGGGGAGGGATGGGGAAAGCAGTTAGAAACCACACCACAGGTGATTCTGCCCTAAATCTAAGGACGTCTTGTCACCAAGATTTGTCAGCTGGATACACTTATTGATCCTCAGTTGTTTTGGGGTTTATATGTGATAGTGATGACTGAAGGACTCAATTATTTTTTTTTTAATTTATTGTGCAGCTGAAAACGTTGTAACAGTTTGTTTCCATTTGTCTTCCATACCGCAGCACAATTTCTTTCCATGAAAGCTCTGCAGAAGAAATTAGCTTATCACAACATATCACAAAAGACAGGTAGATCCCTGTACATCAGGAGTAATATTCAAGCATTTGAGAAACAAGCTTTTTCGTACCACTGCAGTGTTAAGATTATCAGGGAGTGAAAAGCAGAGCTCATTTTGGACAAACCCTGTTTTGGAAGAGAGGGAAAAGTCTGAAGTTCAAGCAAAAGTCAGGTAACCAAAAGCTAAGGAAATTTCAGATTTTTCATGTTATTCTTGGCAGGCTTTTGAATAAGTCATCTCTCTTTATTTTTGTGATTAAAAATGGTTTAATCCCTCTTTTCTCTTCCTTTCACTGTGTTACAGGGCACTGGTGATTTTCTTCACCCCTGAGGAAAACATGAACTCTTACGACGATATGAAATCCCGTGTCTGTGTGGTTAAATAACTGCGGTTTTCAGCAGTATCTGTTGCTGGAGCTCCTTACTCTGATGCTGTAACTCCATGGATGGACACCAGGCCCTGGCACTCGGGTCCAAAGCCTCAGACGCGAGGTAAATCTGTTCCTTAAGTTCTCTTTTCCTAAATCTAAACAGAGTCATAGGGTCTCATCCTATGGATGAGGGAAAAGGGGGTCTTGGGTGTCCCCCTGCAGGGCTGGTGATGGCCCCTGGGCAGGGTCCGGACCTGCTGTGTCGGGATGATGGCACTGGAAGCATCCTGGTGGGTGGGAGCCAGAGCCCAGAGCTGACACCACAGTGCTCCAGCCTCGGTGACAAGGTCTTTGTCACAGCTGTGCGAGTTAGAAGGCTAGGAAGGACCGGTATTTCTTCCATTTCATCAATCTAGGACCTTACTGCATTCGCTGTTGACTGATCCACGTCTCCAGAGATGCAGAATACACTTCAGCCTCTAAAATTCGGTGGAATCGGCTGGAGGGAGATAACGAAATATTTCCCTGCAAAATAAAATCTGCCAGAATATTCTCTGTGCTCGACCCTGGCACCGCTGTATCGGGCTGGGATACCTCCTGTAAACATGCACTAGGGGGCACTTTAAGACTGATGAAGGGAAGCAGAAAACTTTGCAACACTTAATTCCACATCATCATGAGTAGAGTAAACAGTCTGGTGCAAAACAAAATATAAAAAAAACATAAGCAATTAAATATGTATTTAGCAGCAAGTGTGATTCGATTCCTGTTTTTCCCCCAGCAGTTGCACTTGCTGAAAGTGGACATGCAACTGAAAATTACATTCTTGTTCTAAACAGATTGTATCATTGTCGTCTTGTTCTTCTAAATAAATGGACTTTGCTTTTCAGCATCTAGCCAAATACAGGATCAGATACTATATTTTTTTTTTTTTTGTTAATCAGCCTCTGTCTCTGCAGCTATCTGTGATGGTAGGTTTGCATTGTTTTTTCCCATTTCTTCATGAGAGGTGTTGAAATTTCTGTTCTCCCACATTCTTGTTCATTTTATTTCTTTCAGCTGGTTTTATCTGACTTAAGCCCATCCAGAACTAAAGTTCTGTTCCAGGACAGCCCTCTAGAGTGTCTCCTGAGCATGAAAAACTGCTTTTGCTGCCATGTTAATGTCCGTTCCCCTGCCAGAAATATATGTTTGCCAAAGTGTTTGAATTCTGTAATGATTTGTCTTGTTAAGCACATTAGAAGGACATAATAATCATAACTCCTAATTCTAACAGAGTGTTTCCTTCCGAACAGTTTAGGAAAGCTGAGAAGTAATCAGATTGGTCTGATAGATGCAGATAAACTAGCAGAAGCATAGCTTTGTTAGATATTTCTTTCCACAAAATGACAGACCGTCCTTTTGCTAAAAATTTGATATCATAGTCTCAGTAAGCTATATAAACTGTGAAAAGGTAGATAAGAATGACCCATTCAGTTCTCTGCAACAGGGAAGTGTACAGTACACAGCTGAGATGACTTGATGTCTTGCAACAACAATAGGTTTAGACAGGTTAGCATACAAAACAGAAATAGCCAGACAATAAATGCAAACCTTTTTCCTTTTTATTTTGCGTTTCATTTGTGGGCTACGTTGTCACTCTGCTTTTTTCCCTGCCTCTATTATGCCTTTGACTGCAATTCACTGCTCCTGATACTGATGCTTTTGCTTACTTTAAGGAGCTGGTGGAACTGTTCAGCATTGCTGGATGCACTTTTTATTTTTTTTTTTTTTTAATTTTTTTTTTGGGGCGGGTCAGGAAATACTATTTTGTTGAAGCTGTTTTGTGGAGACAGTGGTTTTAATCAAACTTTGTCAGGGAGGTGTCTCAGCACCAGGAATACTGGATATATATGAAGGGGTACGTAGCTATACCTACCTCAACTGCCATTCCGACCTCTTACGTAAAATTATTCTAAGAAAAGTCTGAAAAAGTTTGAAAACCGATGAGAGCAGAGAGCTCTGCAGGCAGGACCCAAGGGCTGCTTTCAGCTGTTGTATCTGCATAGTCAGATGCTTGCTCTGAGCCAGCTTCAGCCCTGAGCTCGCAGACCTGTGGGCGTGTAGCTCTGCCTCCCATAAACACGTCCTGCTCCCTCGGGTGGATATCTAGGGTGCTCATGGGGTGCCGGGTTGCCGTGGGGCACAAGTGGGACCCACACGTGGCTGCTTTCTCTGAGCAGAGAGGAGGCACATCTTTACAGTAAACAAGAAGGGTGCCTGACTGGAAATCGATAGGTTGAGCTTAGCAGATGAGAAATGAGGTTTAATTGGTGATTAAACAACACGGGTGGTTGAAACAATTAGATGCCGATCCATTTACCTCTCTGCTTTCTGGAGGGAAGCTAGATTGAAGAGGTTGGATTTCATAGCTCCTGCCACATCCTGGGGTCCCTCAAGATGTCCCATCCCTGGAGGTGTTCAAGGCCAGGCTGGATGGGACTGAGCAACCTGGTCTGGTGGGAGGTGTCCCTGCCCATGGCAGGGGGGTTGGAACTCGATGATCTTTAAGGTCCCTTCCAACTCTAACCATACTATGATTCTTTAAGATACTTCTGGGCTTTGGTTACCCTGGGCTTGCGGGGGGAGAGGCAGAGACTGATCGGACAGTTGGAGCAAGAAGGGAACCTAAAGGATGTTTTGGTTAATGGGCCTCAGGTGTCTGAAATGAATGTTTCACTCTTACAGGCTCCCCAACCTTCACTGTGACCGCTTATTAGCCAGGTAAGACTGTACGTTCTGAAACATTGTGATATGAACCTTTGAACAAAGATGCAGGTAGATGTTTCTTGTTAAAAGTGGTACAAGCTTACAAGGTCTCTGCCTCTTTGGCAACTCTATGGTCTGCTCCTTTGCTTTGTCTGTCCATGGATGATTTATGCTTTGGAGAATACCCTTCCAGTGGTATTGAATAACTACACGTTGTGCCAATGTATGAGGTTAGGTCTAAACTTTCTAGGTCAAATATAGTTATTAGTCTTGCTTTGGAAATGTCGGTGTTGGTAGGAGTTACCCAAGGGTGTTGAGTAAGCTGCTGCTTCTTCTTCCAGTCTGCACTGAGCTGCTGTGATTACGCCGATAGCAACAACTGTCTAATTACTTTAAAGCCAGCTTTGGTGTGGCTGTGCAACACCAGTGATATCACCTATCTACGGGCATGCGTGCGGGTATGTGTACATATACATCATATAACTGTAACATGTGGTGGTATAAGACTCACAAACAGGTACTATATGTTTAACTTTTTGATTGGGTGCTTCTTAATTTGTCTAGTTCTTTTTTATCCTTAAAATTAATCTAATTCATCTCACAGAATGCCTTGCTCTCCTAAAAAGGGCTTCTGTTGACACTGTAATCAACCCGTGCGATGTGCTTGGTGCTAGAAAAGATTCCCTCATGAAACAAAAAAAACCTCATCTAGAAATACCTCCCTTTGGATTTCAACTTCTTTTTTGCTTATTTTTATGCTCTCTATAAAATTTTAAAAAGTGATAAGTGCTAAGAAGTTAAACTGTACGAACCTTAGAACTCTGATTTATTCCAGTGCTTGATATTGTACAGGGATAGTAAAGTCATATTAGTCCCATAGACTTATTTTTTTTTTTGGCTTAATGTATTCAACTGAATTTGCCCATGAGGCACTGACTGGGATTCTGGAGACCAAACTTCAAGTCCCTGCTTTGTTTAATTCAGAGCAGGAGAGTGAACCTCCATCTCTGCTTTCCTTTGCAGGCACCAGAGTCACTGGCAAGTGAATTTTCAATTTTGGGTCTTTTTTTTTTTTAAAAAAAAAAAATCTGATTCAAACCGGTGTGAAAGAAAAAAAAATAATTGAAAACTAGGAATATTTTGCAAATTAGACAGCCATTTTTTTTCATCCCTGAGTCTAGTGAATATGTTTTCAATCTTCCTAGTTCTTTTGTCAGCAAGTACAGTCTTGTATGTAATCAGAGTGGAGAAAGGATGCAAAAATATTCCAACACGGAAAACCTTCCTGGGGAGTTTCCTCATCTCTGCTGTTATATTATGAACTCATTAGATTATTTTTTTTTTGGTGAAGTTTGAAACCCTCAGTGGCAAATTACTGTAAATCAGAGTAACTCTTTCTGTGTGTTCCACTGCCAGCAAATACAGCTTTGAATCCGTAGCTAATTATAACGTTTCTGTTGTCACTTAGGCTTTTTAACTAGAAAAAAAAGTAGAATCTACTCCGTCAGCGGTTCCCACTGTTTCCGGTATAGAGCGACGTACACGTGTTCTTACAGTACTCCAGGGCTTGTAGGTCGTGATCCTCTTCTGCTATGGATGTGAACACGCTCTTGTAATAGAGCTAAAACAGAGGAGTCTTCCCATGGAGTCACCACAAGTGTGATGAAAGGTTCCTGAGCTTTGGTCACGCGTTTGGAAAGGCGATCAAACTAATCACGAACCACAGACTCATTGAAGTGAGAGGGGGACATCTGGAGACACATCCAAGTAGGGTCAGATTGACGGTCTTTAAGGTCCCTTCCAACTCTAACCATTCTATGATCACTCCTGCCCCCCTTATGCCTAGTTTAAAGCTCTCTTCACCAGGTTGGCCAGCCTGTTGGCAAAGATGCTTTTGCTCCACGTGGTTGGGTGGATCTTGTCTTCTCCAAGCAGTCCTCAGCCATCAAAGAGGGTGACAGGGCTAGTTGTTCCTTCACTGGTGGGGATTGTGCCCTGTGTCATGTCACTGCCACTGCATAGGTAAATATAAAGTTTTTTGGCCACATTCTACAGAAACTTCTGCACTCTAGACCTCTCTCTGGTACCTGCTGAAAGGGTGCTGGACCCTTCCTAATATCCTGATGAGGGCTCGAACACCCTTTGATCAAGAATGGCTGCCAGATACTTTTAGAAGATGTCAGAGCTTGCTAGAAGATGCAGCCTCCTGCAGTCATCCTTTCCTGGCAGCAGCAGGAACCTTGTCGTTCCTCAGAGAGCTGCCAGAGGTCCTCCAGCAGTCCTAGGAGTTCAGGAATGTCTTAGAAGAAGAGTCCAGAAACTGCTACACCTGAATTTAACTCTGAGGAGGTCAGCTAGAAGCAGGTTGTAATTGCCTGTTTGAGGCATTCATTTCCCTTCCTGCCTGTGCCTAAGGTGCTTCTGACTGAAAAACAGCAAGTGGAGAGGTAGATGAATTGTGCTTGTGAGCTACCTCTGAACCAAGGCTGTAAGTTGACTGCCTCTTTTATATTTATTATATACAAAAGGATAGGCCGTGGAATGAAAGCCTTCCTTTGAATTTTGTCCTCAGCTGACTAGTTTTTTTTCTTTTTTCAAATCTCTTCTGCACGTTTCGAGTTGCTCAGAAACAGCCTACTCTGGATTCAAGAAAACCAGCAACATACCTAATGTCGTGGATGGCAGCAGACTCTGCCTACTGCTGACACTTTGTACTGTTTTGTCATTGTAAGTACAATGGAAGAGCACTCTTGTTGTTAAAACTTTTCTTTCCATCTGCTTATTCTGACTTTAAGCATAAGCCTGCATAACACAAAGGGAAGGCATCCTATCTAGCAAGAAGAGGTTCAGGAGGGTTCACTGTAAACAAACTGATGAGATGAATGTAAACAGGAGCAGCGTGTTCTACTACAGATGGCTACCCCTCCCTCTTGTCTTATAATTCCCATGTTCATATTGAATTATTTTTGTTCCTTAGAATCCTATAATGAAATGTGAGTTAGCAAGAGATGGATTTTTGGAAAATAAGGTTGAATTCTTCATCTGCTGCCAGTGATAATGGATGACCGAAGAATTAAAACCCTGACTTCATAGCTGACCTTTCTCTGGGAAGGAGGTTGGTCTAGATTACCTCCTTCCAACCTGAATTTTCCTGTGATTTTTATGAATTATCTCCTATATGAGATGCTATAGCAATAATTTTCTATATAGCAGTTTGGCATTTGACTACACCAATATAGATCTTAGCACCGCTATTGAAAAGCGTTATCTTACCTCATTTCTAACCTTTCTGTTATATTTCTTCCATGAATGGTTACTGGATGAATGAAGGAATTTGTGATGTACTCTATTTCTAGGTAGAAGCTGATGTTCAACTGCTTTAAAGTTGGTGAGGGGGCTGGAGCACTTGCCCTGTGAGGAGAGATGGAGGGAACTGGGCTTGTTCAGCCTGGAGAAGAGATGGCTTTGGGGACACCTAGCAGCAGCTCCCAGTACCTATGAGGAGGTCATCAAGAGGATGGAGCCGGTCTCCAGGAGTCTGACCTCAGAGCTGGCCCTGCTATGAGCAGGAGATTGAACAAGAGACCTCCTGAGGTCCCTTCCAAGCTGAATTATCCTGTGATCCTCACATAACAGGCTCTACGTGTGTCCAGAAGAAGATTGTAATTCCTGTGATGAAATCTCCAAGCTTAGCACCAGTCTAGGTAAGGATATATGTAAGACTCGGGATTTGAGGATTTTTTTTTTTATTTATTTTTTAAACCTGGCAGGAATATACATTTAATTAGGCTTGAATCCTTGGGTACCATGTTTCTTGCCTTCCTGGTTGCGAGAGGAGACTTGTCATCTATGCAGTGATGTCATCTGAAGTTTGTGGGGAGAATCCAATGGGAGGAGGACTTGCAGTTGATAAATTGAAGGGAAATAGTGATTGTTAGCACTTTTGGCCCCAAGCAGACTAGACCTCTCATCTTTTGGTGATATGGTCTCTTAGTTTAGTTCCTGACTGGGTATTCTGGTCCCTCCTGCTGTTTTTGGTGTTTATTTCATGTGTCAGGCTGCGGTGAGGGCAGGAGGGCAATAACTCTCACCCTCAAATTGAGGTGTTGCTTGTGTAAGGAGCGATTAGAAGCTTCACTTTTCATTGCTGATCTTACTGCATCTCTGTCTTTCTTGCTTGCTTTTTGAAGATGATTCAAAGTTGCAGGATTTCTCTGTATCAGGGACAGCTAGAGTTGTGCTTTTTTCTTCCCCTCACCCCCACAATACCTGAAGACGAAATTCCATAGAATTAGAAGAAAGCTGCAAAAATGTGCAAGATCCATGCACGGTCAAGGCTTATGCATAATTTGAACTCTGTTTTCCTTCCCCCCACTACTCAACACCTATTCCCCTTGTTACGTCTCAGCAAAACACCGAAGTTTCACACTGCTGTTCCTGATGTTGACTCGCAGATACGGCACAGTCAATACTCCGTCTGCTGAAAAGCTGGTAGAATCACTTTGAATTGATAGCATTGAGCAGCTGGTCTTCATCTTACCTTCTTGATTTTTCAATCTATTTCCAGGCTAAGTGGTTCAGAGAAACCAGAACTGGTGCTTCTCTGAGTAGAAGGGTTAGCACAAGGGTACTGGTTCCACTCCCTGTCCTGATCCATACACTTTGTTTAAATGCTTCCTAATATCTACCGCTGTGCAGGGTCAAGGAGAAGCTGTTGCTTTTGTGACTAGGGGAAATAGCTTGTGTTCCAGACTGTATTTCTGTGCTCCAGACCTGCATTTCCATGCCCCATCCAAGCCCAGATGGTGAGATGACTGGCAGAGCTGCAGTCCTGTCTGTTCATATCACCAACGTGCAATCTCTGCCTTTCTGTTTCCATTTCTGGCTGAAGCCCAGGCTATTGCTTTTGCAGTGTTGGAATTGCCTGCATATGTTTGGAGACACAACTGGGGCTTTATTGTTATCGTGGTGACTTCTCAGCTTTGTTAATGATCCCCGTAGCAATGAAGAGAAAATGGAGAAAGTTTGCTCCCCTCCGAGAGTCTTCAAAAATGGGACATCAGACTAGATATTAGCAAGTGTACCTCCTTTTGATTTAAAGGAATATTTATAGGATTGCAACGAGCAGGTTTTACTTTTTTTTCCCTCTGCTTACAGTTTGTATTTTTACCTGCAGAAATGCATATTGGAGCACACAGCGTTCCTTCCAGATGAATTCTAGGACATCTGTATGTAGTGTCTTTGCCTGAGAGGAGCCTCTCAGTTGCCCTGAATTTTTCAAAGCCAGGCTGGTTAGATTGTTCTTTCAATCTTCAGTGGCTTTGACTTCCAGTGACTAACAACTGATATACAATAAAGGAATATTCTAAATCACATTTATTCTCAAATCTAAAGTGAAGTGTTGCAAGCTAAAGATTTGTATTTATTCTTTCACATTTATAATTAAAGAGGCCTCTTTCTAGCTCTAGGAACTTATAAAAATTAAAACACACTTGATAAAAGGGAGAAAGGTTTTAAATGGATGAAATGCCTCAACATATCAACATTCTCTCTCTGTCATTCCAAAAAGTTGTTGCCTATTGTACTCGCTCTGAAGAGCTTTGCAGGTATTTTCTATAACTCTTTTATTTAAGCCTGAGTTCATTTTGAAATGGTACCAAGAAATGGGCTGAATGGAGGTTTTAATGAATAGCCTATTGCAGTAGATGTCAGAAACGTTATGCAATCTTAATTCCTTTTGCCCCTCAAATATAATATGTGTGTAAATATGTATATACCTCACCCTCCTTTCTATTAGCTTGATCCAAAAGTCCTTGCCTCCCATCCTCCAACTTCTTTGTCTTGGATGGCAGTGATTCACCTTTCTTCCCTCTCCCCCACTTCCTCGGTAACTTTTCAGCAGAGGCTGCGATGGAGCCAGCTCTCTCCCTTGTCCTTGATTCCTATCGCTTCAAAATAACAGTAAACTTTTGATGTGAAGGAGAAAACTTCAGGAGGAAGAGAGGTGGCTGAGGCAGAGAGGGATAGGAGAGAGGATACAAAGGTTGAACGACATTTTCCTGGGAAGTTTCCCAGCATAATCAGCCTGAGAGCTACTCCCTAAAGGACTAACTACAAAGTAAAACCTAGGTGTGATTGTAGTATACTAAGAATAAAATAAATATACTTACATCTCTTCAGCTACATATGCAACAACACAGGGGCTCGTAGCTAAAAATCAGACTCTCTGGGGGTTGAAAGTATGCGGTTGCCAATCTGTCACTACGTCTCCACTGCTTTACTATGGTGTGTATTGAAGCTACCACGACACCCATGACGTTTGATGCTCTGATGTAAACTCTCCTGTGAAACTGGAGACCTCGGCTTAACTTCTTGCTGCCAAATTAAATGGTAAAGGATGTGATAGTCCAGTAGCTCAACTCTCCACCCATTCTGTCCCGTGAATGGGAATTTACCTTGACTGAGACTGGAATCCTAGGGAATCTGATAAGAGGAAATCTTGGTCTGACTGACTTTATCATATTTTTTTTGAAATGCTCAACATCTTCTTGGTCCCTTGAGCTCCACTATGGCGCTGCACACTTTGGAAAATCCCCCTCTGAGACCAATTTGCCTTACAAACACCCACACGTGAATTCTGCACAATGCACGAAAGTACATTCCTAATCAAGTGACACATATTTGAAGAGCTTCTTATCTCACAAATTACAGCTCAATCATAAAAAGTTTTGAAGATGTGGTGGGGTATGCTCTGCTTCTCTTGCATGTGAGCCATTCACTAGGAGAAAGGATTGTAAGTCATTCTGGACCCTTCCTTTGACAGAAGAAGTTTGTGACCTTTTTGGAACCTCTTCTTTAGTATTTTGAGACTTTCTGAACAGCATTTTAATGGGTTGTTCCAACTTCAAGATATTTTTGAGCCTTTTTACATAATGAAGAATTGCCGAGTGTCAATTAAAAGTAAACATTACGATTAAAGCTAGTTAGGCAGAAATCAGCTAAAAGATCAAAAACAATACTTAGCTTACCAAATTAAACTGCAGAATATTGCATCTGGGAAGATAGATTGCTTTATTTTTGAAGAAGGTACAGTTTCTACAAAATACTTCTCGTATAGTTTACAATTCTTATTTTCAATCCTTTCCCAAGCGGCTGGTTTGAAGTTTATTGTATTGTGTTTTCTAGTGCACTCATGATTTCAGATCTATTTAATTTCTTCCACTTACCCTTTTTGATTTTAGTCTTTCCCACAAAGATTTATTCAGGTTGGAAAACTTATTTTATTTTGACTTTTTTTTTTTTTTCTGCTGCACTGCTGCCTCAAATGGCTTTTCATATCCTTTTGCTTCTTCATTAATTGTATTTTATTTTCACCTGTTTAAAGCTATTTCCCCAAGAAGTTTGGAGGATTAAGCTTTTGTTCAATAACAAAGAATTCAGGTCTCAAGTTCAGATTGTAAATAATCATGTGTGTGTATGTATAACAAGCTTGAGACTATTCTCAGATCCCCTGCCCTTTTTTGATCTTTCAAGGGAGAATAACTTGAGCTTACATTTCTACAAGGTGTCTGAATCTAACGTGTTTATTTGGGATTGCATTGACTGCAAATATTAACACTTTAAAATTCTGTGCAATTATTCAATTAGATGCTTTAATTTTTACTGATATCTATAATATTTACATCTAGAAAACCTCCTTTAAAACATCTTTTTTCTATTGAAATCAAAATATATTGTAGTTGGAAATATTTTCCATTGTTCTAGCAGATCATGGTACTCCTATGGAGTACCTGGACACAAATGCAGGAACAGCAGCAATATCACTGAAATAACTCTGGGCAAAACCATCTGAATAAATGATAAAGCAAATATATCCTACCTGTGTTCTAAATTCATATTGTTTTTAAATGCTGCATATTGTAGAAACTCAGAGATGGAAGAAAATACTCCAGATAAATTATTAGGCATTTTATAAAGATGCCTAAGGAACTATGGGGTTATGCTTTGCTCTCAGTAGAATGGATGTAAACTAGTTATGGCAGAGCACATCAGCATCTTTCAAAGTGTATTTTTTTTAATTATAATGGAAAGACATGCCATTTATAAAACATTATGATTAGTGTAATTTTTTTAAATTATTTTTTTAGCTCCCTGTTGTGCAATTGGTTTCTGTAGGTCAGAACTGAGTTATTTTAGCAAGCTCCAACACCTACTGCTAATTTCTTACGTGTGCTTAAGCCAATCAAATGATAAGTCAGTATCTTATTTTAGAGCTAATCCAGAAATATTTTTGCCTTCAGTTTCCTGTTAGTAACTATCATGGCTTTAATACACTCGGTACAGTTCATCTGATCTATCAAACATGGATGATGCATTTCTAGCAATCCTCTTTGGACCCATGCTGTGATCATAAGTGCTAGTAGGTTGCAGGACACTTTTGTGGCTGTACTCTGCAAAGCAGGGCTGCTTTTTACAAATGCATTAAACATTAATACAGACAAATGTGAAGTTTTATAGTGCAGAAGCTTTATTTGCTTGGACATGTATTTATTTTTTATTAATAATTTTTACCATACCGCACATTTCTCTTCAGAACTTGAACTCTGAAAAATGATTCCTTGGACTTAGCAAATGTTGTTTCATTTAAGACCAAGGGAACAAACGAAAATCACTCAGATTTACATTGCAGTGAAATCTCATAAGTAATGCATGAACTGTGTTTCAGAACTGACTTGTACAGGACCTTAAGTACCTTGTAACACTCATCACCTTCCATAAAGAAACTGCAGAGAAGAGAAATTCTTCCCCCTTTCTTTTCCAAACCACAGAAAATCTGGAAGAATGATGATGGAGGCAAAGTTGGGTGAAAAAAATGCCCCAAATGCTTATTTTTAATTATCAGGGAATGTCCTGATTTTGTTAGTTGTTACTGACTATGGCACATCACAGCAAATTCTTGTATTCTTGATGCATGATGTGCAAAAGTCACTGTGGGGACTTTTCAGTGTGAGTTTAATATGAAGGGATAGATACACTATGAGGAAACCTGCTGATGGAAACAGCCATGCCAGCTCAGAGTCCTTACAAAAGCTTCTTCCTAAAGCTCCTCAGGTATTTTTCTGTGCCCTGTGAGGATTTGGGATTCTAACTCCAGTTTTAAAATGATTTTTTCATCTGATATGAAAATGTTTTTTTCTCGTAAGCCTACAATAATCCACTGTCACTGTCTGTCTCCTGCTATCTGAAACTTATTCCTAAAGCATGACCTGCTTTTATAATAAATAAACCCTTCCCATCATCTTCTACTACACATCCTTTTGCCTGTTAACATAATAGTATGCATCACAGCTGACCTTTATTATGCTATATAATCCTCCTGAATGGGATCTTAAGTAACTTTTCATTCAAATCTAACTCCTCTGTTGTATAACACATACTAGGTTGCCACTGTAAGTTTTCATGTGCATAAATCTACTGCAAGGTTATGAAAACCTAGAAGAAATGCCAAACCATAATCAATGAAACAATGTGTGCACATAGATGCGGTACGAAGAGGAGAGAAATTCAAGATTTCAATGACAACTCTAAGCAGCTACTGTTGACATTAGAAATTCAAGGATTAAAACGATAGCTGCATTGAAATGCTAACAAGTATGATGAGTTAGACAGTGTGCCCTGTTCCTAATTATTATGCATAGCTTGCATATAGCATAAGTAGTTGTAACCTTTGTGTGAAGAGCAAAGTCAGGAAATGTTAATCCATGGGGAAACCATCACTTCTCTCCGACTTCCATATAGAAACTCTAGCTCAAATGATTGCTCTTGTTCTCCAGTCCAGGGGAAAAAAAAAACCCCATCCTCTTTGCAGTTAAATATCCCCTTTTATGCTGTGTGTGCATTAGCCAAATTGATTTCCATGAGAGTTCTCCAGGCTGAGTTGTATAACACTATCATTCAGTGCATCTGCTAAGGGAGCTGTAAGAGGGAAAAATGAGAAATATTAGAAAAAAGGCCCTCTGAAAGTGAGAAGTAGCAACTTTATCAAAGCTGGCAAGACTTGAGACTGCAGAGCTAATATACAACTTGTCTGGAAAGTTAGTGTCTGGTGGCAAGAAGGCCAGATTTTGAATTTCCACTTCACTGGGAGCTCTGTTATTCCTCCTCTCCAACAGATGGGCTAGTCTGGACGAGGCTAGTTGTTGGGTTCCTGGCCACTTGGTGGGCGATCAAGGACTGCTGAAGAAAGGTAGGGTATCTACATCACCAGGGGTTTCTTAAAATTACTTTTGGCAGAGATCTGTCTATAATGCTCATGCACAGGTCCTGCCCTCTCAAGGTCTATTCTGGCTACCTTTTGAATGACTCCGGCAATTCCGAAATTCCTCTTAACTTTCAAGACAAAAAATGAAGCTTCACAAGGGTAATTTGTTCTTCTGAAAACAGAGGGTAAGGTAGTTCTGAAATCCTAGTTTCAAATTGGCACGTGTTCACCCACCCCCAATTTCTCAGTTTTGGGCTGTGCTGCAGAACTTCATGGTTATTCTGAGGAAAAATATGTATTGAGCTTGGGCTTGGATCATTCCCAGAGTCTTGCAGAAGAAAGAATAGTTTACATTTCCTTAGAACAGCTCATGACAATAACCTAGGCCTTAGCAATAAACTTCATTTATATTCAAGAAGCTAAAATGTATATAACAGCAATAACAAAGCAAAATCAATGGAAATAAAAGTGAGTATCAAAGCTTCACGATACAGGTGCACAGAAAGAACTGTGTCTGTCTTAGTCATATTAGGTATGATCTCAGCAAACAAAAGGCATCTTGAGAACTGGCCTCAAAACCTATAGGCACTAGAATAAGGAGCTGAAGGCTTTGATCCCTACCAACTACTTGGGATTTGAGCTGGACACGGTCGCTACCAGGGTGAGATAAGTCTGAGATACGGAAACGCTGAGATGTGGGGAGAAAGAGGTGTGTTTCAGGAGAAGAAACCCTCTTATGGCTCAGATTACATTACAGTACATTCTGTATTTTAAAAGCATATCAATAACTCAGGGACTGAATCTGTAGCTGTACTGGCAAAATCAATGCTGTGTCCTCAAACAGAACAGGATGAAAATTAGGTCTTTAAAAGGTAGAAAAATAAACACACATTGAAGAAATTCAGGATCTTGGCATTTTTCATCAGGTTTTATTCCTAGCAGTTACTTTGACTCTTCATAAACTGTTTTCTGAAGTTATGTTTTAATTGTTCATCATATTTTTCCACTTGATGCCTTCAGATCAGGCTGTGGTTATGGATTTTTTTTTCTTAAAACCATTTTATTAGTAATTTTTTTTTTTTAATCAAATTGAACACTGAAAGAGCATGTTTAACATATTTATATATACATTCTGCATCTCAAAACGTGCAGATGGCTGTCTCCTTTTTGAAAAAAAAAATAAAATTGCTCCTGGGGTGGACTTGGTACGTTAAATTTAAGCTTGTAGTAAATTTTTACAGTTGAGTTATAAACCTCTGGGAAATGGTGGGGTGGGTTATCACAGAAATGCTAATACAACCCTAACTCCAGCAGTGATGTTGTAATATAAACATCATTAAGTTTCCATTCTCATGGAACGCTGGTGTACAGAATATTTACATTTATAGTACTATAGTGTATCTTACAGTATCCCTCCAGGTAACAGCGAAATGATAGTTTCATGAGGAAAATTATGTGATATTATTTTAATATACCCATGCTGATTTAAGCTCAGGAGCAGGATTGTCATAATGCTTCCCTATATTAGTCTAGAAAGCGTTCAGCCCCTTTTAACTGTTAGTTTAGTAGTTGCTCAGAGAATGGCAAGAATTCGGAGAACTTTTTATCCCTCTGGCTTCTACAGTAATTATATTATACTGGATAGTTTTTTTTTTTTTCCTGTTAAAATAAATCTAATATTCAGACTTGCTTTGCGTGAGGTTCAAATATGAAATGGGATTTTCCAAGGCGTTTTTGCTACCTCTTTGTATATTTACTGATTTACCCACGTAGGTTTTATATTAGGTGTCATTTACCCTCAAATGCCAGTGGATAATTGCTTTGCGTTCTAACCAATTGCAGTGGGGAAATCATTACACCGTTTTGAAGGAGATTAGAGCTACACCCTTCTCTTGGTTTTATTTTAGGAATGGCAACGGAAAGGAAAAACCTTTGAAAAAGAGGTGGTGATCTTTTATCACTGCAGACGAACGTTAAGGAGGGAAGAGCCATTGATGAGGGTAAAGACAGACTCAGACTTACTGAAATTGGTAAGGGCAATGAAAGTTTGTTTGAAGTCACTTGGCAGCATTTGAGCCTGGTGAACCCCAGCACTTCTGTTCATACTGACCAACACGGCCGTATCAGCTCTCTTTTGTTTTATTCCCTGAAGGTAAAGACACATGTATGTATCTGAAGATACAAGGAGATCTGCCTCAACAGAGCAAAAGTTTTGTGTAAGTCACTGAATGTCTTTAAGATATTTTTGAATGTAGAGATTAATTCTGGGTCTGATTTTCAAGGGTTAGGGTGCCAGGACCGAACCTGCACCCTAACCCGCGGGAGAATGTGTGTGCACGTTGCAGGTTAACTAAACAAACAGGAGTTTTCCATAACAACCTCCCATGTTACTAAATAAATGTTATATAGGTATATATTATATATATTACCTTAGGTATGAATGTCCTGAAATAAACTATTTCCACTGAGGTGTAATGGCCAAAGTGGGGGTCCTATCTCTACTGAAAGGCAGTGTCTTTCGCCCTCAGCATGCATATAGAAAGGCAGCTGCAGATTGCCTTGAATGGTGAAGGAAAGGGCCATGGTGAATCTTTTGCTCTGAAAATGTATCTGTGCTAAGATGTTTCCCAGAATATATCTGAAAAGCTGCTTCTGTAGCATTCCACTGCAATAGTAATTTACTGGAGTTATGATTGTATCCCTGCAGAGCTTTGTTTGATCCAAAACACACAGCAGCTACCAAGTACTCTTCTGTAGAGTGTGTGCAGCTATAAGAGAATGACATTTGAGTTAATTAATCTGTGGAAATACTGTTAGAGAGAAAAAGACTAACGTTGAGGACTTGACAGATTCTACTGGCTTTCCGAAAATATTTTTCTGACAAAAGATTCCAGCAACAGGCATCAGTACCAGCAAACCACCTCACTAATCTCTTCCGTTCTCTTTCTCTGGATTGAAAGAGCAATCAGATATTTTCTTGTTGGGATGACTCTCATTTTAAATTAAGGACAAGAAAATAGGAGCAAAAATAAAGGTCCATCAGAGAGAAAGAGTGCATTATTTTTATTCACTGAAAGGAAATTAAAATGGCTGCTGGTCTCTGTAGACTATTCCAGCTTTTTAGAAGCTTAGCTCATGACAACAGCCACAGCATATATAGGTATCTAATTGCAGTTATGTTTACAATTGTGTATAGACGTTTTCCGCTTTAATGAGTTTTTCTGAGTATTGTCATCCATGACTTCATCCTCTCGAGGTATTGAACTTTGAGATTGTTTCCTTAACTTTGCCATATCCTGGTGAGAATCATAGAATGGTTAGAGTTGGAAGGGACCTTAAAGATCATCGAGTTCCAACCCCCCTGCCGTGGGCAGGAGCACCTCCCACCAGACCAGGTTGCTCAAAGCCCCAACCAGCCTGGCCTTGAACACCTCTAGGGATAAGGAAGGGCATTGTCCTTCACAGGGAGGATGTAGGACTGTCCATGTGACGAGTGTGACCAGCATTTAGGGAGGTGATTCTGCCCCTGCTCTGCTCTGGTGAGACCCTACTTAGAGTACTGTGTCCAGCTCTGGAGTTCTCAGCACAGGAAGGACATGGACCTGTTGGAATGAGTCCAGTGGAGGCCGTGAAAATGATCAGAGGGCTGGAGCACCTCTGCTATGAAGAACGGCTGAGAGAGTTGGGGATGTTCAGCCTGGAGAGAAAAGAAGGCTCCAGGGAGACCTTAGAGCCTCTTCCAGTATCTAAAAAGGCTACAGAAGAGATGGGGAGGGACTCGTGATCAGGGAGTGGAGCCATAGGATGAGGAGTAATGGTTTTAAACTGAAAACAGAGAGATTTAGATGAGATCTTAGGAAGAAATTCTTTCCCGTGAAGGTGGTGAGACACTGGAACAGGTTGCCCAGGGAAGCTGTGGCTGCCCCATCCATGGAGGGGTTCAAGGCCAGGCTGGATGGGGCTTGGAGCAACCTGGTGTTGTGGGAGGTGTCCCTGCCCATGGCAGGGGATTGGAAATCAATGTTCTTTAAGGTCCCTTCCAACCTGAACTATTCTATGATGATTCTACAATTCATTTCACTTAAGGGGATATAGGCTGTTACTGCTGTAGGGGGTGGAGGCTACTCCTGAGTTCCATGGGAAGTGTGTTTGGTGGGGCTGGGAGGTTATAGTCGCTAGAATAAACTCAGAGCTCTGATCATGCTTTTGGATGGGAGATTTTCAGCCAGCTGTCAAAAATGACTGAATTAAGTATCAAACCAAAAATAGCTTAACTGTGAAATTACTCTAATCTTATTGCTCAGTCACTTATTTTATTGTGCTTAAGCATTGTCATTTAGAAATACAGAATAAAACGGTATCTCTTTCCACTGACACATGCATTTAAGTTGCATGATCGTCTGCGACTGGAAGCTTACACCATTGGTTTCAGACAGTCTTCAATTCAACCAGAAGGACCATGCTGGTAAACACTTGTCATTTTAACAATTTTTGGAAAAAAAGTTAATTGCTGTAATCTCAAGGGCAGAGAGGACGCTTTTCAGAGAGAAAAGTGTTAAAATTCAGAAACATGTAGAACTTCAAGAAATTATCTGTGATAGAGGAAGTTGATGGACAAATTGACAAAGTGGGTGTGAGGGTACCTGACAACCATTGTCATGTATTTTAACCTACTCTTATGCTGCTGAATGTGTACACTTATAATGTGTCCCGGGCATACACAAGGGTTGGAAGACAGGAAGAACTTGGTCTTGGGCAGGGAAGAAGCGTGATGTGCTCTGGTAGGGTCCCCTGTTTGGTCAACAAGGCTCCCTAGATGTGGATTTTTTTGGAAGCACCTTCCCCTACCCCATGATAAAATCAGTCATCGCAAAGAGCAAGCCAAAGGGCTCCAGAGTAAGACTGGTCAGCATTCAGAAAATATGAGGCATTAGATGGTTAAGAGGCAGCGAGAGAATGCAGATTCAGAGTGATGACCTTATGGTCCCTGCAAATGGGACCCGTGAGAAGGGTAGTTGTCATATTTTGGGAACTAGGCTTGTCAGCAGTAAGGGATAATTCCAAATGGCAGTATTACACATTCAGGATCAACGAGCCTTGACTGGATCTTTTTCTCTCTCTGTGTAATTAAAGGTTCTGCTCTTATCATGCAGGTTGATTTTATACTCCACATCTTTGCACTCGCATAGAAAAGGGATGGTTTTCTGCAATGGAGTAAAAAAAAAAAAGGCACGGGATGTGTGATGGGCTATCAGGTTGCCAGGGCATTGCAAATGGAGGTAGTTAATTATTTTATAAGTTGTAACTGGCCGGGAATGCATCCCTGGTGCTTTCTTACACTGATACTCACAGAATGCCCTTTTATAAGGGCACTCCTGAATTAACTGGGCCCTCTGGAAGTTGCTGCCTCACGAGTTGTATCAGCTCACATCTAATAAGTTGTTTCTTTTTTCCCCCTCATAACTGACAGAAAACCAATCAGGCAGAAACTTTTGTATCTGAGACATAATTTCCTTCCTCTTCTCACTGCTTTCCAGGCACTTACTGGCTTTTCTGTCTCTTCAGGTAGTGCCCACAGCAATACATTCCGCGTTTTTTCCTTGCTTGTCTTCCTATCCACCAGCCTTCACCAAATACAATTGTGAAATAAGAGGTTTTGAGAAAAGATTGTAGTTGCTAACGTGGAGTCTCTTTTCAGGCCTCTCTGCGTCCATTTCTCTAGCAAGACACATTTCCCAAGGGGAAGAAGAGAAGGTAAGAATATTTAGTCTCAGTTTCCAGTGCCCAGCACATGAAAGATGAGACAAGTACTTTATACTTAATTCTTCACGTGAAGTCTATTAACTGCAATGAACTTTTCAAAGTCATTAAGTTGTATTATGTTAAAACCAATTAGCATTCCAATTTGTGGGAGCTGTTTTCTGGTTTGGTATTCGGGTTTTTTTTTTTTTCTTTTTCTTTCTTTCTTAAACATTTCAGTGTCAGAATTTTCATTTCCCAAAGGCATTTAATCTCTGAACGAATAAAGTAAATGTCTGGCTGCGGTGAACTCAGGCTCAAAAGCAATGAGTTGAAATCCATTAACTTACACTGTTGAATATCAGAGGAACTTTGTTCTGCACTATTCGGGTAAAAATTCATGTCTGTCTCTTGGCAACTTTTGCAAGAAGTCTAATGTTTTGATGTGGTACCCTCTCGGGCTTTAATTTTCTAATGTTGTCTTGGTGGATTTGGCAGATTGCTGATCCTAAAAACAAAACAAATCTCCCCAACAGGAGAGGGTAGAACTCTGTAGGAAATGGATCCAACTTCGTCTGCTGTGGTCTTTGTCTTTCACAACAAGGGCAAAGTTGATAGTTTTTACAAGTTTGGGAAGGTGTTTGCTATTCTGGAGACAATCTGAAATCTTTGGAATGACTTTTCAGGAAACATAGTATTTGAGTATGAAAATTAAATGTGTACCTTGCTTCTTAAACAAATTCTTCTAAACTACTTATTATGTCTCTGTCAACAAAATGCTTACATGTGAGCTCAACTCCGCGCTCCAAAGCATAGCTAGTATTTTGTGGAGGCACAGTAAATGGAAAAGAGAGAGAACAGAGGTGTGAGTTTGGTCAAAAATATTGTCAGGAAGTTGTCTCAGGTCTGAAAGAGCGAGAGAGGAAGGGGGGAAAAAAAGAGGCATTTATCACAGAACAGCTACCATCCTAATGAAGAGGGCACTGACCTTTGGGATTGAGGATCCTCCTTCAAATTCTAGCCCTAGAAACAAACTCACAAGCTAAATTTTGAAACTGAGGCATCTTTTAATTTTTCTATCTGGCCATAGACCTTCTTGTGTTT